>QEPC01001496.1:872656-900535 GCA_003113815.1 Sphenodon punctatus
CCCCCAGCCCTAAGCGGGGGGGGGGGGGTGAGTTTGTGACTGCCCTCCCCCAAACAGGGTGCTGGGCGGGAAGGGGACAAAGGTTTCCTTTGCCCTCCCCCCGCCTGCCTATTGAGCAATGGCACCGGTAGGCCAATAGGGAAGAGAGGAGGGTCACCTTGGGTTAGGGGCGTAGACGGGTATATTTACCTGCGGCAGCCAGGTGCCTCTTCCTCTCTTCAATTCCGGGGCTGCTCGCAGAGGCTTTCCCTCCCAACCCTTCCCCTTTTCAACATGTTTTCTCAACAATAGGGGTTGTATTATGCTGAGTGTTAAATCAACGGCTGTGGGCTAAAGCTGGTCGCTGTTTTCAGGGCCGAGGAGGAATTTTCCCGCCGACCTAATTGGTTCAGAAGGCGGTCAGGTTTGTCGCCTCCTCCGCAGCCGTTATGTTATGTTACGTTGAAATTTATTGGTCATCACTTCTTCAATGTCTTGTCACAACTGTGGCGGTTAGCGGGGTAGGAACCGTGCTGTGGTAAGGTTCCCTATGAGATGAGGAGTTGCGCTTGTACCCATTACCACTTGAGGAGCGGGGCGGTCGTAAGACTGGGTCCCCAGCCCAGCCCAGCTCGGAACGGCTGGTTTGGGGCTGCTAACCCGCCTTGGCCCAAGGGGAGGGTGAATTCGAAGGGTCGATTCACCCGGGCAGGGAGGGTGAGATTTAGCTCAGCCCCCTTGGCCTGCTTTTTGTAGCATGGTTCCTCCCCGCTATTATACACACAGGTTGTTTACTATGGTTGTATTTGTCATATGTTGTAATAAAGTTGCAGCCAAGGCCTTTTACCCCAGAGCATGTCTCTATCTGTTCATGCGGGTGGTGCGGGCACAAATGTTAAAGCAGTGTTAAAGTGGAGTTAAGGTGCATGTCTGTTTTTACCTTCTCTCTCCTCCCATCCCCTTCGTTCTCGCACCCTTTCTCCTCCTGCCTTCTTTATCTCTCCTTCTCCTTTTCCCTATCTTTTGCTCTCTCATCCTTTCCCCTCTCTTATTCACTCATCCTTCCCCCCACAACCCTGCCAGCTTCACTTCCTCTTGTCTTGACCCATCCCATTCTTTTTTTGTCTTATAATTTTGACTTCATGTTAGGTATACACAACAATTGGGATAGACTTCAGTTTTATAACAGTAGCAGATGACACGTGTAAAAAAACCCAGAGTATACATTAATGTCACTATTTCCAGCATTAACTCTGTTTTTAGAGCTTTATAACTGCCATAAAAATCAGCTCTATGTTTTGGAACAATTAATTTTATTTCATTGCATCCAGTTTCAATGGTCACTTTGACCATTCAGAAATTACAAGAAAATGAAAAGCTAAAATAGATTTGTTAGCTTTTTAAAAATGCACTCCTTCAGAAAGAACTGAGACTTGAAATAACCAAGGAGATTCTACAGCTATTACTGTCTGTATCTCATCGCACTAGTGTGAATCCTATTTACTTTAATGGGTCTTGTATTAACTCAAAAGCTACCATTCGTGCGGAGCTGTTAAAGAGGTGAATTACCTAACCACATGCATGCGCTCTCTCTCTCTCTCTTTCACACACACTCACACACACACATCCTCCTGAGTTTTTGTTCAACTTCGTAACCAGTGGGAATCTGGAATGTTTGGGAAATTTTATGTCATCACATCTTGGAATAGTATGCAATGTTCATGTGTTGCAAAGCAGTCCCATGGATTTGTTTACCTGTAATAGATCGATATTGCTGTATTGTCAGGGTTTCTTTTATCTGTTAATATTTTTCTAGGAAACATACTGTTTATTACCCCATAAAAGGAATTATTTGACTTTCAAAACTGAGTTTAAAATGACTATGTAGTAGAGAATCTCTATCCCTATCAAGCTGTTATAGATTTTCCACTTTACTTGAGAATGAGAAAAGGAAGGGGGCAAGGGAGTTGGGAAATATTCAGGTCTGTGCATCACAGAACTGAAGAACTCTTTGACTCATTGGAAAAGTCAAGCCTCACCAGTCAACACTATTCAGTATGATGTTTTTCTGATTGGTCCCTAGCAGGTTGTGAAAACCAGCTACATTATTCAAAATAAAATTAATTGCTGTTGACAAAAATCATCCCATCAGAAAAATAAACACAGCATTGTGTTTGTTGATTGTACTTGCTTTTTGTGTTCCTAGTAAAAATATACCTGAAACCTAAATGGATTTTTTTAAAAAAAATCCAAGGAAAAGTGTTGAAACAATCTCTCTTAAACTTCTGTTGCTCACTTAGTACTAGAAAAGGTCCCCCACCCTTGCTTTAAGTCCATCAGATTGTTTTAGTCTTGCCAATTCTCGATTAGCTAAATTGTGTATCTTCCTCTCAAATCTGCATTCCCACCTCTGCAGCTCTCCTTTGTATGCTTTCCAGTGCCTTTGTAGTTGTCAGAGCTAAGCTGATGCTTCATTGCCATTAGTAGATATGCAGTCTTGTGTTGGAGAGTCCTGTACATAATAGGGGGGAAATGCCCCTTCTCCCATCCTACCGCACAAAACCTGATCCAAGGCCTGCCCTCATTTTATTTATTTATTTATTTATTTATTTATTAATGTTGCCCACTTCTACATGTGCCCAACCCCCATCCAACACAATCTTGCACAGCTTAGTCCTAGCCCCAAGATGAAGGTCTGTACTGCAGGTGAGACTCTCCTGCTTCCTGTGAACCCCCCTCGCCCCTACAGTGCCCAGGGTGGAGACAAGAGAGCCCCCTTCCCACTTGCACTGCAAGCACCAGGGCCTTGCACCATAGGCAAAAGAGACTTGCTGTGGTTTGGATAGAGTTTCATCTCGTAAATTCAATTTATCCTGCCCCAAAGGCAGAGGCAGGTTACAGTGGGATCCTGCTGCAGGACTCTGTTCTGTTGTATCCAGATAAAATATATTTGCACAAGTGTCTTGCTTTAGGAAGTGAAATTGCCCGTTGTTTACTACATTTAATAGAAGCCCTTCTGTAGAACTATTGCTGGTCTTGCAATTTTCTTACATGCCTGACAACATTTCAAAATTCTCTTTTATGTTACATAGACAGTTACCTGCCTTCCCTTTACAGTACATTACCCTGCTGCTGATGACCCAAAATATATCATTTTAAAAAATTTAGACTGTTGCATGAATCTTTCAGACAAGATTACCTTTTCCTTTCCTCATCACTTCTTCCTATCAAGTGCCTCTGCACCCCCTCGTTTAATTATTAGTGTCATCAAAGAATGCTATCCTACATATTCTTGTATCCTACATATGGATACAGAATATTATTGGGTATTATTTAGTCTGTATTAGATATAGACATACAAGAATTAAAATATTCCATGCACTAAACCCGAGTAGATTTGGCTGGGTTGAACTTGTTTAGGAGGTAAATAAATTTAGTTCTATTTTGTTTCTGTGGGTGTCTTTCAAAGCAATAGCTTAAGATTGTTTGTCTTCACTTTGTATCAAAGATGCTTTGGAATTTTTCAAAGAGGTATGGGTTTGATTTGGTATTGCTGGCCAAAATGTTCCCTTCCTTTACTGCTGTGCAGCTACTTTGTTCGTTGTCTACCTGGATAACAGCAGCAAGCATTTTAGCAGGGATGTATTTCCTATCACTGTAGTTTGACTTTTTAGGAGTCTTCAGAACAAATAACTCTAGAAAACACTGAAAAGGATAATTACTGTTCCTATGGGTGTAAATTACACACCATGTAACACCATAAAAGGTTAAAAGTGGGTAAAACCTATTCCAATTTTTGTTGGCAACTTTCACAAAAACAAACTGGGGGAAAAGGAGCATAAGAGAGAGGGAAAAAGCACTGATAAAAGAAAATAACTAGAAGTCAGTGACAACCTTTAACAGGGAAGGGAAATATTACTCTCTGATGCAGACTGTTTGATTAGTTTAAAACTGGCTGCACATTAAAACCAAACTGCTCTTAATAGGGGCTTTTAAAAGAGTTTTTTCTTTGTGCTAGTTTGAAAGAGATTATTGTTAAGGGAATGAGAAATGTATGAAGGTTGGAGTTAGTGTTTGCCTGGATTGGGTGCGGCTATACTCCCTCATGTTTAAGAGCTGACCTGTGTCCTTAAATGGCAGGTGTTCCCCAGAGGGCGGAGCGTGGGGGAGGGGAAGGGAGTCTGCAATAAGTAAGCAGTGGCACGTGCACCTGCCTGTCATCTGCTCTTGACTGTCTGCACCTGTCTGAATGCCCATTGTTACACATGAACAGGAATGCAAGTTTCACATCTGCCCAGGCTTTTGCTGGAAAAGCAGATGGTTGTGTGAAACTTAGATGAATAATTGTGAAATGTCCTAATGAGTCCCCTACATAAACACATAAAATTTAATAAGATTTTTTAAAAGTATATTAGGAACAGGAAGCCTGCTAGGGTTCAGCAGCCATTAGGCTATCAAGATGTGAGAGGGACATTCAAGAAGGATAGAATCACTGCAGAGAAGCTAAATGGATTCTTTCCACAGGTCTTCGCTTTAGAGAATGCTGGGCAGATACTCACACATGATGAGCTTTTCTTTTTGGGTAATAAATCTGAAGAACTGCCACAAATTGATGTGACACCAGAAGAGGTTTTAGAGCAAATTGGTAAACTAAATAGTAACAAGTTAGGGTATGGTCATCCTGCAATGGTGCAGGGAACCGGACCATAGGACCTTGAGGTCCCTTGCAGCTCTGGGACCCTATGACTCTTAAGTCACCTGACCCAGATGTTGTTTACCCACATATTCTAAATGAACTCAAATACCAAAACTACAAGTAAAACTCCTACTGTAACTGGTATGTAACCTATCACTAAAATCAAAGGACTCGGAAGTCGATAATATGTCACCAAGTTTTAATAAAAGGCTCTAGAAACTATTCTGAAAACTATAGGCCAGTGCTAGGCAAATTGGAAGAGACATAAAGAATAGAATTATTAGGCAGATAAACACAAGTTCTCCGGTCGTTATAAAAGCCACATTTGGTGGCTGTTCCAACAACCCAAGATCTGGCAGCATAAAAGGGGAATAGTGCAGTCGCACATTAAGAAACTGTGGAATTAGAATACCCAGTATTATCTCCAGTTATTATAATAGGCCATTGTGTAATGTGTGAAAGTAGCCTAAGACAGCAAGTTTAGACAAACAGAAGTACCTTTTAAGAAAACACACTTTTGAGGATGCTGTGAAGGCCAATAGTATATGGTTTCAAAAAGGATTATACAGATTTCTGGAGGATACAGTCATTAATGGCTGTTAACCAAAATGACTGGGGAATGGAGCCTTAAGTATCCAACAATGGCCCTTGTTGGAGACAGGATAAAGGGCTAGATGGACCATTAGTCTGATAACCCTGTTTGGCAGTTTATATTTTTACCTGTATTATTATTATTATAAGCTTTTATATAGCACCAGCAATGTACCTGGCGCTTTACAGAGAATAAGATAGACACAGTCCCTGCCCAAGAGTTTGAGAGAGACTAGGAGGCTGATCCTAAAACCCCGCATGCGTGTGTTGCATGTAGCTCATGAACAGTTTGCATTTATGTCACAGCCCCATAGCATGGGTGTGCACTGGTTACGCATGCGAATGCACACTATACAGGGCTTAGGATCGACCCCTAAACTTCAGCAACAGTACTTTATTGCTGGTGCTGAATTTCTTTCATTGTGTTATAGGTGAAATGCTAACCCTGTAGATACCCAAAACAGCAAGAGTAACCAAGAACCCAAGAACAATTTTACTCTACTTTTCCATGAAATTGAAATGTATTGACAGTTTATTTATTTATTTAATAATTTCTATCCCGTCCCCTCCTGCTAAAGCAACTCTGGGCAGCTAACAAATCGCACATTAAAATATAAAATATATAAAGTACAATAATGTAAACAAAAATAAATATTATTTATTATTATTAGCAAGCATTTATATAGCACCAGCAATGTACCTGGCGCTTTACAAATTAATTGAATAGACATGGTCCCTGCCCTCAGGCTTACAATCTTGGGGGGGAGACGAAGGAAGGGGACCAGAGGGAGAGACAAGGAGTGTAACACTTATGAAGATGCGAGGTCCCAGGTGCATGTGCTTGGCTTGGTTACATCAAGAAACAGACCTCAGGTAACAGATTGTACCGGATGGAGGGTATCAGCAGGAGTTAGGTGAGGAGAGCAAGGAGTCGGGGAGGACAGAGCGGAAGAGATGGGTCTTGAGGAGGGATCTGAAGATACGAAGGGAGGGGGCGAGGTGGATGTGGGCAGGGAGGGAGTTCCAGGCATGGGGGGCAGCTAGGGAGAAGGGATGAAGGCGGGCAGGGGAGGGCGAGAGAGGGGACAGAGGAGGAGTGGAGTTCACAGACTGGGGTACAGAGGGAAATTAACGCAGAGAAGTAGGGGGGAGCAAGGTTGTGAAAAGCAGGCCAGTAGTGTGGCTAGTTTTAAAAAGGGATAAGTTCTTGGAGGATAGGTCCATTACTGGCTATTAACCGAGTAGGCCTTGGTGGTGTAATCTCTTACTGTTGGGGGCTGTAACAACAGGGAATGGATTGCCCATTGTGACCTGTTGGGTACTTCTCCCAAGAGACAGAGATTGGCCACTGCCGGACACAGGATGCTGGGCTCGATGGGCTGTTGGTCTGACCCAGTATGGCACTACTTATGTTCTAATGAGTTTGAAAAAGGATTGGATAAATTAATGGAGTTTTTCTCCATCAATGGCTACTAGCCAGACAGTAACGGGACGCAACCCCCTGGTCACAGTATTGCTATACCTCTGACTGCTGGAACCTGGGAGTGAACGACAGGGTCACTCACTCTATATATGTCCTGTTCTTTTACATTTTGCTTGTAGCATCTACTGCTGGCCACTGCCAGAGACAGGATACTGGGTGAGATGGCCTGGCACAGAATGACAGTGGTTATGAGGCCAGTAGGTGCTGGTTAAGATTAGAAGCACATACACAGGCACTGAACTTGAAGTCAGAGATTTTATTCCATTTCCTCATTTAAATAGACAGACGGGAAAAAATCTGCTTTGTTTGTTTTTAGAAAATTGAGGGAGAAAGTACAAAATACAGTGAATTTCACATATCCTTGATTGAGAATGAGTGGCTATCCCCAGTCCCAATGAATGTTGAAGGATCACAACGCGCCACCTCTGCCCCACCCCCTTAGGCTTTGCTGCGGTTCCACTCAGAGATCTTGTGTTCTGGTGGGGCCCGACGGAACCATTTAGACCACGACCCATCATAGATAGCCACATGTGGCTTGCCACAGAGGTAGGCCGCCAGGGCAATATGGCAAGCTGTGATCCTTTACGGCATGGTGGAGTATACACCACACAAAAAGCAACAAAAAAACCCTCTCTAACCCTCAACCCCACACCTTTACCCATCTCCCTTGCCAAACGCCAGGCGGAACAGCCACGTTTTGCACTGACATTGACGTATTGACATCAGTTGAGAGTATTGTCTGGTTTAGACTGGACACTGAGAGTCAAAATGTTTGCACTCTATCCCCATCCCTGATTTGCTTTTAGGCATGTCTTTTAACTTCTTTCTTCCTCTCTTTGTATGACTGAGATGGCTACACAGTCTCATAAGGTGGTAGGCTTATGCGTAATTTGAGATCGTTTATTAAAAAGAGTGTTAAAAATGCAAAGTGGCGTTAAAAATAAACGGATAACATTACAAAGTGGGTTCTTTATGTTCCTCCATTTTCCACATTACTTTGTGGTCATTTCATCTGATGTGTGCGTTAACCGTAGCACTTTAGTTTTGTAAGATGGACAAAGCAGTTCTTCCCTGAACTGAGGAGGGGAGTAGACTTTATTTATTTATTTATTTATTTCGACCTTCTTCTATCCTGCACCTTCCTGCTCACACAGCAGCTCAGGGCAGCTCACAGTCAAAACATCAAAAATATACAATAAAAAATAACTCAAACGATATAAAATTACATAAAAACTCATTAACAGTGCGGAAATAAAAAACCTCCCCCCAGCCCTCTCCCACCTGTACCTGTCTCCCTCCCCAAAAGCCTGGCAGAACAGCCAGGTTTTACACTGTCTTCGGAAAGAGGGGAGGTCTGGGGCCAGGTGGGCCTCCGTCGGGAGGGAATTCCACAGCCTCGGTACAGCCACCGACACCACCCTTCCCATTGTTGCCACCCGGGGGACCTCGAGTTGGACGCCCCCAGTCAACCACAGGGGCTGCACCAAGGCCTGAGGCAGTCCCGCAGGTAGGCGGGACCCAGGCCGTTTAGGGCTTTATAGGTCAAAACCAACACCTTGAATTGGGCCTGGAAGACAATAGGCAGCCAGTGCAGAAAACGGAGCACTGATGTATTGTGCTCATGACTACCTGTCCCTGTAAGGAGACAGGCCACCACATTCTGCATCAGCTGCAGCCTCTGAACCGTCACCAAGAGTGACAATCTTTTACCTGAGATCTGTGTACTCATATCCTTACCACATGGATCAACCAGCCATCATTCTTGATGTAACAAAGCCAAGCGCGTGCACCTGGGACCTTGCATCTACACTCCTTGTCTCTCCCTCTGTTCCTCTTCCTTTGTCACAGTGTGCTGCAGGGGATTGTTGTTATTATTATTAATAAAGTATTTATAGCTCAAGCAACGTACCTGGTACTTCACAATTGTTGAGAGTAGACAGGATCATTGCCCCAGGGGGCTTACAATCTTAAGAGGGACAAGGGTGGGGAGACAAAGAGTGGGAGCAACAGAAGGAGAGACGAGGATACATTCATGAAGATGTGAGATTGCAGGTACACGTGCTTAGTTTATTTACATAGGGGAAGGTGATGTTGGGAAAATCAGGAAAGTGACTAAGGGGATGTGGAGCTAGGGAAGGCCTGACGGAAGAGGTAGGTTTTCAGGTTGGACCATGTCAGGAAGGGGATGGGGTGGGCAGGATGCCATCTTTTCCCCACCCCTTTCCAACGTGACTCCAGCCCCTGTCCTCCCTGATAAACAATCTGATGTTGCCCTTGGTCTCTCTTGTAACAGAATGTTCTTTATCCTTCACATCTGCTCTGTGGTTCTTCCAGCGCTATGTCCCAAAGAGGCTAGAGCTCACCATCATGACTGCCTTTTGCAGTTAATTAAAAAAGACCAAAAAACTTTCATTTTCATTATTAATCCATTATGAACATAAAACAAACCTAGTTTAAAGTGAAACAGATGAATATTGCTGCTAATACTTTCATATGTGCATTTTTCACAGTTGATTTTTTACAGGCACACACAGTCTGATATCCATTTGTAGGATTTTATTTCTTTACAGTATGGATATTTGTGTATGCACAGTTACTATAAGCTGTAGAAGAGGTAGAATGTACAGAGAGAGAGAGAGAGAGAATAAAAAAGACATTTTAAAATGGCAATGGTAAATGGAGGCTTTCTGGCAAACATGTTCTGTGATGCTAGAATAAAAGAGAGCAACAAGTGGTTACAGTAGGATTTTCCAAAGTGCTTAAGTGACTTACGTTAAAAACACACATGACAGTGGTGCGGCAGTGGTCCGGCACAGCCCAGGGAAGAAAACTGTGGCAGACATAGTCAGGGCCATGTCAGTGACTTGTGATTGGCCCTGCCCCCCACCATGACGGGCAGCCATGGCAGCTGGCTCTGGCGGACACAGCTTGGGAACAGCTGTGATAGTCGCTGTAGCCTGCTTTGGCACGATCGGGCAGGCCTTAGCCTGGACTGTGTCCTCAGAGGTTTTCTGAGGTCACAGCCTGGGCTAGCCGCTGACACACCCCAGTGCGGTCCCAGGAAAACATCTAGTAGCGCCTGCACATATGTGCAGGTGAAGTCTGGGCCAAAGCAGGCCACTACCATGTCTGTTTTTAGTACCCATAGACTGTTAATACACAGACGGGTGGGGGTTGTCCATTTACCAGAGGGCTCCGTGGGTGGAGGTAGGTGTGTGATAGGTGGAGGTGGGTGTGCGTCGGGAGCGCACACGCACAACCACCGCACACCCTTCCCCCCACCCACCGCCAGCCATGTACACAGACTGCCCCTGCCTCACACCTGCCCAAACACCGGGGGTGGGGCGAGCGTCCATGTAAAAACGGCCATAGGAGCACAAGTTCCATTAAAAGTCGAGTCTTGTTCCTAATGTTGCAATCCTCATACCATTTACTCTGGAGTAGTCCCATAGACTTCAGTGAGATTAGTCCAGAGAAAATACCATACAGATAGTAACCTATGTCATGCGGTCCGTACTCATACAAACAGGCTACCCCCAGGGTTATTACCCCAAAGGTCCTTTTCATACAGACACACTAACACTGATAAACTGGCGGTTACATTTTATTATACACGTTGCAGGGCACCCACAGAACACACCTGCAGCCCTGCAACGTGTATAATAAAATATAACACCCATTTCATCAGTGTTAGTGTGTCTGTATGAAAAGAGCCAAAGATAACTATCCCAGGAGTAACTTAATAATTTACCTCACTTCACAAGTGTTCACCCAAATGCCCCTAGAAGACACAGGCACTGATGTGTTAGGTGGTTTAAACCCTGTCCCCACACACATGCTGTTCTATAAGGGAGTAACTGAGCACCTTTCGATGCAACGGAAAGGGGTGGTTGAATGTGTGTTGACACCATTGTATAGCCACGCACGTTTCCTCGTGTTTAATACGTTGCAGTACTTAGATGCAATGGCTGCCTTTCCATGTCCAAGGGCTAATTGGGGTCCTGCTTGTCCCTTGTGCTGGAAGCTCTCCTTGTAGAAGCACTCTCTGTGCTGCAGCTAAGCAGCTCATTCTTTACTGCTCACCCTTCCCCCTGTCAGTTCTTTGGGAGAGCACAAAGATCGTATGCTGCAAGGAACGAACTGTCAGTGTGCCGCAAGGAACGAGCTGTGTGGCAGCTGTGCCGAGTGGAGGATTCAGGGCAGACAAGGAGGAATCTGGACAGACAGGCCAGAAATGACTGTGAACATACCACCCGATGTCTTTAGATCTGACGTTAGCCATGTGGAGAGGGAAAACACTCAAGTGCCGCACCTGAGAGATCCATGCAACCAACAAGGAATTAATGCGAGGTTAACGGGGGGCAGACCAGTGGCCAAAAATAGTGACAGTGTTTAGGCAAAATGCACAGTCACGTGGCAAACATTATTATTATTTTATTATAAGTTATGCACTCAGTCCCTGTTGTGACACCCACTGCCTTCTACTTCTCATTAACTGCTAAAACAAAGCAGAGTGTAGTTACTCATAGGTTGTTTGTATATACAAAGACTGACCGTTTTGAAAACCCCAATCAAACCTTTATTTGCAGAGGGGCAGTGACTCATTGGGTCGTAGGGAATTCCAGATAGATGAGTAACACTAGTGAAAGATGAGAAGCACCAGGGCCTCTAGCTATAGAGCAGATGTGGAAAGGGAGAGAAGAGGGCACCAAGACCAAAAGAGCAAAGTAGACCAAGAGGAAAATGGATAGGTCAGTGACATAGAGGGAAGCAAAGTCATGGAGGCTTATTTTAGAAAACTTACAAGAAAGTTTGATATATTAAGAGAAGCCACCAAAAGCATCAGAAGGAATGGGTGATATGGATTAGGTTTCCAGAAGCTAGAGAGATTTCTGGGCCAGCATCCACCAGAATCAGTGGGAGCAAGAGCAAACTGCTAGGAAGTAGTTATTCAGGGAAAGTATACAGTAGGACACTGCAATATTTGAGACAGTTAAGCAGATTATAAACACAGCCAGTCTACTCACTCGTGAATGCATAATTTACTTGATTTCAGTCTAAGTTATATATTATGCTTCAACAAATAAACAGTCCTGGGGCCAGATCCACGTGGCAAGCGTGTAGGACAAGACATTGCGAGTTCTTCATGCCAGCTATCCTGTATATGGCTTTGCTATTCTTTCCTCTCCATACCTCTTTTCCCATACATGGGAAAACTCACCCTGGGAGGAAGGGCGTGGCAAACATACAAAAAGCTGCAGTAAATTTGTCGGGCCTTCCCACCGGAGGCAAGCTTGTCCATTCGTGGCAGAGAAGGCTGAGAAGGGGTAGACTTGGGGAAGACTAGTGGTTAGGTTACAGCATGACAATCTTGCACTGTCCTGTCAGACAATCCTGCAATGAGGATGTGGCCTAGAATGAAGCCTGCATAAGCAAAAGAGAAAAAGTCAGAGTGAAGTGCTGGCAAATTTATTTATTTATTTATTTATTTATTTTATAAATTTGTACCCCGCCCCTCCTGCAACCAGCTCGGGGCGGCTTCCAACAATAAAAATACAATATATAAAAACAATTTAAAACCATCAACAATAATAACAATCATATAAAATTATTAAAACAGGCCCCGGGAAATAATAAGATACATAAATAAGGTAGGGGAGCTGAAAACCTTACCCCACCCTCCCCAAAGGCCTGGGCAAACAGCCAGGTTTTACAATTTCGCCGAAATGTCAACAGGCTTGGGGCCAGGCTTAGTTCAGCTTAGTTTTGTTGATTTTCACTACCAAGCCAATGTAATATAGCGGATGCTCATTTTTAGCAATACCCTGTAAAAGCAACAGCTGTTTATGAATCAGACATTAGCCTGTTTATGAATCAGCTGTTTATGAATTAGCTGTTTATGAATCAGACATTAGCCTGTTGCAGTCTGGGTTCAGTCCATGCAGCCCCCACTCAGCCCCCAATCACATATGTTGCATGTCCAGCCTAATAAACAGGAAGCCCCCATCGTGTCTTTCATGAGCTTGCAGGCAGCCCCCCTGACAGCGCCAGCAAGTGAAGAGAAGGGCAGGAAGCGGTAGCTCCTCAGACACTCTAGGATTTCCATCTGCGACTATGGTGCTTGCAGACCTGTAAACACAGGCGCTGCCTGCAACCTAATTGATGGGATGTGGTCACATGGGCACACATTAGCCAGCATTCACCCACACAGCTGACTCCACATTCTCTGAGACAACGCTGTGAGTGGGGGCTGCAAGTACAGTGGGTGGTGGCCCTGTGTCCGGTGGAGGCAAACAACTAATAAACAGGCAGGTGGACACCCACCTGGTGTGGACTAATGTGGGCTAACATCTCGTTTGTTAATACTCTACATTTCCCCTGAGAACATTTCCACTACCATGGATTCTCCACTCAGTCACTGCAGCATAGTTGCTGCATAAACGCAACATTTGTGTAGGGTGGGGCCTGGGTAGGACAGTATTCTCTGCTTCCTTACATCGTCATACAATATTAGGGGTTTTTTTCTTCAAAAAATAGACAAAATGCCTAGAGGTCTCACTTCAAGAAAAAGTAGAGATTTTCTGAGACCGTCAGCCTTGAGGACAGGAGGTACTAATCAAAACCAAATTGTAGTCAAGGGAGAGTTGTGCAGGTTAGTTGCATACAAAATCTAGAAGCACAGGGATATGCTTTTGGGCTAAATACAAAAGTGGACTGTCACTAGTGAATAGCTATCAAAAGATTACTGTTGGTTAGAAGACAGTCTCCATAATAGCAACAGTGGCCTAGGAGCAAATGAGTATGTACTGTAATGAATACAAGGGAAAGTGTATTCCATGATAAGCCTGCCAGATGATATAGCAGCATATCTGTTGAGAGAGAGTAAAAATGGTTAAATATACAATGAATTTGTCCTCCTTTTTATTGACTGCCATGGCTGCTGGGTGTGTCTCAGTTGAGCAGATGGTTAGCCTGTCCAAGATAACTGTAGAAGCTTGTGCAAATGTTGTATAGCTGTGCAATGTAATTTGGACTGTCACTGTCTTAGGAATTTAGGATCAATGAGAAGACTTTGCTTTTATATATATTGTGTAGGTGGAAAAGGGTGTGGGTGTGTGTTCCACAAGGGCTAGAATTGTCCATGAAGTAACTACACATTCACTTTGAGTTTCAACAAATGGCTGTGATCCACAAATCACTTTCTTGTACTGCTGAGAGAGAGCTCTCTGCTGAAGACCACTATTTTTGAGCTGAACACAAATAACTGAATATAGACCCTTTCTTTCCACTCTGGAAGTGATTTTAACCAGGGTTTGGTTAATAAACACTGTCATATTTGTAGTGCATATTTTGCCTTGTTTTGATTTTCAAGCTCTTTTTAATAGGACACACCAAAGGTAGAGCAATGCATTATTGGAAGCTCTGTTTAGGTTCACTTTAGTATTTTGGCTTACAGTAAATAGCAGTTTTGTTCGACAGAAGTATCACTTTACACAAGGCTGCCAATAAAACCCAGTAAATAAGCCTTCCTTAGTACATAAACATCAAACTATTGAGCTGTTTACTGTTAAATATTTACTGTGAAGCATTAGGCATATTTAAGAACTGGTTTTTCTGGTTTTCTTTCCCACCAAATGCCTTCACAAGACCCTCCTCCTTTTTTCAGGCACACTACCTTTGCTTCCACCTTGCCTAAGCAGGAAGAGCTTAGCTTAAGCTGTAGTCTTTTATCAGAATACATCTTAAGCATGTTTTCAAAATACTGGCTTTTTGTACACTGACAGGTCAAGGAAGCAGGTGAAACACAAATCTTTCAACAACCTATTGCATGAACCTGATTGATGCCAACTAAAGTTACCACCTTGTTTAGGCTGCATCTACACCAGGTTTCTTCTTCTTCTTCTTCTTCTTAAATTTCCCACCAGTGCTATTGCCAGTTCAGCTCCACCTGTGTGAACTACCGGAAAGTGACATAGCTTCATTGATGAAATTGCATTATTTTTTACCAGCTAAGGAACTGACCTCATGTTGCTCAAACCGCTCAGAGCAGGTCTACACATGTTAGTATTTTAAATGCTGAGAGCCTTCAGAGTCTTGCCTACATTTAGTGCTCGCACAGTAGAGTGAGCTGGTAACAGTGCTGAAAAATCTTAGTAAAAAATACCCTAGTGTAAACAAGGCTGTAGCTACTCAGATTTAAGGTCGTTTTTAGATGAGCGTGGCGGCACCCGCGCTTGTTTTCAAAAGAGCCGGCAGCCCGTTCCACACGTGACGCTGCCGCCGAATACGCGCATGTGCGGGCAATGCACTTCCATTTCCGGCCGTGTATGACCAACCTCGATCGCCGACCTGGTCAGTTCACGGCCGGAAATGGATGCGCATCGCCCGCGCATGCGCGTATTCGGCGGCAGCATTACGTGTGGAACGGACTGCCGGCTCTTTTGAGAAACAAGCGCGGGCACCGCCACACTCGTCTGAAAATGGCCTAAGATTCGCTTGTGCCACCTATATCTGCACCACCAGTTGGTTTATCATTTGCAGTCGGGTTTCTTTACGTGGAAGGAAGCTAGTTGGCTGTCTCAGGCCTCACCTACATCTCTTCAAGACCCTACAGTAGCCAGGGTAAATTTTTGGGTGTCGCCAGACATAACAGAAAACACAGGGAAAATCTACCCCACGTTTCCTGTCTTGGGCTCTGAACTAATTGCCCACACATACATTGCTGGGTAGCTGCTGTGTGTGCCAACAGCTACCTGATATGAGGCTGGGGGACAAGACTTAACTAGAACCCAGAAGCAACAGTGGTGGCAGCTGGTCCTTATGCTGCTCCTGAGGTCTGCTTCCTGCACCACCCCTGCTCCCAGAACCTGGTGACACTGCTGTGGCCACTGGCATTCCTGGGTTTCAGGTAAGCCATGCCCTACCCCCACCCTATCTCTGGTGATATCCTGGACATCCTGCCCATAGCTGCTGTTACCAGACTTAACAGTGGGTACAGGCAAGGAGCTGTTCCTCATTGTTCGCCTTCAACATTTGTGGGTAAACAAACAGGAACAATTGGGTAGCAAACCTGTATTGGGTTGTGAACAGACTAGTGTTGAAACAAAATCTTCAGAAAACTTCGCAAATTGCCGGGGATTTCGGACATTTGTTCGGAAATGGTGGTTTCCGAAGTTCTGGAGAACAAGGTCATTCCCAAGAAAACTTTGGAAGGGCTGGGCTGGAGTTGAACTAGCTTTCTGGAAATGAAACTTAGTGCCGTATTTGGTAGGAGGGGGGTATAGGGAACAGTTGAGTGATGGTAAGCCATATGGCAAGTTTTGATTGGCTGGCCAAGCCATATGGCAAGTTTTGATTGGCTTGCAAGTTACAGCCTTGCAGGGTGTGTGGGAATAAAAGTGGCTGTACACACAACCATTTTCCATTCTCTAGTGAATTTGGCTGTGTGCTACACTGCTAATCTGTAAGTAATCAGCTGGGGGGAGAGATTCATGGTATGGAATGGCATGGTGTGGTTCTTTGACCTGACCTGGCCTGTCCATAGGGGCAATGCTGGGGGATGAGGGTTAGTTGTTTCTACCATGCCATGATTTATTTATTTTTTTAAAATGACTCAGTGCCACACTGCTGCTGCCTGCTGCTTGGCACCATGGAGGCCAGAGGGATCTCTGCCTTGGTCCACTTCCCCTGGCCTGTGCTGTCCAAGTTACCAGTGCCACACCAATGTCATGCCTTTTTAAAAAATAAGCGGGTGCCACTGCTGCTTGCTGTTTTGCACTGCTTGGCACCATGGTGGCCAGAGGGATCTGCCTAGCTCCACTTCCCCTGGCCTGGGCTGTCCATAAACTAGGGGCAATGCTGATGGTTGCCACCACTGCCACGTTTGGGTGCTGCTGCCGCTTGCACTACCTGTTTGCAAGTTGGCAGCACCCTAGAGGCCAGAGAGGGATCACTTTTGCTCTGTGGTTTTTGTGGGCATTGTGACTGTACTTTTTGGGTTCAATTTTGTCAAGATGTGACTAGCCACTGGGGAAATAATATACTTTCTTTCTGGTTAAAATAATAATATGATGAGTGGGGAGGATGCTTCCCTTGCTTAGGGCACTGGACAGGCACAGTGGAGGCTTTTGTGGGGGCAGGGGTGAATATCTGATTTCTTTCTTGGGAGTGGCGGTGTTATGTCTGCTGGGCTGGCTTTTTTTGTAGTTTTTTTCTGTCCTTGTGGGTTTGTCTTCTTGAGCAATTGTCCCACCTTTGCTCGCCTGCTTTTCTGGGCACTTTTTTGGCATACTGATTTTAAAGAGGGTGCACTGCTGATAGTGGGCCATGCTGTGGGTATTGCTGGCTTTTTTTAAATTTCCACACGCAGTTGCACAGTTTGACTTTGTCTTCTTGCGTGATTGTCTCACTTCTGTTGCTAGCCTGCCTTTGGGCAATGCATGGTTGGCATAATGATTTTAAAGTGAGGGCACTGCTGATGGGTACTGCTGGCTTTTTTTTATTTCTGCACACAGTTGCAGTGTTTGGGTTTGTCTTGACTCTTGCTAGCCTGTTTTTATGGGCACTACTTGGCATAATGATTTTAAAGCGGAAAACTTTAGCGGATTCAGAACACTTTAAAAAGAGTTCTGAAATTCCGAGTTCCGAATTCCGGGTATTTCTGAGGTCTGGAGTTCTGAATTCTGGGTACTTGGACCAGGTTCCGAAATTCAGCCGAGTACTTGGACCAGGTACTTGGAACTTCGGAACTTGGTCCAAGTACCCGGAAGTACTATTCGGTACAGCCCTAGAACAGACATAATGCTACCTACTCATTTGGATGACAGCAGGTTGTTATGTCTGGTGACACCTGCTATGTGCTGCCATTTGCACCCCCATGGCTTATCTTTGCTTAAAAATTAGTCAAGCTGTTCCATTATGGATAGAAATTTTGCCTGATTACACAAAGGTTGTAACCAGGGAAGTTGACCCACCATTCAAGCAAGGCCTCTGTCAGGGTGAGGATTAAGTGTGCGGGGTTGTGCTCTAGAAAAGGAGGGTCCAGATCATGGATCTGTCTCTTATTCTTGTGTGCATGCCCTCATCTCTGCTTACTTAACTAGTGCTTTGGTGTAGAAACTGGATCCAGGGGCCAGATCCAGAAACTGGAAAGGGGTCACATAAAAACTTGCCACGGGCCGCATTTGGCCCCTGGGCCTGAGGTTCCCCATCCCTGGTAAAGGAGAAAATCTTTAGCTGCTCACTGGTCAGAGTCAAATGAATCCACAAAGAGCCAGTTTGTCTAGGAAATTGCCAGCTTTGAATTCTAATCACCATGGTTTTATTTAAGTTCCAGCAGTTTAAGATACTTGGCATCAGGTTTCATTTATTTTAATTACTCCTTCTGCCTTGATAGATATAACCAAAAATTAGCCAGTCCTAACTTGTTCAGGAATATGTTTAGTTCCAGAATCTATTTAAATGATGTTTGTGTTGAAGTTGTTTTCTAATAAAGGCCCTTTTTACACAGACGCACGCACCCCCCTCGCCCACATGTGTGACTTCATGGGCAAGGGAAGGCATCCGTCTGAACACCAGTGGGGAGGGGGAGTGCATATGCACTCCCACGGTCCACCGATCTCCACCAGTCCCCCACGCATGGAGGCATTGAGGAAAATGGAGATGCCTCCGTACATGGAGATGGGTGTGCATCTGTGTGCTGGCCCACACACACGCCGCTGTCTCCACCCATTCCCTGCGGCGCCTGCCCAGTCTGTTTGAAAAGGGCCAAAGATGCATACAGCTATATGAGCCGAGATTTCAGGTCTGTAAAACATGAGAATGGGTGTTAACATATGAGACAGTAGCTCACACGAGGTGTGTGTCGTCCTGCTCTTTATTATGTGTTTGCCCCCACCAGCCATATGGCCACCACCCACTGGACATGTAACCGCCACTCATGGTGGGATCCCAGAACATGCAGCAAATGCAGGCTAATGTGTTCCCACGTGTCTGCGTTCTGTCAATTCAGTTGCATGCAGCATCGTGCACATAAAGGTACGCCAGCCTAGAGCATTCCGAGGAACAACCACTTCCTGCCCTTCTGTCTGCTCTCACTGGTGTGAACGTAACGTCTGCCTTAAAAGCCCACCACATCATTTTCAAACATACGTTCTCCCAGCTCCTTCTGGTTGATGGTACAAATCTGGTGACATTTGCTGTTTCCCAGTCGCTGCATTCTCCTCAGCCGCTTGTAGAAGCTTATCATTGACATGGACATTACTCAGACCGACAACCAAGCAACAGCCAACATTGCTACCACCATCACCGTGTAATCACAGTCACTCTTTGCCTACCAGTCCAGCCACCAGTATTCTCTGGACTGAGGAAGAGACCAAGGCCTTCATCGCTCTATAAGAGGAGCAAAAGGCCCAATACCAACTGGTGAAGTCTATAGGAATGAAGTGGTGTTTTATAATAGTTGGCAGCATACCTGTGCTTCTGCACTTCCTGTTGCCTGTTCCAGACCTGGTTAATCTGCAAATGCCAATAGGAAAATGCAGAATTTCAGGCATGCAGATGGCTAACCTTCAAATGCCAATAGGGCATGCACGGGAAAAGAAAAGGGTGGGAAATAGCACAGAAGGAGGAGTGGTGCCAGAGGAGGGAATGTATGCCGTCCCAGTGCTGGTGTGCATGTATGTGTGTGCGTGCACACGTGCGTTGGATGGGCCTGAGGAAAACACGGTGAAACACATGAAACATTTTTAATGGCTTTATTGATTATTATTATTATTATTTATTATTTATTAGCAAGCATTTATATAAGGCCAGCAGTGTACCTGGTGCTTTACAAAGTAATTGAATGGACATGGTCCCTGCCCTAGGGCTTACAATCTGAGAGACCGGGGGGTGGAGGAGGGGAGACAACGAGTGTAACATTCACGAGGATGCGCGGTCCCAGGTGCACACGCTTGGTTGGTTACATCAAGAATGATGGCTGATTGGTCCATGTGGTGAGGATACGAGTACACAGAACTTAGGTCACAGATTGTACTGAATGGAGGGTATCAGCAGGAGTTAGGTGAGAGGAACGAGGAGTCAGGGAGGGCGGAGCGGAAGAGGTGGGTCTTGAGGAGGGATTTGAACACACAAATAACTGTCATTCAATGATTAAACTGTCACTGATGGTGGGTGTTTGTGCTAGTATTGCGATTGATCTGCTGGCACAAGGCATCCCAGATCTCTCCAACTATGCGCTGCTCTGCCCTGTTCAGCTGGTCCTGGAACAGGGACAGTGACTTGCAAGAGCTAACTGGTGGGGGGTTCTCCAGAATAGCTGTGCTGATCTCGCAGATGTTTTGGAGAACACAGGCGGCGGTTGTTAGCAGGAGAGTGTTCCCAAACTGGAAATCAATCCTTCGAGCAATTGATCTCCAGTGCTGTTTTAAAAGCCCCCAAAGCAGGTGGCGCTGAGCTGTCGGTTAAAGTAACATTGCTCTGAGGTGTGGGCAATGATGTAGGCCTTCATAAGCCATGGTTCCGTGGGCAGTCAGGGTCTCAGAGAACAAAAGGTCTCATAAGCACCCCCTCACTGCATGTTTCCCTGGAGGGTCCAAAGTCTCCAGTGTACATGTGGCCAAAGGGGAACTGGTGGAAGATGCAAAAGTTGTAGTTCTTCTGAGACCGTCCAGTCAGCACATGCACAAACTGGCACGGTGATCCACTACAGCCTGGAGAACAATGGAGAAGAACCCCTTGCGGTTCAAGTAGTCGGTACTTGCTGTTGGGTGGGCAGATGGCTCCCATCGATTGCCCCTGTTCATTTCAGGAACTCATCCCGCCAAAAGCCCTCCATCACCTCTGTGGGGTCAGCCAACTGCACCATCCAGTCCAGCAGTACTTCCACAATCTCTGTGCAAATCTCCACAAGTATGGTGCCCACAATGGAGGTTCCAATGCCAAATTGATAGGCGTCAGAGGAGCAGGAGTCAAATACTCAGATCTTAGTTACTTAGCTTTACTTAAGAAGGTATAAAGTACATTTACAATATTAGTTTCTTAGTTTCAGACTTACAAAGAGGGACTAAGATAGTCCTTAGTTCAAGATAGATTATAAATTCTCTGCAGAGAAGGGACAGAGCTACATCATTTCAAGAGAGGTTGCAGACACTAAACAAAGAGCTCTATTCTCCCTAGAGGCAGGGACCCTGTCTATTTTATTACTTTGTAAAGTGCCAGGTACACTGCTGGCGCTATATACATGTTTGTTAATAATAATAATATTCTAGCAAACTTTATATAGTGCTCTTGGTGGGCAAAAGACACGTAACAGCTTAATTCAAGAATACGTGTTAGTCACTAAACATTCCACTGAATCAGCTTTCTAGTTCCTGTCCATCTTCAAAGGTACGGAAGCCTTTTACTTAGTTCCTTATTTGGAGTAGAACATCCCCTCTTACACGCTGCTGGTGATACGTAGAACAAAAGGCATAAAAAGACAATCTAAGAAAATGACACTTCAAAGCATTTCCACATACTAGTCTCAGCAGTCTACGTAGTGCACAGGCCAACTCTTAATGGTCCTGCTCTAAATGGTCTGGGCTCCATATATCTGAAAGACTGCCTGTCCCTCCATGCCCCACTGCGGCCCCTGCAATCGGCTGGGAGTGCTTCCCTGTGGGTACCATCTGTTAATCTTGTTCATATGACAAGGACTTGCAGGGAGGCATTCTCAGTTGCTTCCCCAATGCTGTGGAACTTCCTTTCCCCGGAGGTTCATCTGAGCCCAAGCCTGAGCGTCTTCCGTAGGCGGCGTAAGGACGTTTTTGTTTGAAAAGGCATTTGGCAGGCAGGGAAAGGGGATGGGAGGGGTTAGTGGTGAGTTTGGGGTAAGGCTGTGAGGAGGGTTGGATGTGGAGAATGGGGAGGTAGTATTGGGTGGGTTCTGTGGGGGGATGGGTTGGGGTGTTTTTTGGGGAGGCTGTATTTTAATGTTTCTATCTTTTATATGTTTTTGTAAGTTATATTTTATTTTGAAAGCTGCCCTGAGCCTTTTTGAGGGAAGGGTGGGATTAAACTGTTAATAAATAAAATAAATTAATAAATTAAATAAACTCATCTAAAAATGTTACAGATGTTGGTACCTCAGTAACATGGAATTTGTAATTGTGGTGAGGGGAACTACTGAATGTTAAGAAATGGGCATGTGGGGTGATCTGCAAGGCAGTGACGGTTACTGTGCTCGGAATGTATTTGGGAGCAGATCTGCCCACTGCTTAAAAGTAACTCCTAACAAGCATGAGGGGACACAATAGAAAGCTATTGCTGTAGGTTGTTTGCCTGGGAAAGCCAAATGGCTTCAGCTGCTGTGGCTGCCCAGGGTAAGGGGCCCAGAGGAGTTTGTGTGTGAGAAAGAGAGAGAGAAAGAAAGAGAGAGTGATCAATACCCTGGCCTTTGCTGACATTTGGATGAGGCCTGATGTACAGAGAGAACTGTCAGACCCACCCTCCGAGGCAGCCTATGCAGTCATAGGCAGGGTTCCTAGTTTTCTCTTTGCGACAGAAAACCAGAATTTGCTTTTTAGCAGAGAAAAACAGAGATTTTACCTTTTTCCAGAGAATTTAGCAGAAAATGACAAAAACATACAGGTTTGGGAGGAGGACACAGCGAGCGCAGGGCAGTGAGGACTTAGAGTGGAGCTGAGACGAAGCAACCTAAAGGCATGTGCTGTGCAGGGGCAGGGGCTCTGCATTTGGAGAGATGCCACAGACCTCCTGTGGGTTTGGGGGCAGGGGAACTATGATGAATTGAGGCAGTCAGGTCTTTGGACCTTGAGAACAGGGGACAGGAGTTGGGCCTAATTGGGCCTGTAACAGCTTCCCCAAGTGCCAGCCTCTATATGGTCCCCCTTTCTGGTTGGCAGAGCAGTCTGGGACCAGGCTGAAAGGAGGAGAAGGCAGCAAGCAAAGGGCAGTGGAGGGGAAGCAACCTAAAGGCATGTGCTGTGAGGGGTGGAGGGGCTCTGAATTTGGAGGGGTGCCACAGACCTAAATTATTTTTTTTACTGTTGGTGGGATAGGTAGCTGCAAAATTGCATAAAAATGAAAATATTACAATAAAATGTGGTGTTCTAACTCACACCTATATATATTGTGGTAAGGGAAAATCAACTAGCATTTACATTTAATCACAGAAAAACAGAGATTTTTTTTTTTTTTAATCAGATAATTTATGGGGGGTTTTATCAGAGAATTTCCAATTTTTTGTCTCGGAAGACTAGGAACCTTACTCATAGGGTGCAGCCACACGAGCTGGCTTGGCCAGGCTACCATGCCTTGGGCAGTCTTAACACACTCTGGGCAGCTGGACCATGCCAGCGGCCGCTAGATGTTCCACCTGCTGCATGGTGGGGTGAGCAGCTGGCTGCTACATGTTGTGTCCTTGAAAAAAGGCCAAGAATGTGTTGTGTAGTAGCCTTACCCCAAATGGGGTAAGACTGCCCAAAGTGTGGTAGCCCATGTGCCCAGGCCTCTTCTGCCCTTCCATGGTGCAGTGTGGTGTCAGCGCTTGCTCACAGTGGGACCATGCAACTCCTGTGGCTGCACTCATAAGGTGTCACATGCACACAGTGGGATTCTGTGTATGCATGATGGAATGCAGAGATCGCACAACCCTTCTGCAGTTGTGGAAGAATGGGTGCCCCAGACAAAATGAGAGAGTGGGATGCGCTTGAGATCGTGACTTTTCTGGACGTTTGTGCACTACCTGAAGTAAGGAAGTCACTAATGGATGCTGGATTTTCCCTGCTGTTTTTACTCATCATTGCCTTGATGACAGTGAAAGGATACCCCCACGGCCACCGAGAGTGCCTTGATCCGATGGCAGAGTTTCTCTTGATGGAAACAAGTGACTCTGGGTACAAGGAAGGTCAACCAACTGACAGAGAGCTTCTTGCCCTATAGAAAGTTTGGACAAGCATAAAATTGCAGAGTTCCTTGGGGAGCAGGGATGTTTTTGGCCCCAACTGTATAGTAATGCGAAAGAAGATAGAGAGGGGGTACAAGAGGCGCATGTTTGACTGGGGGTTTTATGTGAACCAAGAGGAATTTCCAAGACCACAGCAGACGAAACCCCAATAAAACCATGTGCTGCTACCTGCCAGTACATCGCTGTGAGCCGTGGATGCAAGAAACCAGATGGTTGACAAGAAGTAAAAACTGATTGCTTTTATTTTAAGTTTTTACGTTCACTTTCAATTTTCACTATAGAAACTCAATAAATATGCAGTTTGCTCAATAAACACAGCTTTATGTGCATAGCAAAAGGTTATTTCCAGCTGCCAAGAGCTGGCTGGTATAAACCCATGGGTGGATGAGGATAGCAGGTGCTGGACTGCTCCCCAAGTCACAATAGCCCGGAAGACTGAAGCAGTTGGTGTAGCTTTTTATTCCCATGGTTTGATACAGCTGTGAGTCATGACAGGGCAGGATACTGAGAAGGGAGGCGGTTGGTGGGCAAAGAACAGTGGGGAAGAACACCTGCCCGTGTATTAGGTTTGTGCATTTGGGGAGCCCCCACTCAACCTGTGAATGGGGGCTGCCCAAATGCACAAGGAATACCAAAGGAGGCTGCCCGTTTATTAGGCTCTGCACACTAAACATGTGAGTGGGGGATGCATGAACCGAACCCGGACTCCAGAGGGCTATCGTCTTGTTTGTTAACACCCAGTGTCTCACGCTATTTACATAAAACTGGAGAAATGTTGTAATATCTTTTGTTTATTTTAAAATCTATTTTTAATTTTAAAACTGGAATACTTGGCTATAATAAGCATAATAAGCAATGTGGTCCTTGTGCTGTCTGCTCCAGAGGAAGAGAACATAAGATTAGGATAAGATAAGTGCACACAACCAATTTTTAACCTCATTATGTTTGTATGTAAGGAAAAACATTAACTTCCCCAATGCAACAACGACAACAGCAGAACCCCGCCTCCAACCATAATATCATGTAATAGTGTAGCAAAGGGTTTTGTTTAAGAACAACAATGAAACAGAATTGTAAGCCATAAGCAGGGACCGCATCTATCTTATTGTTCTGTAAAGCGCCAGGTACACAGCTGGTGCTGTACAAATGCTTATTATAATAATAATAAGTATTTTAATATCTCAGGAATTTTTGTATGTAATTATATAATATTAATAGGTATATATACTTCTGAGGGGCAACTAATTCAAGTCAATATGGCTGTAGCATTATCATCGACTTCTTCTGTTGTCTCCTCTTGGCCTGAAGGGGACAGAAGCTGTGGGTCCAGTTTATTGTCAACCCTCTTTCCAGCCTCCACGTGCAGGAACATATATCCAGGGCATGAACTTTTTCCCTCCCCGGGGCTAGTTTGAAAATGAGTACAAGTTCCATAAGCTGAATAAGAATTTGGGGCAGGGATACTTAAGGGGGGTTGCGTAGAATCGGGGAAAGAAGGGGAGAGTCCAGGTCATGAATTTGTGCCATGAATTCATCCCCTCTCCTTCAGCATATGCTCTCATCTCTCGCCTCTTTCCCCTGAGCTCACTTTTTCTGTGCTTGAGGATAGGGACTGGTCTGGATCCATGAGCCAGATCCAAGAACTGGATTGGGGTTAAATTAAAAAAATAGTTGTGGACCACATTTGGTGCCTGATATAGACGATTGTATGATGCAGCTTCAAGCATGATGATGTAGGTTGATATTATAACACTTACATTCACACAGTTTTTAAAGCACATAACGGCATTTGGTGGAGGGGATGGATAGGGGGATAAAGGGGAGAGGGATGGGTGATGGGTTAAGTTTCTTAGTGGGTATGCGGTTAGGTTGGTTTTGCTTATTGTCTTGAATGTTTTTTATTGTATTATTGAAACTTTTATGTTTTTGTTATGTGAGCCGCCCCAAGCTGCCTGAGGCAGGAGGAGCGGGATAGAAATAAATAATAATAATAATAATAATTAATAAGTAATAATTAATGTGGTGCTTATACTTGACCAGTGTGATCACATACTTCTTCTTATAAGTGGAGACAGAGAACTATGGGTGTTAACGAATGAGACAATCGCTCGCTGGAGTCCGGGGTTCAGTCCGCGCAGCCTCATTCAACTCACACTCATATGGTTTAATGGGCAAACCTAATAAACAGGGAGGCACCATGCTCCGCCCCACCCATCCCCATGACTCACAGCCACGGTGAACTTTGGGTACAGGAATCTGCCCCCACTGTGTCTTTCTTCTGTTTTCCTTTTTGGTGTGCTGTTTTGGAGCACTCCAACACACCCAAATAGACAGGAGGCGCACACATTAGCCCCCATCAATACTCATTCACCCACATGGCAGGCAAAGGGATTCTCCAGACCATGGCATGAGTGGGGGCTGTGGGGCTGGTGGGTGGCAGCTGTGGGCGAACATCTGACAAACACCTAATTCCTGGGCAGGTGACTGCACACCTGGTGGGGGCTATTGTGGGTTATTGTCTCATTTGTTAAGATCCTATAACTCTGTCTTTGCACAGAAGTCTGCATCATCAAAGGCCCTTTTTAAATGGGCCGCTGCTGTGGGGGCGGTCCATGGTCGCACCGCCGTGCGGGTGCAGGTGGGCGGACACCCATCCCCCATGCATCCCCACACAGAGCAACCCACGTTTTTGCCAGTTTCTCCATACATGGGGATTAGGTGGGGATGCGTGAGTCGCAGAAGCACACACCTCCACATTTACACAGGATGCTCCTCCACGTGGACGATGGCTGTCCATGCGTGGGAACATCTTGTGTAAAAAGACAAAATCTGATAAGGTTATTTTTCAGATATTTTTATCAAACTTATTACTTATGAAATATTTGTAATATAAAACTATTTATTACCATCTAAGACAGCTTTTAATTTGGCTGGGAAAAAATGTTGCTGCATTTGCACCAGCTCTGATAAATTCAGAACTTAACTCAATTGTGTCTCCTTGAGCCTGATCTGGAGAAGTTGGTAAGCACATGGATGCATTTGTATACAGATGTATTCTCCTTTTCCTTAAGATAAAACTCAGAAAGTTACATGTTCCACATAGATCACCCTTCTAACATTCTGATTACTACTAGTTATCCATCTGAAACCAGCAACTCATTCAGAAATTCATGACTATTGTTAATTAAGAACATAAGTAGTGCCATACTGAGTCAGATCAATGGTCCATGTCCCCCGACAGTGGCCAACCTCAATCGCATGGGAGAAGAACCAACAGTCATGATGGGCAATCCATTCCCCGTTGTTCACTCCCAGCTCTCGACAGTAAGAAGTTCATCCCGTAAGCTACTTGGTTTTTAGCCATTAATGGACCTACTCTCCAAGAACTTATCCAGTCCTTTTTTAAACTCAGCTAAACTACTGGCCTTGACAACATCCTCTGGTAACAAATTTCATAAGTTAATTATGCATTGAGTTATAAAGTACTTCCTTTTATTTGTTTTAAATTTGAGAGGGTAAATAACTGTTCCCTATCTACTTGTTCCACACCACTCAAGATTTTATAAACCTCTGTCATGTCCCCTCAGTCTTCTCTTCTCTAGGCTGAAGAGACCCAGCTTGTCAAGCCTCTCTTTGTATAGAAGCCGTTCCATACCCTTTATCATTCTCATTGCCCTTCTCTGTACCTTTTCTAGTTCCGCGTTGTCTTTTTTGAGATGGGACGACCAGAACTGCACACAATATTCCAGGTGCATTCGCACCATTAATTTGTATAGAGGCATTATAACATCCTCAGTTTTATTCTCTATCCCTTTGCGAATAACTCCTAACGTTCTGTTTGCTTTTTTGACTGCTGCTGCACACTGGACTGAGGATTTCAGTGTATTGTCCACAATCACTCCCAGATCCTTTTCCTGAGTGGTAACTCCTAGCTTAGTACCCAGCATTGTGTACTCATAGTTCAGGTTATTTTCCCCTATGTGCATCACTTTGCACTTTTCCACATTAAATGTCATCTGCCATTTAGATGCCCAGGCACCCAGTCTCGTAAGATCCTGTTGCAGTTCTTCACAGTCTGCTCATGTTTTAACTAAGGGTGTTTTCAGACATGACGCTAACCCCAGTTTAACCACACTTTAACCACACTTGAACATTTCTTAT
>QEPC01001496.1:903755-913847 GCA_003113815.1 Sphenodon punctatus
GGGTTACATTTGCCACCCTCCAGCCCTCAGGTACAGTGGCAGATTTTAGCAATAGGTTACAAATTACTAACAGTAGGTCTGCAAATTCATATTTGAGTTCATTCAGAACTCTGGGGTGAATACCATCTGGCCCTGGTGACTTGTTAGCATTTAGTTTGTCAGTTTGCTCTAGAACATCCTCCAGAGTCATGTTGATTTGTGACCGCTCTTCCAATTCATCACTTACAAAGTGATAGGTATCTCCCCAACATCCTCTGCAGTGAAGACCAAAGCAAAGAACTCATTCAGCTTTTCGGCAATGTCCTTTTCCTCCCTAAGCTCCCCTTTCACCCCCTGGCCATCTAATGGGACAACTGACTCTCTAGCAGACTTCCTGCTTCTGATGTACTTGAAAAAGTTTTTATTATTAGTTTTAGCATCTTTAGCAAGTTGCTCCTCACATTCCTTTTTGGCCTGCCTTATTAACTTTTTACATCTACTTTGGCAACGCTTATGGTATTCCCTATGTACCTCATTGGAACTCTCCATTTTTAAAGGATGCCTTTTTGACTCCAATAGCCTCCCTCACCTCACCATTTAGCCACACAGGCAGATGTTTGGTGCTCTTCCTACCTTTTTTAATTTGTGGAATACATTTAATCGGAGCTTTAAAGATGATGTTTTTAAATAGTCTCCACGCTGCCTATAGACTTGCAACTGCTCCTTTAAGTTTCCTCTAACTAGTTTCCTCATTTTTACATAGTTCCCCTTTCTAAAGTTATATGTTACTACTGTGGTTTTATTTGGCATTTTCCCTCCCGTGAGTTTGTCAAATATGATTATATTATGATCACTATTGCCCAGCACCATTACCGCTCGCGCTAAATCCTGCACTCCACTTAGGACTAGTTCCAAAGTGGTTTCACTTGTTGGTTCCAGGAAGAGCTGCTCCAGGAAGCAGTCGTTTATGACATCTAGACATTTTATCTCTACATCCCGCCCAGAGAAGACATTCACCCAGTCAATATGAGGGTAATTGAAATCGCCCATTATTACTGTATTTCTGACTTTAGTAGCCTGTCTAATCTCCCTTAGCATTTCACAGTCAGTCTCACATCCTGGTCAGGAGGACGATAGTATAGGCTGACCACTATACACTTCCCTGTTATACATGAAATTTCTATCCACAGCGATTCCAGCGTACTGTTTGCTTCCTTTACAATATTAATCCTCCTTGACTCAGTGTTGTCTCTTACATATAGTACCACCCCACCACCATCTCTATCTACTCTGTCATTTTGATATATTTTGTATGCTTGTAAAAACGTGTCCCATTGGTTGTCCTCATTCCACCAGGTTGCTGAGATTCCTATTATGTCTATATCCTCATTTAATCCAATACACTCTAATTCTCCCATTTTACTTTTTAGACTTCTAGCATTTGTATATAGACATTTAAATGTATCCTTTTTATATTTAATCTGTTTATTGTAAGTAAAATTCCATTGACTTAGGGCGGTGCTTAGGACCCTCAGCAACAGATGAGGACTTAATTGCATTAGACACTGTATGATGCACAGTAAAAATCATCCCTGTTCCAAAGAGCTTAAAATCTAGATTTTAAGAAAAAAGACAGCAGGTGCATATGAGATATAGGGGAGCAATGAGACAGTATAGGTCAGCATAGTAAATAGTGAACTTGTTCACTATGCCAGGAGCAGGGAACTTTTCTTTCTTGTGTACCACTTTGAAAATTATTATGAACCCCTCAAACCAGATAGGAGTTGTTAGGGGCAAAGGTGAAGGTTGTCTTGGAGACAAAAGAAGGAAGTGCATAGTCCAGATCATGGATCTGTGCTCTGGATCCATTCCCTATCCTTAGGTGCATGCCCTCAAGCTCCCTTCCTCTGACCTCACTCTTCCAATGCTTAAGGGCAAAGGCTGGATGTAAATGTAGATTAGAAAAGGATGAGCTAAATAAAAGGTCTCTCTGAACTTATCTCTGAAGTTATTCTAGGGACTCTTCCACCTTAACGATTCTGGGTAAGTAATACTTTGGTATTTGTTTTTAATATTAAATGTATTGTTTGGATCAGGATTTGGGTCATCTAACAATAATGTCAGAAGCACAATTACAATGATAATGCAAGAGGATGAACTTGTGAGTTCAGTTTCCAGTCTCCATTTGACATATGAGGGAGTGCTGGGAATCTCCTCCAAATATATTATATGTAGTGGGGTCGCAGGAGACATTACAGAAACCATAGTATAAGAGGTGAGTGAGGGTGTTTTCATGCCTTCACCCTGTCCTTTGTATAAGTGTCATCAGCTACAGGTATTAGGTAGGCACAGCAGTAGGATCTCACTATTGCAAGTGCCTATAGTTCACTGGAGTCCTAAGTTTCAACAAATATGAAACTGATAAGTGTAGTTTCCAGGAAGAAGTAATCTCTGAGGTTTAATGTCCTTGAAGGCAGGTCTGGCCTTTTTTATCTGAAATTTTCCACTTACCCTTCCAATGACGTATTTGCATTGCTGACCCCAAGTAGTTGTGAGCTTTCCCATGGCAAAGGTTGTCTGCTTCTTGCCATGTGTATTGGCTCTTCGCTGCAGGCTCACTGTGCTTTCATTTTGTTTATCATTGCTTGACATAGACAGTACTATGTATGGAAAAACTGTTTTTCTTGCCCTGCAAAACCACTGCCCGTAGCTGTAGTTCTTGGTCTTGTCAATACTGATTTCCATTGCTATTTCTTTAAACTAAGTGATTTTAGCACTTGTGAAAGTTACTGGGCTAACAATTCTAGATGATGAAGTCCACTCCACACTGAATAGGTGCACCACTCCCAACAGCAGTTGCATGAGCTTCCTATAGCATTTCCACCAGTGTTTCTTGGCCCAGGAGGGACACATCTGGGAGGTAGGGGCGTTGTGATAGTTCTGTCTTCATACCCATTCAGTATTTGGCATCTTTGTTGAGACTGATAATAGTGTAGACTAGTGATAATGGCACTCCATTCCCTAACATCTAAGCCATCTAGTTTCTGTACTTTTATTCTTTGTAAATACAGTGGTTTGCAAGCTGTGTAGTGCTGAAAAATAAATGTAATACAAAGATGTTCCTGCCATACTCAGTAGGACTAGAAGTAAGAGGACCAAAATCTTAGTTATTAAGTAATGGTAATCAAATCACAAGGATGAAGCCATTGCAGATGAGGTGTTGACCCTTTTACAGACGGGTCCTGCTCCTGGCAGCAGTCCAAAAAAACTGTGACCAGGATCCCAAAAGAGACGTGGCACCCAGGAGTAAGGTAGAGAGCAAGAGTCCCAGTGAGAGCACTGAGAAGGAAACTAAGAGGTGAGGGGTTCCAGGGAGGGCAGCTTCCAGACTCTGCCCAGTTGGTTTTTGTTGTCAGAGGCACAGTCAGGGGCGGATTGGGAAATCAAAGTGGCCCAGGAGAATATAGGCTTAGTGGCCCTGTGCTGGCGGCAAAGCTGCCGGAGTGCCAGAAATGGGCCAAGGGGGCGTGGCTTGGGGGCGGGCAGAGTGCACCAGATTTGGGGCCTATCAGAGCTGAGTCTCCAGACTCAGATCCTCAGCAGCCTGGCAGGGGTGAGTGGGAGGTTATGGGGGGCTGGCAGGGGGGAGACTGCCACTGGGGGGGTACTGGCCCTCATTTCAGTGCTCTGGCTCCTCAAATCACTCAGTTTCAGTGCTCAGTGGCCCCCAACCGAAAAACCACTCTGTCCCTTGCTATGCATCCTACAGTAAGGCTTCTTCATTCCTACATCAGCTGCACTAGTATTCCACAGGCCCTGTGTTTAGCTTAGCAAAGTGAAGACTAAGGGGAGAATTGATACCAGACTTCCAATATCTACATTATTGAATATTAAGTTGTTATTCCTTGCACCTGTAGTAATAATGCTGCACTGGAACACAATTAAGGGACAGCCTTGAAGGAATGCACCCTTTCTGCTAACGCACAGCTGCCTTCTCACGCAACATTCCTACCACTCAGGATTAGCTTAGCAAAGTGAAGACTAAGGGGAGAATTGATACCAGAATTCCAGTATCTACATTATTGAATATTAAGACGTCATTCCTTGCACCCAGGCCGACCCAGGCCCCCAAGCCAGGCCCAGGCCCCCCAGCCTGGCCCAGGCCCCCCCAAGGCCGGCGCCCCCCCCCCCCCAGCCAGGCCCAGATCAGCCCAGCCAGGTGCCCCCCCCAGCCAGTCAGGCCCGCCCCCCCAGCCAGGCGGCCAGCAGAGGCCTAACCACCACAGCCCACCACAGCCCACCGCCACCACCCGGCCCTTACCCTCAGTGCCACCCAGGCTGCCGCTCTCCTCCTTCGTCAGCTGCCGCTCTCCTTCTTGACCTTTTCCTCCGCTTCCGCCACGCCCGGCCCCATAGCTGCTGCTGCTGCACACAGACATGCTGCTCTCGCCTGTGCTGCATGAGCCTGTGCGCTCTCCCTCCCGGAAGTTGCTTTTATGCAACTTCCGGCTGGGAGAGGGAGAGCCAGCGGGTGTGAAGGGAGGGGGGAGGGTACGGGCTGGCCTGAGCGCCCCCCCCACCCCAGTCCTGACCTATGGGACTCGGGACCCCCAAAATAATAATTTACAAACATTTTTTTCTATTTTTTTTTAAACCAAGCCGTGGCGGGACTGGCCCTCCCTACTGACCTGGCCCACCGGGAATCTTCCCAGTGGGTTGAATGGCCAATCTGCCCCTGGGCACAGTTAGGTCTTCTGGGAATGGAGAGGCAGGAGTGAGCCCATAGGGTAAGGGAATTATTCAAGCATTTGACTGACTAGGAAGAGCTGAGCAAGGCAAACGTGTCAACAATTTTAGAAGGATTTAGAACTACTGACGATGTTGCAGAGAAATGCTAGGAAAGTTCTAGAATTCTGTAAATTTAGGGTTAGTATTTCCATTCTATTTATAATTCAGATGCTAGAAACTTGCTTTACACATACACTGAGTGTACCGCAGTTCAAGCTTAGTTCGGTTTAGTTTATTATGGCTTCGCCATAACCTAAGTACATATTTATACAGTTACAAGATCATGTACAATTAAAATTTAGAAATTAAAAGGAAATAAAATACAACAAAATATCAAATAAACAATACTGTATCCATAACAAGTACATTGTACAGCCCATTTCCAGTTACTCTAGATAACAAGGATAACCAATAAAGAAGTCCAAATTAGCCAGACTAAATATACCAAATCTTGTTACACGCATAGTTCAGATCCTGCAAGTTTCTGCGAGGTAATCTACTAAGGCGAGGAGGATGTCTCAGCAAGAGGAACAGGGAATATCCCACTTTGGGGCACTTCCATATTACTGAGCTCTTTTAGCCGTGCTCTTATTTCTAGCCTTCTTTTGCTGGCCAGCCAGACAAATGTTGCTATAGCGTTAGTCTCTTCCTTAGATGTCAAGTTAAACAATGATTCGAAAACATCTGAGCCACGCTGTCCCATCTGGTTCATACAATAGGGATGCAGCCAGGTAGATCTCAAAATTCGATAATACGGGCATCTCAACATGAAATGCTCCACTGTCTCGACTTCATCCAGACTACAAGAACAGCGACGCAGCTCATATTTGACACCAGCATATCTACCCTCCACCACCGCTGTTTGGATAAGCTGGAATCTCAGTATAGGATCTACGGAGAACCTTGCTTAGTAGGTCCAAATTGAAAGAGATGGGTATGGACGATAAGTTATTAATGATAAGTTATTAACAATATTAACAATGTTATTAACAATCTTAGTCCAGTTGGCCAATTGTTAATAACTTAGTCCAATAAGTTATTAACTATAAGTTATTAACAATATTAACAATATGTTATTAACAATCTTAGTCCAATTATACTCTAATAATATAACCAGGGTTAGGTCTGGGAAAATGAATAGATTGAGCTCTCCTATTTCGATTGCCAGGGGTGTATGTTGGCCCCCCTGTTATTTAATTTGTACGTCTTGGATCTGGTGGAGTCCATAAAATCGGAAAATCTCAAACTCCCCTAGGATTAGGGCTCTCCCCCTATATGCCCTCCAGTATGTGGATGACGTGGTCCTGATCTCCCAAACCGAGAAAGGCTTGGGAGGACTGATAGAAAATCTAATTACGTACTGTGAAATTAATGAATTGAAGATCAACATGGGGAAATCTAACATCATGGCCCTAGGAGGGAAACATTCCAAACATAGCTGGGCAATCAAGGGAGAGACCATGGCCGTAGTTAACTCATTTACGTACCTCGGTGTTGTATATTCTAATAGAGGAATATCCAAAATAGGATTAACAAGGCAACTAGGGCAGGACGCGGCATTTTGAAGGCCGCAAATTTGTCACAAAACATTCCACTTTCCACATTTGTACAAATTTTTCAGTTAAAGGTCTATCCTTCAGTGACATTTGGGTTGGAGATAGTCCCATTCCCTAATGCGGTGAGCTTGGAAAGGGTACAAAATCAATTTCTGCGCCGACTGCTTGGAGTGGGGAACAGTGTCCCGGGAGCAGTCATCCGAGCGGAGACAGGTCTCCTGTCTAACGAATGTTATGGAAAGAGGGCCTTCATTAGATACTGACTCAGACTCTTGACCCAAGACGGGGAAGTATTGCCTACTCAGTGCCTTATGGAGGAACTTGAGCATAGGGGGGCTAGAACTTATCCTTGGGTCAAGTACTTGGCTTTCCTTCTAAGGAATATGAGTTTCTCCTTTGTGTACCTGCTCCGAAAAACAGTTGGGATGATCAAAAGAGAGGTTGATTGTAGATTAAGGGACCTAGCGAAACAGGAGGACTTTGCAATAGTACATAGCTGGAGAGTAGCTCCATGGTTAAAGGTGATTAAGAATACTGTTGCATTTGAGCCTTATTTGAAATGTTTAAGCATTTGTGTAAGGATGGGAAATTCTGGAAGGTTTCTCCAACTGGATTCGTTCAGGGACCAGATCGTCCCTCAGAAGTTAACTTCTGGCTTGTTTTGTGTTTTGTTTTCAACAGCTTGCCCAGGTTGATTCCAGAGCTGTACACCTTGGCTTTCTCTTCATTCGTGGGCTTACAACATTGGTTACAGCCAACAGTGCATGTGGATTTCCCTTTAATATGGATGATTTGATGCCCTGGCATGTGTTTGATGGAAAGCTTTTTCAAGAGAAATATCAGCAGTCCCACAGACGATGTTCTGTAGAGGAGGTTTTCGAAGGCAACGTGAGTATATACATCCTCTTTAACAGTAATACTTGTATCTATTAACCAAGAAAACATTTGGTCGTTCATTGACCCTATGCCATCCTATTTCCCTTTCTTTTCCTCTTCCCCCAACCAAAAGCACCCTGTAAAAGTAAAAGTAATATTGCTGCTACTGAGTTGTTCATTTACTTTTGTTAATAATAAAAATTGCAAATTAGCTTATGTTTTTGATAACCAGTAAGATTATAAAACGTGTAGTAGTTTGTTAAATGAAAATATTTCTAAGCATTTCTGCAATAACATTTAAAAAGATTTTACTGATGGTGCTTTCAGACGAGATGGGCCCGCCATGGCCACGGCCCGCTCCAGGCCGTGGTGGGACCCATCACTCCGAGTCAGACTCGGCTGGGCCGCCAAAGAAATGTTACAGCAAGCTGGGCTGGGGGTGGGTGGGGGCGGGCAGGGCTATGCATCAATTACTGCCACCATGGTGCCTGGTCCCTGCCGCCACTCGGGACCAGGTTGAGTGAATTGGGCTTTACTCTGGCTCCGCCAGCTGGCTCCCGACAGTGGTGGAGCTTAGCCCAGGCTGTCACTCAGGGATTTCCATTATGACAGCCCCGAGTGACAGCTCGGGCTAAACTCCACCACGGTCGGGACCCAGACCATGGAAACATCTGGCGGCCCATTTCAAACATGATGCTGGCATCCGGATTAATCTACACTAAAGCAGATTAATCTGTGCCAACATCACGTCTGAAACCCTGTTCTTTAAGCAGACATGTTGTCAGCTTGAAAATCACATTTTACTTCTGATTTTTTTTAACCTGTTATACCAGTAGGAAAAGAAAAATCTAAAAGAAATTAAAGGAACATATTTTACTTTTTTTGTATTCGTTTGGTTTCGTTTGTTTGACAGTCTTGGTACATTGTCGGTTTTACAGTTTTTCCTTTGTCATCAATTTGGCCTCTATTTTGGAACTAACTCTGCAAAAGGATGCCAGCAATGCTTTAAATGTTGTTTTTGTATCCATAGGGTTCTGACCACAGTGAGTTACAGTGCTGGAACCCTAGGGTCTTATCTAAAATCCAATGAATTCAACAGAAGTCTTTATATTGACTTCATTTATTATTATTTTTATTATTATTTATTTTATTAATACTACCACCAATATGCTTGGTGCTAAAAAATATTGTGATTAGAAACCGGTCTCTGCCCCAAGGGGCTTACAGTCTAGAATGGATAAGGGGGGTGGGAGACACATAGACAGAGAAACACTCATGAAGCTAAGATATTGCAGGTGCTTCAGTGAGTTTTAGTTTCAGCACATTGCTGTTTTCTCCTGTTGTTTCTGTGGCTTTCAGAAAGCAGCAGGCGAAATTAAAAAGAAAAGTTTAATAGGCGTATGTAATTCTAAAACCACCAACAATTGGAAAGGGGATTCAGAGACAGGAGCTGACTCTACTTCTTAACAGACAAGTTGAAGCTAATGATGTCTCTTTTAAAGATGTACAGAAGTCCTCAGCTGCTTGTCCATGGACCTGTATGAGTCCAGTTGTCAGGGTTTTGTTTGTGTGTATCTAGGCAGATGGTTTAACACCCCCACCCCAGGGATCAGGTCTAATACTTACCGGCTGCTGCTGGGACGCCACGGCCGCTGGTGCTGGGGGCTCTGGGTTGAACTTGCCGGCAAGGAGGGGAATTTTTTTTTAAAAATCCAGGCTGGGCAGGGTGGGTGGGGGGTGTCCCCCCTTCCACCCGCGCAGCCTGGGAGGGGGAGGGGGGAGGAATTTTTTTATTCCATTGATTTCAGTGGGGACATTCCCCCATTGAAATCAATGGAATAAATCCGGTACCAGTATACCGGATTTAATCCGGGAATCTGGTTTTTGGAAACCGGAAACCGGTAAATCCGGTAGCCGGTATTTCCCCCAACTCCCGCCCCTACAGCATACAACCAGTAGTGCCATAAAAATTATAAGTAGTAGTAGTAGCTGTCTCTTGCAACCCTTGAGTTCTTCCTCCAACTGATACCATTAAGAATAAGAAGCAGAAAGGAGGCTGAAAACTTCCTCCTAGTCACTTGGCCAACCCAAGGCCCTTGGAAATACAGAGAGGTGAAAATGTGCAAACTTTCGGACCTCATAGGTCCGTTCTCAGGCAAGTAGGAAAAGACCCTGTGAGGTACAAAGTCTGGAAAATTGGACCAACACAGTAACCACACGGTACTAACACAGCAGCCACACTCTCTGGATTGGGAATAGAGAGGACAGCTCCCCTGTGCCCATTCCATAACCAATCAGGACTTCATAGGCAGGGCTTTGCTGACTGGCAATAATTTTTTGTTAGTAAGATGTTGTTGACCCTCTGCGTAAAAAATGCTGGGGGCTAGTGTAGAATAAAGGGTATTTTAAAATAAAAAATATAAAATAATACATTGTCAGGAACAATTTTAAAAACTGTAGTATAGACAGGGTGAGTTAGATTATAACACATTAGCTGGCTGTGGTAAAATCTAGTTTGTTTGGGTTTTTTAACAAACACTAAAATATAATTTGTCTTGTCTATGCTAGGAGTTTCAAAAAGATGCTAGCTAAGATGTGATGGATGACATGCTTTAAGTAAGTGTGTGTTTTTCAAGTAGCATTTTTAAGCAGAGTTTTATGCTACATATATGGCAGGCAGAACTTGCAGTCTAATAAAATAGTTTCCCCTCTTTTCACTTTGAAAGGCAAAGATCTCTTTTTGGAAGCATTCCCCAAAACTGCCAGTTTACTTGGGAATACTGGCAAAGTAATAAACTTATGTGCTTTGTTTACCGGTATAACTTTAGTGTTATAGAGATACAATTAGTACTTATTTCCTGGCAAATCCTGATGTAGTGCTGGAAATGAACCT
>QEPC01001496.1:915802-928112 GCA_003113815.1 Sphenodon punctatus
TTTTTTTTTTTTTTTTTTAGCAATTTACCCATTAGCATCATAGCTCTAATCATTTGAAAGCTGAAGTGTTGTATCCGAGGTCAGAGGACTTAGTATATAATGTTTTGTTATTGAAAAAACATCTAACACAGTAAGTTGCTTTTTTCACTGTTAGGGCTGGTTCCAACAAACAGATACTTCAGTGTACGTAAGCCTTAATTTGATCTTGCTCTGAAATCATTCAAGAGTGCTAAACCAAAGTTATTCAGGAGTTGGAAGAAGAAAATCAGGAGTACATATACTCCTCATTTTTTACATTGAAATAACTGCAGTGTGAACTCTTTCAGCATTTGGGTGATTCTGTTGTGTTGTGCCATGCCCGTTAGGGGGGAAATTGAGGAGAAGCTACTCTGGTTTAGAACAGCAGTGAGAATAGTACAGGAGTGTGGAGTAGCTTAACGTGGGTCTGGGTCATGGGAATAGGACGCTGCTCTCATGCCTTGTAATGTATAGGGAGCACTCTGCTTTTTGTGCATGGGGATCTATGTAACTGCACGGAGCTGCGGGATACAGGCTCAGAAATATTTGTTCCTAAAGATATAGTATAATTAAATACAAGGAACAGTGTGTGTGTTAGATGAGTGATAACAGAGGCACAGCCTCTTCACCAGGCAGAATGCAAATAACAAACATTCCAAGTGGGGTTGATAGCTACTGCAGCTAGCAGTGATCTCTGTTAAGAAGAAAAGACTAATTAATTTCTTCTCAATTATTAATATTTTGGATAGAATAGCTTCATAAAACAGGTGATGATATTGCTTAATTAGCCCTTGTATTGTATTTCACACTAATAGTATATTCATGATCTTTTTAAAAACAAAACAAAAAAAAGATAAAAACAAGCCACTTGGCAGACTCAACAGAAATGATGTATTTTTTCCATTTTGTTTTGGCCTTTTTAACAAATTATCCTAGCCTATTCTGATTTTGTCAGAGATGCATGGAGAGGATCTTCCCTGTAGCATTAATGGGAGTTATTCACAGAAACTCTTCAGTAGGGGATGAAAAACAAAATTTTAAAGAGTGTGAACAGAATTTAATCTGTATACACATTGTTGCCTTTGAAACTTTGGCTGCAGACGTCCTAACTTCACTTACTCTGGAGTAATTCTACTGACTTTATTGAGACTTATTTAGAGTAATTGAAGTTGGGATTGCATTCTTCAGCCATGATCTACAAGCCACTTATTCTAGAGCAATTCCACTGAAACTGTGGAGTAAATGGTTTGTGGATCATGACCTTTGTTAAGACTCACTGAAACTCTGACCTCTGACAGAACTCCACCATTAGCTGATCAAGACTATCTACTCAGTGGCCATCTTTCCAGCCATTAGACTCTTGCATTACTAAGTGGTCATTTACAAGGAGCCTCCTATTAGTTGCTAAGGGGAAATGTTTCTATACAAGTCAGCTCAGCTTAAGTCAGTAGAATAGCTTGGAACCAAGAAACTCCACCTACTCCATACTCCACAAACCTTAAACCTTTTGTAGTTTGGGTGTGTAGTGTCGATTAGGTTGCAAGGGAATGGTGCATAAATATTAACGTGCCCTTGATTTTGAATGGACAATGTATGATGTAATTTGTTATTTTTTGTGTTAGTATAGTTAGGTTGAGCTGCTACTTTTGTAAAAAGTATTTTATTGTTATAATATAATAATAATATAAATTAATTAATAATAAATTTTTAAATACTAAGGCATAAGTAAGAGTTTAGCACCTGAGGTACCAAGTGTCTACAAATCTTACTGAAGTCAGTGGCAGTAGAGGATCTACAAATCTTACTGAAGTCAGTGGCAGTACAGAGTGTATCTTTCATTAAAGGATGTACATTTGTCCTGTGAGTTGTTTTCCATCATAGGATCAAGACATATTATGGTGTTGTTTTATGTTCTTCCTTCTTTCTCTAACATATTGACAGAGTTATTTTGTGAAGTTTTGCAGCCTGCTTGTGGTGCCGAATGAATGCATAGACTTGATTCTCATCTATTCAATTTCTACTGCTGTAATAAGAAAAATCTTCTTAGTCTATACATCAGTCCTTATCAAGTTGCCGTAATCATCTGCCTGAGGTAATGCTGAGGCAGACAGGTGTGTTGCAGGGCAAGACAGTGTGATACAAACTGAGAGCCACAAAAGATTTGCATAGATAAATGGAACAAGGAGATCAACCTTCTCCAGGAATGAAACAAAGTACAGTACCAAGGGGGAAACAAAATCTGACTTTTATTTAGGTGTTTTTGTTATGCTAATCTATAAAGGAAAGGGGAATCTGCCATAGTCATTAATGTATCACTGTTTTCTGCAGGAATCTTTGCTTACGCAGTTCCAGAATCTGAGATCACTCATTTGCAAGGCTTGCTCAATGAAGAACAGAACTATTCAGAACAGACGGAGAGAGAGCAGATTTATCACAGGTAGGCATCATGTTAAAGGAAAGTCAGTATGGATTATATCCATCACCCCTTAACAGGATATAATCCCTTCAGGCAACTTGCCAATGAGTTAAGTATTGAGACGACTTGCTGATACAAATTTAAAGAAGAATTTGATTAAAAGCTTCCTCCTTTTGAAAAATTTCATGATTATGATTTTCCAGGACTATGAAATAATGTTGCCATCTAGCTGCATATTTACACAGTTAAAATGTGTGAGAAGGGAGCAGGGACGGATTTAATGTAAATAGAATGTTTGCTAACAGAATATTCACTCTTTTTGCAGCTACTAACTAAAATTATTAATCTATTATAGTAATTATACTATTTTTCTCATTTTGTTTTCATTTCCTTGGGGGGGTGGGTATGTTTCTGTTGGTCTTGTTTGTTGCACACAAAAGAGAGGGGAAATAATTTTGCCAAAGACTTTTCATTGTATTTACATATAAATGAAGAAAAGGCTTTTCTTTTCCTTTTTTTGAATGAAAACTTGTAGAAGTCTCTTGATAAATCAGTAGGTATATAGAACTGTTTATGTTTGTGTCCCCCCCCCCCTCCCCAAATTTGACCTATTTGCCTCTTTGTACGTGTATCCTTTTGGTCCAAAGACAGCGCCTGGCATTGTGGGTACACGCTTTCTAATATGTATTTACTAAACAAAACAAAAATCCCAGGAAAGAGTTAAGGTATCCAAATGAGGCCTTGTTTGCACTGTAACATCCAAACCTTATTGGCTTCAACCATGTGGTGGAATCACACTTAATTGTTTCTAGTGTGACATTTTTGCGTCAGTATGAACAGGAACATCGTCTGTCTGTAGATGAACAAATGATATATAATAAGAATAATAATTGTATTTATATAGCGCCTCCTGCCTTGCATGGTACTCAGAGTGCTTTACAGAATATAAAACAATATAAAAGTATAAAGCAATTTAAAACAATTTAAAACCATTTTAAACAGTAATAAAATACTTTAAGATAGGTAAAGGAAAAAGGGAGGACAGAGTACACTTAAGAGAATAGATATAGGGGCCGATCCTAACCCGTCTCCCCCTCTCCCCCCCCCCCCCACCAGGTGCGCATACATGTGTATTTGCATGCATGGAATTTGTGTGGTTTGCAAGTGCATTCTATTTACTATACCGGGGGTGCATGCACAGTTGCACAGGGCTTAGGATTAGGATGGATGGATGGATGGGACGATTTTGTAAAAGAATACAATCATTGCGCTAATTAAAAGGAATGCTATACCAGTGGAGTTCCAGAATTCATTCTAGAAGTACCCTTCTTACAGAATTTGAACAGGTGAGTGCAGATAGAAACTGATCTTGCCATCATTTGCACAGAATCATAACTATGTTACCCTATAGAAGAAAGGCTACTGCTAGACTTGGGGAAATTATAATTACACCATGGCATTTGTTCACATGCCTAAGTTAAATGTTCTGATAGCCAAAAATGCTGTATCTTTTTGTTCAGTATGTCTTGCACACAGTGGTATACTATATCAGCTGACAAATATTATTCCTCCAGAGATGCAAGAAAGAAGATGGGGTCCTAGCTGCCAGCAAGCAAACAGAACTCACTTTGTTCCTCCATATCATCATCAAAACAGGGGATTCCATTGGAGGGATCCTCAGTCATCATCTTATGTGTTTGATACTCAGACTTCAGGTAAAAATAAAATTAAAAAGAGTAAACAGTAGACTAGATAATGCCATAGCTGCACTCATATAAAATCACAAGAACATTGTCTGAAAACATACTGTAGGTGTTAAGGGCATGATTCTGCACGTATTATAGACAGTGGGTGAAAACAAACAAGATGGGGTGAGCAAGCTCCCCGGGCCACCCCAGGGAGGGCCACTGCAGCTGCCACTCCTTGGGTTGGTGGGGAGGGCAGTTCACACAAGCAGCAATGCCTCCCGAGTAATCCAGATGTGGGGGCTTCCATCACAGGTCCCTTCATGCCACAAGTCGACCAAGGGGCCCTCCATATGGGACAGGACACCTGCCCCCTGCTGCGCTGTAGGTTCAGGCCCTCAGGAAGATCTGCTGCCAAACAGCTAAATGGGGGGGCTTAGCGCTCCCCTATTGGCTGTTTGGTGCATGCAACAAGCTGCCAAACAGCCAATGGGGGGGGGAGGGAGGAGGTATGCCCTCACCCAGCCCAGGTGTGTGCACCAAACATCTGATTGGGGGCACTCCTCTAGGCCCCCTGATCAGCTGTTTGGTGGCTGGGGTGAGCGTGCTCCTCCAGGCCCGATCCTCAGACCTTGCCTCACAGTGGAACTGGGCGGGGACTAACCGACGGGAGAGTGACTGTTAGCCCAGTTGGCCAGGCCTTTGCCCAGGCTGTGTCGCCGACCACCTCCAGCCCATGCATATCGTAGCAGCTGTCAGCCCAACCAAAGACAGATGTGGGCAAACATCTAGCGGCACCTGAACTAACAAGCAGGTGACTCCTGGGTAACGTGGGCTACTCTCTTGTTTGTTTTCACTCAATGGCAAACTCCTGTTGTCTTCAGTGAAAACAAGAACAGGCAGGTATGTAGGTTGGTTGGAACAAGCCCTGGTGCAAAAGATGGACTAAGGCCTCTCTGAGCCCCGTCCCAGTGGCAGGGGGATTCAGATGCACCAAAGAGTGTGCCCCCCTCCAAGTGTGGAGGCCTCAGTGCAGCTGCACATCCTGTCTCTCTTATAGCCATGCCTTTGAGAGCAGGAACGCAGCAGTTTTGACAATGAAATTTGCATGCTCATGTTAGAAGCAGGTAACCCCTGCAAGTTAAAGTACTGATAGCTGTTATAAACCAGTGCCTTCACTCACAGTGTTTGATCCCAGGTTCATTTTCTTCAGAGTGCGTTAGTAGTTTAAATAAGCGTAGCACAATTTCACCGACGTGTCTCTCTGGTCACTCAAGTGCCTTTAGTTTCATATAATAACTAGTGCAGAGAGCATAATAACTTGTCCAACAAAGCACTTATTACAGGCTTATTGTTTTGGTTCATCTTTAACATACATATACGTGAAAGTGCTATTGCAAGAGAGTCTCTATCTCTTAAAAGAATGGATTTTTTTTCTTAGTTTCTAGGAAATACTTAAAATATTACTCTTTAGCTGAAATTACCCTCATTCACACCTCCACAGCTTTACATATAAATCTCAAGCTTGCTCTTTTATCTAATGAAATATCCTAGATAGTATGATTTTGAGGTCTTTCAGTTTTCCCCTCCCCCTCTATTTTGTTTTTTATATTGTATTTTAATAGTGTTTTAAATCTTATTATTGTTGTTTTAATATGTTGTTAGCCGCCCCAAGATGCTTTTAGCAGGAGGGGGCGACATACAAATTTTATTATAAATAAATTAAAAATATATATATTAGACCCTACTCTTTTGTTACATCCCCTTGTTGGTTCAGATCTAAAATGAGATTGTAAGAACTTTAGGTACAAGGCAGCCCATGTTGTCTTCTTTGTACAATGAACACACTTTAGGGCTCTGTTAAAATTAATACATTAATAATAATAATTTTATTTAATTCAGCACCAATTTTCGTCATGGCCAAACACAATAACAAATCAACATAAAACCATATAAGCAAAACATCCCGTAACAATACGTTGATTGAATATCATAGTCCAAACTCTTAAAAATAAAAGGGAATCTTCCCTTCATTTCTACCAACCAAATTCAAGAATACTTTAGTACATATACATAGGGAGCAGAGGGAAAGCAACCGTACCAAAATTCAAGTCCCCCTTCACAAATATAACTCTCTGCATTAATAAAGAATGTATTTATTACTGGCTTCTGCCAAAACTATAAAACAACCACGAATATAAACAGGCAAATAAAAAAGCAAATATGATACCATATAGCCATCAAATAAATTAACAATATGAATCTGACCTACAAAGAAATTAGTTATAAACTAATTTATCCTGTAACAGTCGCACACGTTCCCTCATAATAAGTTGACAGAAAGTCGCAACTTCCTTTTTCACCTAATCATCACTAACTGAAAGTAAATAAGAAACTCTACATTCAATTGGGATGTGTTCTTTCCCCATCAATGTTGGAGGAAGCGATACAAACCTAATATTTCCATACAACGGGCAACACAACAAGACATGTTTCAAATCCTCTAATGCACCTGTCCCACACAGGCAGGTGCATGAACTATAGGGTTTGCACACATATCATCTACCTTCCACTATAGCGGAGGGGAAAAGCTGGTAACGAAAAAGGGTATAGGCCCTACGTAAAACTGAATCTGACAGATAATCTAAATACCCTTCAAATTTGTGGAGGAGCTTAAAGGAACTGAGCATAGGTGCAACCTTCCAACAGGAAATTTGCGCAATATCCTCCTGTCTGGCTATGTCTTGCCCTCTCTGCCTAAGGATATGTTTCTGGTGAGCTATAGACTTCCCCACAAAATACGAAAATGAAAGGCCCAACCTTTTCAAAGAGGTATCAGTCCCTCTTATCCAGGGATAAGAGCCCCTGCCCATGAATTCTAATTCCTCCTTAAGGCACATAGTTGCCAAGGAGGAACTGGTCTGGTTAAAAAGTATCAAAGAGCATGCTGTCTACTCAGAAGCTCAATAGGGGCCACACCCAGTTCTGCCCTAACTATGGCAGCAGGGACCCCCTGAGCCACCCGAAGTAGGCTCCTAAGAAATTTATTCTGAGGTATCTCCAATACATGTAGGATATCAGACACCATAATTTCGGCTCCAAACGTCAATAGAGAATGAACCTTAGCCTTATATACACCCAGCACAGTAGAGGTCTTAATTCCTGATGACTTAGCAGCCAGCCTCAAAATTCTCCAGGCCACAGCATTGGCCTTTAGGGCTATCAATCTTCTATGCTTGTCCCACAAACCATTATCGGATAATGTCATTCCCAGGTACACATAAGACCTCACCTGAGCCAACGTAGTTCCCTTCATTTGCCAGAGGTGTTTTAATGTCCTATTTCCCACCACCATAATTTGGGACTTCTTAAAATTTACCACTAGGTCATTCTCCAGGCAGTATTCTGCCAATATATTTAACTGTTGATGCAAACCATTCTCTGTTTGAGCCATTAAAACTATGCCGTCTGCATACATTAGAAGATTAATAGGTCTCCCTGCAATTTTAGGAGGGTGGCAAATTAACTGCAGGAATTTCTGTACCAGATCACTCAGAAAAAGGCCAAATAGAATTGGGACTAGCACACAGCCTTGCCGGACTCCTTTCCGTATACAAATCGACTGGGAAAGTCCACCTTCACGGGTCAATCTTATCCTTGCCTTATTATCCAAATGGATATAAACAAGTAAAGCCAAAAGGTGATCATCGATACCCAGCTGGCACAACTTATGCCATAATTTAGGCTTTGAGATTGAATCCAAGGTTCGTCTAAAGTCAATAAAAGCAAAAAAGATTCTCCCTGCCTTAATGGTGACATATTTAGCAATAATATGATTGATTACAAACAAATTGTCAATAATGGACATATTTTTCCAAAACCCTGCCTGTTCAGGGGGGATCAGCTCATTCCCATAAGACCATGTTTCTAAATGTTTCAATAGTAATTTGGAATGCAACTTCCCCACAACTGGGAGAAGGCTTATCAGTCGGTAACAGCTTGGATCTCTAGGGTCACCTTTTTTAAAAATAGGAACTATGATGATGGAGCCCCAGGCCTTTGGGACCCTTAGTTACCTGTTTACAAAAGTGAAATATTGTGCCAGCATGGGAGCCCACCAAGTGGGGCAGGCACGTAGCACCTCGGCCACAACAAAGTCACCACCGGGGGCCTTGTTGGGTTTAAGCGCCATAATTGCCTTACAAACCTCGGCCTCGGTGACACTGTAGTCAGGCACCTGTGTACCATCACCGCCAGAGGTATTATTTATACTAAAAGAGTCCAACTCATCCATGTCCGTGGCAGCATTAAAGATTGAATCAAAAAAGGATATCCATACTGATTCCTCCACTAATATAGAGGGGGATACAGGAAGCATCATCTTATTTGCCAGAGCCCAAATTCGGCAGAATTTTCCTTCAAAGCTGCCACTTTCAACCTGGCACAAAAGGAATTAATATAATTCAACTTTTTGGCAGCAATAGTCATCCTGGCCTTGCTGCCAGAAAATTCTGCCTAACCAAATCAGTGGGTTCTTTAACCCATAGATGCTTAGCACGTGCAAAGAGGTGCTTAGCCTCTCGACACTCTTTATCAAACCATCCTCTATCCAAGGGCTTCGCCCAGGCTACAGGGTGCGAAAGAATAGAAGGCCCTAAAGACAAGATTATTTCCCCGAAACAACTTTCCAGCTTATCACTATCCCCAGGATCACCTACTAATATAGAATGCCGGAGTGCCCTCAATTCCTGACTCGTTAACACATTATATCATTTAGTCTCTTGCCCTGCACATATAGGAATGTTCCCTACTGTTTCCTCCAACTGAATCTTAAATCCTTTATTTGTAGAATTTGGTGCAACCTATAGCTTCCCAGCCCACTGCCAAAACAGTACAGTATTTAGTCAAATAAAGGTCAACTACACACAACTCAGATATAGATTTCATCTGTCTTTGTCTTAGAACTGTTAGACATGCTTCTGCTGAGGTTGTTGTTGAGTTTGGTGTTTAAGAAACAAGCAGTATTTGAAGCTGAACGTTATTTCTAAACTAGTTTTAATTATAACTTTACTCAGTTCAATAAAGTTAGCCTAATCCAGCCTCAGGAAGTTTAAACTGTTTTAGGTAGCATATGTAAACTGTTTTAGGTAAAGGAGTTTCTTGGTTAATATAGACAAGGCAATGTAGTACATTTCCAGGCACCAAACTTCATTAATTTATGGTTATGATTGCAAATGTGCTTCAAAACAGGACATACTGTACCATTTCACATGTCACTAAAAATAAACCAAAGATCAAGAACCCTGAGACTCTCAAGCTGCAGTTATATAAACAGTTCTGTCACCAAGTTTAATGGCCACACCAATAAACAAAATAAATTCTGAGTGACCAGCACCCAAAATATTACCTAGGCTGCTATTACTCTGTCCCTTTCTCAAGCACAACTATACACTAAACCAAACAATCCAGCCAAACTTTTTCACACTTCTTGTGTCTTTTTCTTTTTCTTTTTTTTAATACAAATGTCCCGCAAAGACTGGTTCTGTGGAACCACAAATATACCTACGACTTTCTCTTCTGTTTGTGATTGGGCCTGACTGACAAAGCAGTTTTATTTTTATAGTGACTCTTTTACCAGTGTGGGAAACTTGCCTGAAGACAAAGAGAAGGTCACTGGTCATTGAGCAGTGGGTGTGGAATTGAGAATAGAGACAGATTAAGAAAATTGTACCAGGGTATTTTACATAGAGTATTTTTTACCTGGAGATAGATACGGCTCCTTCATCAGAGGGTAGCTTTGTCTCCAGAATGTATTCTAATAGGTAAGTTACTCTAGGGTAACAAAGGGTGATTTCAGACGGTACGTTTTCGGGATTCACCACAGTCAACCTCAGTCAAACGCGGGGGTGTGTGTGAAAGAGCCATGCACGCCTGTTCGCTCGCATCCAGATGTTCACTACAGTCAAACGTGGCCCGGGGCGATTCTAACCACGCTTCATGAGGTCGGGGCGGGAGGAGGTCCAGAAGTGTGGTGAATGGTCACCACGGCAGGGGTGAATGAAAAGTAACTTCTGAAGGGAAACCCCCGACCGTGGTGAACGGAAATGAACACAAGCCGTGGTGACGGCACGCAGCGTTGCTGCTAGGCACCAACAACAAGCAGAACACGGAGGGAGATTTAAAGGGCAGGAAGCAGCAGGGGAATGTAGCGGTGTAGTAGATGGAGAGGAGGGAGGAGGACATGGAGCGGAGGATGGAGCGAGAGGGCGAGGAGGTGGTGCAGCGGCAACAGCAGGAGGGGGAACCCGGTCCAGCAGGGGAAACCTAGCAGCTCACAGGGCCTCCCCAGAAGAGGGTAAGGGGCGCAGCTGGGGGCGGGTGGGTCGGAGAAGGGTAGAGGTGGGGCACATGAGGGAGGGAGGGAAAACCAGGACGAGCATAACCAGCAGCCCCCACTGTACCCCTAAACAGACCAGCACGAGGGCACGCGTCCAGGAGGACCCCGAGGCCAGAAGGAGCCAGAGGCAGGCAGAGGCGGGTGCTGAGGAGGAGGAGGAGGTAGCGGAGGAGGTAGCACCCCGGCGCCGATACCACAGGGGGGGTCAGTGGGGGCTCCAGGAGACCCATGACCTGATAGCTATCTGGGTGACACCAGAAATGCAGGAAGAGCTGGCTGTCAATGCCAGGAACGAGCAGGTGTTCACCCAGATAGCAACGGAGATGGGAGAGGCAGGATACGATCGCACGCCCACACAGTGCCGGACAAAAATAAAGGAGTTCAAAATGGGCTTCAAGGACATCACTGACAACAACCGGCGCTCAGGGCGGGTGACACGTGCCTCCCCCTACATGGATGCGCTAAGCCGGGTGCTTCACCGAAAGGGCTCCATAATTGCCTGGTGCCCAGTAGGAGGGGGCACCCGGGTGGAGCGGCCCGCCCAGGATGACACACCTCCCTTGCAGCTGCAGGTACAGACCCAGGCCCAGCTGCCGCCCACCTACACCAGGGATGAGATGCCCATCACCTCGGGCACATGCCCCCGACACTCCCCCAGCCCTACATTGGGAGAGCCCACACACGTCCCTGATGACTCCAATGAGGGAAAGGGGGAGGAGGAGATGATAACCCTGACCCTTGCACCCTGCAGACCGGGCGGACACCAGCCCCAGCGACCGGCTGGCTTCGGAGGAGATGGACACCGAGGGAGAAGGCAAGGGCAGCGCATAGCAATCACTCAGAGCACCTAGACAGGAGGGGGGCAGGGCGAGACAGCTCCGCACCGTTGTGACTGATTCCTACCTCTCTCCACAGAGCCACAATGAGCACGGGAGGAGAGAGGCCGGGTCCGCCCGTACCACCAGCCCAGCGAATGCAGGAGCACCGGGCGCGCAGGCGTAGGGATGATCTCACCCAGTAGCTCGTCAATACCAGCACCAGGCAGACGGAGGAGATGCTGGCGACTGTGAACCGGCTGGAGGAGGGGACAACGAGGGCACTCCAACAGGTGGAGGGGAGGGACAGGGCGATGGTGGCTGAAATGAGGAAGGACAGGCGGCTGCTGTGCTGTGACATGAATAGACAGCTGGAGGCACTCCAGGCCCACTCGGACTGGCAGAACCGCTGGTCCGAGGAGGTGTCAAGAAAGCTTGACCGCTCGCTGGAGCAGGGCACGTCCCTCCTCCTGCAAGCTGGGGCCTTGAGTGCCTTCATAATGACAGCAGCCCCGCCGGGGGCTATACTAGCACCCAGACATCTGCCCACCACCACCTGTCGCACCGCTAGCCCCACCAGCTCAGCAACACCCTGCTCCACCACAGCATCAGGGACCGTGGATCCAGGGACCCATTCCCTCACAGCACGGATGCCTGCACACAGACAGCCTGGGCCAAAGACGACTACTGCCAACACGGGGGAGGGGGGGGCAGGGGGTACATGGGGCTTCCAGGGGCGGTGTACCAGTAGTAGGTGCTGGAACACCAGCCCAGGCACCTGGAAGCACCTCCACTTTTGACGAGGGGGGATCGGTTGCCACAGAGATCTCTGTAGGTAGGGGGAGGGGCAAGCTAAGGGGCTCCAGGGGGTGGGGACGGGCCAGGGGCAGGGCGGCCTAGGGGGCCTTAAACATAGGGGACAACCCACTCCAAAGGGGGGTGGGGTGGTTGCGTTGGGGTTGTGTGTTTGGTGGGTGGG
>QEPC01001496.1:937399-950927 GCA_003113815.1 Sphenodon punctatus
GAGGGATAAGGGACGAAGGTGGTTGGGGGAGCAGGGGAGGCATGGGAGGGTGAGCGAGGGGATGGAAGAGGAGTGGAGTGCTCGAACTGGGGTTAGGAGGGACATCAGGGAAGAGAGGTAGGGGGAGCAAGGTTGTGAAGGGCTTTGTAGGTGAAGACGAGGAGCTTGTGCAGAATACGCTCAGGAAGGGGGAACCAGTGGCGGGAGGGAGGAGAGGAGAGGCTGCACATGGTCAAAGCGATGGGCTAGGTGGATGACCCTGGCAGCAGAGTTTTGAACAAAGATGAGGGAAGAAAGGTGAGAGCGGGGAAGGCCAGCGAGGAGGAGGTTACAATAGTCAAGGCATGAGATGACTAAGGCATGGATGAGAGTTTTGACAGAGGAGACAGACAGGAAAGGGCGGATCTAGCAATGTTGTGGAGGGAGAAGCGGCAGGAATTGGCAACGGAGTCAATGTAGGGTTTGAAGGTGAGGTGCGAGTCGAAGATGAAGCCCAAGCTATGGGCTTGGGGGACAGGGAGGATGGAGACCCCGTCAGTGGCATTTGTCAGGGAAGAGGGAGAGGAAGGATTGGGAGGGAAGACAAGGAGTTCAGTTTTCGCCATGTTCAGTTTGAGTTGGCGTTGAGACATCCAGGTGGAGATATCGGGGAGAGAGTTGGTGAGACGAGCTTGAACAGAGGGGAAGAGGGAAGGAGTGGAGAGAGAGAGTTGAGCGTCGTCAGCGTATAGGTGGTATTGGAAACCGTGGGAGGCAATGAGTTTGTCTAAGGATTGGGTGTAGATAGAGAAGAGGAGAGGGCCAAGGACAGAGCCTTGGGGAACCCCAACCGAGAGGGGAAGGGAGGAGGAGGGGAAGGAGTTAGGAAGAGATACATTGAAGGAGCGGTCAGAAAGGTAGGAGGAGAACCAGTCAAGGACAGAGTCCCGGAATCCCAGGGAGTGAAGCGATTCAAGCAGGAGCGAGTGGTCAACAGTGTTGAAGGCAGCAGAGAGATCAAGGAGGACAAGAATAGAGTAAAGGCGGTTGGATTTAGCCACAAGAAGAACATTGGTGATTTTAGCAAGAACAGTTTCAGTGGAGTGAAGGGGGCGGAAGTCAGACTGGAGGGGGTCAAGACAGGAGTTGGCGGAGAGGAGGTCGAGACAACGGGAGTAGGCAACCCGTTCAAGGAGCTTGGAAGCAAAAGGGAGGAGTGAGACAGGACGGTAGTTAGAGGGTTCAGAGGAATCCAGAGTGGACTTTTTGAGGATGGCGGAGACAGTGGCATGAGGGGAAGGAGCAGGTAGAGACAGAGGGGAAGGAGCAGGTAGAGAGAGAGGTTGATGATATGGAGGAGGGGAGGGGTGGCGGTGGAAGCAATGGAGGTCAGGAGGCAGGAAGGACTGGGGTCCAGGGGGCACGTGGAGGGGTTGGAGGAGGAGAGCAGGGAGGAGATTTCCTCAAGGGAGGCAGGAGGGAAGGAGAACAGGAGAGAGGGAGGAGGGTGGTGGTAGGGGGAGAGGACTTGGAAGCGATTTCCAGGCGGATCTTGTCAGTCTTAGAGGTAAAAAAGAGAGCAAGCTCCTGAGCAGAGAGGGAGGAGGAGGACAGGGGGATTTGAGAAGGGAGTCAAAGGTGGAAAAGAGGTGGCGAGGGTCCCGGGAGCAGGACTCAATGTGTGAGGCATAGTACTGCTGTCTAGCGAGGGAGGGAGATAGAGGTGAGTGGTGAGAGGCAGAATCTGAAGTTGAGGAAGTCAGCGTGGTAGTGGGATTTGCGCCAGAGGCGTTCAGCAGCCCGGGTGCAGGAGCAGAGATGTCGAATAGTGGGGGTGAGCCAAGGACATAGGTTACGGGAGCAAGCCAGGCGGAAGGAGAGGGGGGCAAGGGAGTCGAGGGTGGAGGCAAGAGAGGAGTTGAAGGTGGAGATGGCAGAGTCGGGGGAGGAGGAGGAGAGGACTGAGGGGAGAAGAGGAGAGAGGAAGGAGGCAAAGTCCTGGGGCACAATGGCCTGCAGATCGCAGAATGGACGGGGAGATGGGGAAGAGGAGGGGGAACAATGGAAGAGGTTGAAGGAAGCAAGGAAATGATCAGAGATGGGATAGGGCTCGAAAGAGAGATCGGAGACAGATCCTAGAGAACGCGAGATCAAGAAAGTGACCATCAGTGTGGGTGGGGGAGGTAGTCCAGAGGTGGAGATTAAAGGAAGAGGCTAAGGAGAGGAAGCGGACAATGCAAGGCTGAGAGGGTGCATCAACATGAATATTGAAGTCGCCAAGGATGAATGTGGGGATGTCATCAGAGAGGAATAGGGTGAGCCAGGACTCGAACTCGGAGTGAAAGGAGGAGAGGGGGGAGGGGTAGATGACAGCAACACGGAGGTGGAGAGGGGATTAGAGGCGTACGGAGTGAGCCTCAAAGGAGGGGAAGGAGAGAGAGTGGGGAGGGGTTAGAACTGGCAGGAAGAGGTGAGGAGGAGGCCTACGCCACCACCCCGGCCTTATTAATTTCTTTATTTAAACACACACACACACCGGCTTCCATGGAATTAAACCGGTATAAGTGGCTTGTGCCTATGCAGCCTTAACCACTACCATAAGAATTCAATAACTATTGTGTAGTAGATTTAAGAACCATTATTGCAGTTGGCTTCACATAGGCAGACCTTCCCATAGTAATCAGTAAGGCTCCACTCAAGATAGATTCTTCAAATAAAATTTGATTTCAGTGTGGGTATGCCCATATACACTCAGTTGCTGGAATCAGGGTTTTAAAATTAGTAATGTTTGGATTGAAGTCCTAGGCCCAGATTAATTATTAATTATTATTATTATTATTTTATTCCATTTTTGAGAACTTTTAATTAGGGCTGCAACCCAATTAGAAATTTTAGTTGATCAATTGATTAAGCCTTTTTTGTCGCTTAATCGATTGATTAGTTGATTAAAATTTGTATAAATTTGCATACATTTACATACATATACATACATTTGCATATACTCGCCTAATTTGCATGCATTGGTTAAACTTGCCTTTTGCTGCAATGCTTCCCCTTGACCTACGGAATCAGAACAATGGACTGTCAGAAGGTCCTGGCAGCTAAACGATTAATCGAGGGACAAAATTTTATTATTTTAGATTAATTGATTAATGGGTTTGATTAATTGATTAATGGTTGCAGCCCTACTTTTGATATACTATTCCCATCATCTTTGTATTGGTGCCAGTATTTCCTTATCATATTAAAACTGACCTAGCTATTGAAGCAGCTGTATCTCTTGAATATTTTAATTTTTCATTTGTAGTTTTGCCAGATAGATGTTTTGGTGGGGTTTTTTTTATCCATAATCTTAATTTGCAGATGAAAATAAAATGTCCAGGTAACTTGCCAACAAAACTTAGGGATCAGATTCTTTGATACTCATGCAGACATGAAAGCCAGCAGAAGTTTCCCTAGGTAAAGACTGGACCATAGTTCCTGCTGAGGCTCTTATCATCATGTCTTTAACCCTGTAATTAATTTGAAATGGAATTAGTATTCTATTCTCAACCATATCAATTATCTATTTTCAGTGGCAAAAGAAATGGAAGTGGAAATATCAAGCAAGTGTTGAATCAATATGGACAAGTTTTCCCTATCAAAATATTGAAAAAAACAAAAAAAGTTTTAAAACGTCCTTTTAAAAAAACAAAACTTGCCATTGTAGGTTCATCAGGCTGTGGGACTAAAGGCAGGGTAGTCAATAAAACTGGTTGCCTAACACAAATCCTGTTAAGGTCTAATATATTTCCATAAAAGGGGACCTCTGGTCCTCATTAGGGATGTGTGAACAGAACGCGGTTCAGATGTTCGGACGTTCGGTCATTCAGTTCGAAACCCGAGTTCGGGTTCAGCTGTTCAGTTCGGAGGAGTTCGTTTCACATCCAAAAATAGCGCTATTGATGCCGAAATCGATACCGAATTCAAAGATTTTTTTCCGGTATCAGTTGGCCCTGGGACCACCCCTGGTCTCCACACCTGGTGCCAGGAAGTCTGTTTCTCAGCTGCCTCCCCCTTCCAGTCACGTTTTTCCTGCCCAAAGTCACGTTTTTCCTGACCCTGAACTCATCCAAACTCACCCGAATATGACTGAACTGTTCGGACGTTTTCGAGTTCGGTTCGGACATTCGAACAGACAGAGTTCGGGCCGAACTCCGAACATCCGAACCACGTTCGCACATCGCTAGTCCTCATTGCTTTTTCTTCAGTATACTGTGATCCGTTTAAAACAAAATGCAGAAATGGAGGTGAATCTTTATGATTTGCTCAATACTTTAGTGATGGCACATGGGCTGACTGAGCACCTTTCTTTATGGATGTAATGAGGATGTCACTTCAGGATGAGTAAAAAGATGAACTCGTAGGCAGACTGGTTATTCAGCTACAGACAATAGCAAAAAGTCACCATGGGGATTGTGCATTCATCTACTTTTTTCTGTAAATACTGCAGACAATATTTGAAGGAGGAGAGAGATTTATGAGGCAGAAAACTAGACAAATATATTTTAAATAAAAATTTGTTTCATTTTGTGCAGCTGCATATACATCTTGACTTCTGTAGTTTTTCCACAGGGATCTTGCTTACATGCTTACAACTTTGTCCTTTTTGTTTCATGATCACAATTTGTTTGTCTTTTAGATGGCCCAGATGACTCACATCTTGACTGGAACTGAACAAATGATTATGAGTGGACAAGATGTTTTTATAATGTATCACAAATTGAACCTCATAAAAATTATTTCAGTATTTGTGTTGTAGCATCAAGAAAGGAAAGTTAAGTTTAAATATAAACTTTTAGAAATGGTCTTTAAGAGGGGCTATGGCAGTTTTCCATTTTCACTCAGTATTTCCAGTTTTATTTTAGTCTTTGCTTCTGCTTTTCATTGCTAATTAATTTGTCTATAGAAATTAGCTTGTTATGAGATAGTTACGTATTCCCAGATACCACAGTCAAACCAGCTTTATAAAAGCCTAACATAAACAGACATGGAACCCAATTGTAAGGGAAATTAGTGTCAAGACAAAAGGATAACCTGTTATGTCATTAAAAAGTAATTAATAATTAGCTCATTTATATCCTTTGTCCGACTGCCTGACATGATAACTTTGGAAAACCATGTGTCATCAATTCTAGAATTTCAGGGAATGTTCTGAGCACCAGTGTCCATTGGAATATTATTGATTTGACTGAGACTTAGAAAGCATGAAACGGCTGTACCCCTGAGAGCTCTTCACCTATCAGTCCTGCACCTTAAATACCACTGACTCATTACAACCATAATGGTGGTGTGCAGTTTAGTTATATAGGAAACAGTGGTTGTTGGTTCACTTGCCTGTCATGTCAGAGTGCTCCAACCTGAGACAAGGAGCAGTGAATGATTTAGTCCAGCAACAGAAGGGAGGGAAGAAACACAAGGTTCCCTTGCAGTTAACAGTAGCCAGACATAGCATAGGAACACATGGTAGCAGCCAGTGGTTGGGCAAAAGTTGTATTGAACTTCTTTAGGCCGCAGCAAAGCAACAGGGTCCAGGTAAACCGTGTTGGGTGGTATATATAGCAGGCTGTAGGAACTAATTCCCTTGATTTTGGCCTGAACTCAGGTTTTTCTTGTCATGAGCTCCACCTGCATAAGCAATTTACAGCACCGTCCTTCAAGTTGTTTTAGTGCCCATTCGCTTCAGCAGGCCCTGCATCTGCATTAAAGGCGAGCTCTAGTGCAAAACAGCCTGAGGTTTGCACCTTCTGTTCGCTGTCCCAGCTGTACATAAATATACAGCAACAATATCTGTACATAACTGTACATAAATATACAGCAACAATTCAGCTAAATAAATACGTGACAGGATCCCAGCATTTAAAATTAAATATGAACCCACTCAGAGCTTTTTGGTGCTAGGGATGGGAACTAGCACCAGCACCTAGCACCCTAGTGCTAGGGAACGGACCTTGGACCTTAAAGAATGGCCAACTTCAAACACACAGATTTTTCTCTCTATCTTGATCATACTCAGAAGCTGCTAATTGCTGTGATTTCTGAGGGAAAAAAACTTATCTCCCCTTTAGGAAGCATAAGCTTGGAATGAAAGTCCCCTGGAAGTGCTACTGTGCTCCTGTTTCAAAAAAGTTTATCTCTTGATTCTGGTTTGTTGCCGGCGATAATCATCTCACCTTGAGGCCTGTGGTCAAAGAAAGAGAGAGGCCTCATAAGAGAAGAGAGATTGTAATGCATTGGAAAGAATCCCAAAGCAGTTGTGCTGCACTGGAGTTGGAAAGCCCAGTCCTGGAGCAGAAATGGGAAAATATTTGTTTTTGTTTTTTATTTAGGGTAAAAACAGACGTGCAGGTGGCACAGTGGCTCCCCAGCCCAGGGTGGGAAACCGCAGTCAACATGGGTCGGGCAGGAGCACTGAGCAAACATGCCTGTGGCCGGAGAGCCATCCTGCCGCCTGTACAGCTCAGGTAGGGTGGGGAGCTAAGCAAATGTGTGAGTGACAGGCTGGCTGGCCCTGCCCACCCCCGGCTCCCCACCCCCCACCATGACAGAGAGATCTATGACGACCAGCCATGGTGTTCGGCCATGGTGGCCCCTGCCCTGTGGTAGGTATGGCAGAATGGAACAGACATGCTAGCCCAAGTTGGCCCGCATGGACAGCCCTTAGCCTGGGCTGTGACCTCGGAGATTTTCCAAGGACAGTGCCCAGGCTAGCTACCTACACACCCTAGGGCAGTCCCGGGCTAACAACTGGTGGATCCTGGGCCAGAGCGGACCACCATCACCTCTCGTTTACACTTAATATTGCACAAACTGATGAATTTTTACTTGTGTTAAAGTTTTGGATTTGTTGAGGGTTATGGAAACAAGATTTAGTTGAATAACAGGATTTTCTCTTAATCTTTCTAGTTCTCATTAATATTGCCCCTTCTAGCTGAGGAGATTTGTCTGCCATGTGTGGAGCAAGTGTGCAATCTACGCCTCTGGCTGACTTCCCAGGTGCTGTTAGATCGGCAGGCAGTAGCTACATCAAAATACATTTCATTTTTAAAATTTTGTTTTCTTAGCCTGACACCAAGGAGAATTTTTGTTCTTGCTTTAGATACAAACCTTGCAACAATCACCCGTCTTCGTTGTCCCTAGGATACTTTACTGCAGTGAAGTCTATCTATATGGAGCTTCCTGTTAAACCATTACAGAAATTGAAGGTAGAAGTACTTTTATAGAATAGAATAGCGTACAACAAATACCCAACAAATATACAACTTGGTTGCCCAGGTCTTGCAGAGCATACAATATAAGAAAACAAATGTAGTATTGAAGAGGATGAAAATAGGGAGAGGAATAAAATTCAGTATACAGCAGTTTATGATATATATTTGCTCTTTTTATTATTATAACTGTTAATTATCCTTATATGCCCCTAATTAGCCATTAACTGGTTGATATGTTTTAAAAAGCTGTTATTAAGAGTGGTTACAAAGGAACCAAGCAAATAAAGACCATTATACAAAGAGACAGGTTTACCTTGTTACTATTCAGTAGCTGTGGATTTTGATATCAAAGGCTCTTTTCACATGGGCATCCCCCTCCCTCACACACGTGTGCAGGGGGGGGGCACCCATGCGAACAGCAGATGTGGGGGGGATGGGGGGGCACCCATGTGCGCTCTCAACCCACCTCCACCCATCACCCACGCACAGAGCAATGGGCTCCAATGCTGGTTGCTCCGTGCGCAGCGATGGGTGTGCGCCCATGGGAATGGGCACACACCCATCCCCACACCACCGCGGTCCATTTGAAAAGGGCCAAAGGAATGTTTCTTTAGTTTTGACTGCCACCAGCTCAGCCGTCTGAACGTCCACTGGAAGGGAGTTCCACAGCCTAGGTGTGGTCACCAAAAATGCCCTCTCCATAGTTCCCTCCCCCACTCCCCCAAGCCACTCGGGGACTTCAAAAACGGTGCTCCTGGCAGACCGCAGGGATCGAACCAGAAGCCGGGGAGGTAAAGCGGTCCCGCTGATAGGTGGGGCCCATCCCGTTTGAATCGGGCCCGGAAGACTATTGTCAGCCAGTGCAGAGCTCAGAGCACTGGTGTAATGTGCTCACAGTGACCCGACCCCGTTAGGAGACAGACCACTGCATTCTGCACCAGCTGCAATCTCCGAACCATCACCATGGGTAGCCCCATGTAGAGCACGTTACAATAATCTTATCTTGAGGTGATAAAAGCATGAATGATAGTGGCCAGGTCAGAGTCTGAGACAAACGGGTAAAGCCGCTACACCAGATGTAATTGGTGAAATGCGCTCCTCACCACAGCCCCCACCTGGAGATCCAGGTGGAGCTGGGAATCGAGGAGCGCTTCCAGACTACGAACCTGGAGGATCAGCAGGGGGCAAACTCCATCAATGACAGGGGATGCCACACCCACTCCCTTGCCCACTAACAACGCCTCCATCTTGTCGGGATTCAGCTTCAGACATCTCACCCTCATCCATTCCCCCCACAGCCGCCAAATACTTATTTATTTATTTATTTATTATATTTATTAGCCGCCCCCTTATGCCTACGGCATCCCAGGGCAACTTACAACATTAAAAAACAATACAACAATAAAATATCAAATTTAAACATTTCTAAAAAACATCTTCCCATCCCCCCACCTACCCCTCCTTCCCACCTTCCCCTCCGAAGGTCTGGGCGAACAGACAGGTCTTGCAGGCTTGACGGAATGCCAGCAGATCTGGGGCCAGGCAAGCTTCCTCCGGGAGGGAATTCCAGATTCGCGGCCCGGCCACCGAGCACACCCGTTCCATTGCGGCCCCCCACCTAACACGGGGGACCTCCAGGAAGGTGCCCCTGGTAGACCGCAGGGATCGCTCTGAGATGTGGAAGGCGAGGCGGTCCCCGAGGTATGAGGGGCCGAGACCATGTAGGGCTTTATAGATCAAGACTAACACCTTGAATCTGGCCTGGTATGCTATAGGCAACCAGTGCAAAGTGTGGAGCACAGGTGTTATGTGCTCCCGCCGACCCGTCCCTGTAAGGAGATGGGCCGCCGCATTCTGCACTAGCTGCAGCCTCCAGACCAGAAACGGGAAGCCCCACATAGAGCGCATTGCAGTAGTCCAGCCTCGAGGTGATGAAAGCATGGATGATGAGAGTGGCCAGGTCAGGCCTGGAGATGTATGGACGGAGCCTCCGTACTAGATACAGCTGGCGGAAGGCGACTTTAGCCACTGCCTCCACCTGCCGATCCAGAAGGAGGTCTGAATCCAACAGCACCCCCAGCCTCTGGAACTGCTGGGCTACAGGGGGGCAGACACACACACCCCCGGAGGAGCCAGCACCCCCTTCGCCCTTCCCACCACTATCACCTCCATCTTATCGGGATTAAGTTTCAGTCTGTTCTGTTGCATCCGATCCGCCACGGCCTCCAAACATTGGGATAGTATCGAGACAGCAGGACCCGGTAAGTTGAAAACGAGAGGTACAGCTGAGTATCATCAGCATATTGGTGACAACGCACCCCGAACCCTCTCAAAATTTCTCCGTGGGGCTGCATATATACATTAAATAATAACGGAGACAGAATCGAACCCTGCAGATGCCGCAGGTCAAGGCCCGGGGGCTTGATATTTCAGCCCCCAACACCACCCGCTGGCTTCTCCCCGAGAGGAATGAGCGGAACCACCCGAGGACGGTCCCATCCAGACCCCCCCAGGTCTCGCAGCCGTTGCAGCAGCAGCCCATGGTCCACGGTATCAAAAGCGGCCGAGAGATCTAGCAGGATCAGAAATGTTGAACATCCTGCATCCATCTCCCAGCGGAGATCATCCACCAAGGCCACCAACGCCATCTCAGTACCATAGCCGGGGCAGAACCCAGCCTGAAAAGGGTCAAGGAAACCAGTACTATCCAGATGCGCCTGGAGCTGCAGTGCCACTGCCCGTTCAATAACCTTCCCTAAAAAGGGAAGATTAGAGACGGGCCGGTAGCTGGCGAGTGCACCCACATCCAGAGATGGCTTCTTCAGAAGGGGGCGCACCACAGCTTCCTTGAGACTTGGCGACAGCCTCCCCTGCTGGAGGGATCCATTGACCACTCTCGCCAGCAACATCCCCAGCGTCTCCCTGGAGGCTTTCACCAACCAGGATGGGCATGGATCTAGTTCACAACTTGTGGCTCTAACAGACTCCAGGATATCCACCACATCGGCCGGCGTCACTTCCTGAAACTCCTCCCAGAAAGATCGACCAGACGGTGCCTCCAGAACCTCTTGCTCCTCACCCACTGCTTCAAACCCAGTGTCAAAGTAAGCACCGAGACTACCAGGTCTGGTTCAGTTGAAAAAGAGAGGTAAAGTTGGGTGTCATCAGCATATTGATGACACCACACCCCAAACTGTCTCACAACCTCACCCGGCGGCTGCATATACACATTGAACAGGAGAGTGGACAAGATGGAACCCTGTGGGACTCCACATGAGAGATCTCAGGGAGATGAAGAACAGTCCCCAAGCACTACCTGAGTTCTCCCAGCCAGGAAGGAACTGAACTATTCAAGAACAATTCCGCCCACTCTGGCTCTGTCCTGCAGGTGAGTCACCAAAATCTCGTGGTCCACGGTATCAAAGGCAGCCAACAGATCTAACAGAATCAGCAGGGTCGACCAACCCTGATCCAATTACCTGTGGAGGTCATCGACCAAAGCCACAAGTGCAGTCTCAATGCCATAGCCTGGACGAAAACCAGATTGCGAGGGATCCAGAAAACCGATGTGGTCCAGATGCTCTTGCAGCTGCCGAGCCACTACCCATTCAATAACCTTTCCTAAAAAGGGAAGGTTAGAGACAAGCCGATAGTTGACCAGGGAGTCAATATCAAGTGATGGTTTCTTGAGCAGAAGCCATACCACCACCTCTTTGAGGAAGTTTGGCACTCTGCCCTTCTGAAGGGAGACATTGACCACCCCCGCCAGCAATGGCCCTAATGTCTCTCTGCTGGCCTTAACCAGTCAGGATGGGCATTGATCTAATTCACAAGAGGTGGCTCTAACTACCCCAAGAACATCCCCTGCATCAGCAGGCAACACCCACCGAAACTGATCCCACGAAACCGGACAAGATGGGGCTTCCGTAACCTCTGGTTCTCCTAGTGTAATAAGTGCGGCATCGAAGTCATGGTGAATACAAGTGATTTTCTCCGTAAAGTAATCAACAAACATGTCACAGCAGGCACTGGAAAACTCTGGTTCCAGGTGGAGGGAGGCTGGACCAACCAGCCCAGAAAAGCTCTGCTGGACGAGACTTCACTGATGCTATGAGGGTAGCAAAGAAGGAGTTTTTTGCTGCTCGCACAGCCACAGCATAGGCTTGCAAACTGGCTCTATGCCGTAATCTGTCAGCTTCAGTACAAGAACGGCACCACCATCGCTCTAACTCTTGGGATGTAAGAGATCCAATCTGTGGTGTGGGATAAACCACATCTGTAGTCCAGTGGTGGATGAAAGTAGTCAACCAGTAAGTTACACGAAGGCAGGAGAGGAAGCAAGGTGGACTTCAAAAGGTAGGAGCAAACCAAAGCTCTTTTTACACAAAAAGCACCCACACATGCCCACACGGGTCTGCGTGGGCATGCATGGGTGAGTCCTGTGTATACAGCAGCAGCAGCAGTGGGTGGATACGGGGAGGGGGGGGCGCTCCTGCAAAACACGTATGTCCACCCACCTTCACCCATCACCCACGCATGGAGCAACCAGCAACAACGCTTGGAACACTTGTTCTGTGGGAACACTTTCTGTGACCTCTGATCCCCCTTCTATAGACCAAGGTCAGTTTTAGATTCAGGAAAGTTGGAGCCTTGTGTGAAGTTGTCATGTGGGCCCCCTCCCAACATAGAAACGTTTGATGGACACATGCTAATTTCTGCTGACGGATTGCTAATTTTTGAAGTCCAGACAGTGGACACATTGTCGCTGGTGTGTGCCCATGTATACCCGCCCCCACACTGCCCAACACTGGCACACACACCAACCACACAAACACACCCAGCATGGCCCATATAAAAAAGGCCATAGATTAAGAGCTGCTTGAGAATAAGGTGGCAGTCAAGGTAGAGACTAAGAATAGCTGGCAGCCGTGAGACTACTTGGTAGCTGTCACCTTTTTGGGACACTTTCTGTGACCTCTGATCCCCCTTCTATAGACCAAGGTCAGTTTTAGATTCAGGCAAGTTGGAGCCCTGTGTGAAGTTGTCATGTGGGCCCCCTCCCAACATAGAAATGCTTGATGGACACGTGCTAATTTTTTTAATCCATTTAAAATGTAACATTCCCTTTAGGGGTTGGGGCTTTCTGCATTGCAGGCCCATATCTTACATATACATTGTTATTTCTAGTTTATTCATGGGCCTCATGGGTTGGAAGGTGCCCTCCACAGGCTCAGGCTGCCTGCGTTTCACCATCTGTGGGCTGATATTTTATGCCAGTGCTTTTCACACACATATTATTTCAAGTTTATTCCTGGAGCTCATCCAACACATGGGGCCCTGTGCAGTTGCAGTCTGCACTTGTCTGGATCCAGCCCTACCTCAGGCAGCCAAGGAGGATGCAGGCTGCCTCTCTAATCAGAAGCTGGATTCAGCTGTGGGGAAAGTAGGTTCTGGCAATGCTGCTGTGGATTTAGTGCAAAATATTAATGACAGTAAGAGCAGCAAGCAAATGAGTCCTGTCCTGCTCATGTTCTGAAAGTCTTGACACAGAACTTGTAGGAAGTGAATGGCACATTTTCAAAGCCTCAGAGATAAGCAAGACACCTACTATCCAGATGTGGACATGAGTTAAGCATTGGGGTGCCCACCAGAAAGTCCCAGACTCCAGAGACAACAAGGGGAGAAAACATAGCCCATGGACCACTGCCAATTGCTGAAAATGAGAATTGTCCCAACATCTTGTCCCAGAATCTTCTTTGGTGATTCTTCCTTTTCGAATAGCCTCTGGCTACCTGCTGTTCATAAACATAAAGCTCCATTACTCTCTAGGAACAGCAGCATCGCATCCAACTCCCATTGAAGTCCATAGAGTGATGGGTGTTGTATTATGTCCATGGTGAAGAAGCTTTCAGGCCTTCTCTCAGCCATAATCAGCTCACAAACTGTCATTTCTAAGTTCAATTAGAAGTGATATCCAAGTCAAGATTTTCAGAAATGACTAGTGATTTCAGTGGCCAGCAGGAGACACCTGAAAGGGGTGAGTTTTTTCAGCATGCTTTAAGCCCCAAACCTATGAAAATCAGGCAGCCAAAATCACTTGGACCATGTCTGGTTTGCTTTAGTTTGAGCTTGGCTGGCAAGTTTGAGCACTTATTCTAGCAGTACTAACTTGAACTTAGTCTCGTGTTAAAATTGAACTCCCTCCACCTCCCTTCCATTTTCTCCTCCCCTTACTCTGCCATCTCCGCTCTCAACACCTGTCTCTTCAACCCTTGATTCTCTTGCCCCCCTCTCTTCCC
>QEPC01001496.1:952731-962746 GCA_003113815.1 Sphenodon punctatus
CCTTCGACCCTTTTCCCTCGCTGCCCCCCATGCCTGGAACTCCCTCCCTACTCACATCCGCCTTGCCCCCTCCCTCCGCTCCTTCAAATCCCTCCTCAAGACTCATTTTTTCCTCGCCGCCTTTCCCAATGCCTGCTAGTTGTTCCCCATATGCTTACTGTCTGCCCTCCTCTGCAGACTGCTGCAACCAACCTGATTGTAACCAAGCCAAGCACACGCACCTGAGACTTTGCATCTGCCTGAATGTTTGTTTGTCTTCTTCCCTCTCTCTCCCATTGTCCCCTCTCCCTGTCTCCCCCTCCTTGTCTTTTATAGATTGTAAGCCACAGGCAGGGACTGCGTCTATTTCTATGTTCTGTACAGCGCCAGGCACATGGCTTGCGCTATATAAATGTTTATAATAATAATAATAACTTGCTGAACTCTAGAGGCATATTGTACCATGCAAGGCTCTGTACTATTGTACTTTGGAGGCATTAGTGTACCTCCATTTGCAGATGGGGACTATAGAGCCTGGGCTAATTGCTCCACGTGGTTATGCAGCACTTAGCACGGGCAAGAGATAAGCAGGTTAAGATCAAACCTTGGAGATAGTGGTAGTTTTCCAAGACCATGACTGGGTACCAAATAAGGTTGATCTAAAACCATTTGTGTGCATGAAGAGGAGGCAGCACTTACAGCACAAAGCCAATCATGCACTCTGTTTAAATGCTTACTGTAGACATTAGTAACTTTTGAAAATCCCAACCCCAGTTTCCATGAAACAGCTGAAGAAATGCACCTTCAAAAATACGCCTTGGGAAAATGAAAAGTCCACACAGACAGTACCAATCAGGCTGTGATTGGACATGGTAATAATGAAGCGAGTTCTGTTCATTTCTAACTGCTGAAAAACAGGTCAAAATAAAATGCTCCACTTAGAAATTCTGAAATCCCTTCTACAGCCCCAGAAAGTGCAGCTGGCCCACAGGCTTTATATTGAAAAGCAAAGGATCATTCCCATTTTGCGGTAACGCTTCTATTTACTAGGCCCTACCAGTAGCAATTTGCAACAATGGGAGAGGGGGGAAGCTGCCATTTGACCTAGAATGCAATTTTCAACTAATTAATAAAGTGACCATTAGTGCCCGAGGGGATAATAACAGGAATAAGAGCAAATTACTGTTCTGGCTAATGCTTGCTAAGGGGGGTGCAAAGGAGACTTGGGCATTGTATTGCAAATTTCTTACAGCTCTATTCTTTTTTTCACTAATACTTTTAAAGTACCCCCACTCAACACTTGCTCCTTCTAGGACCCTAGCAAAGCAAATAAGAATTAGCCCTTCAGAGATCAATCAGGATCTAATTGTTGCTAACAAAGTGCCACCTGGTGAGAAATGTTACAATATACCTTCATTACAAAGCGTTCAGTCTCTCGCACTCAGAAGTCCCAAGGACAGTATGGGACGGGAGGGGTGGAGGGATGCTGTTGCCACCACCAGTTCCAGGCACCTGCAATGCTTCATAACCTTGAACAAATGAGCTCTCGACATTGCATGAGCACTGCCAGTTTTGTTATGCTTACACCTCCCAAAGCAAGTCTTGACAGTGTTCCCACCCACAATGGTTTGGTTTACACCCATCACCAGTTACACTAGGACATGGCAAGTTGCATCATTGCAGTGGGCCCTGCTAGTAAAATTCCACAATGCTTCAGACTCCAGGTATTGGCTACCACTGTGCTAGAAATGCCATGTGGCATCTGTACAGGTAACTCATGATATACCCACATTGAATAGACGTGAATGGAAGGTGTAACCCATGGATGTAGATCACATCCCTTCTTGCCAACACCTCAGGGTTGGACAACCCTTGGATCCAGGGGTTGGGTTCTGCTTCTAAAAGAAAAGTGCTATGCTTGAAATTGAGAGCTGGATCCAAACTCAGATTCTGAAACATTCTAACAACAAAGGAATTCAGATTCAGAGCTGGGTCTGGCCCAGGAGCCTTTGTTCACTGCACAGGATACTCTAGAGCTGCTTTAGAGCTGGTCGTATTTTGAGAGTCCTTTTTCCTCATTATCCCCAAAATCTAGGGGATGGAAATGAGGTAACTTTTCCTTATTTTTTGGTGAATGAGATGACTTGTGGGAGAAAAGCTAGTCGCAAAGACAAAACTAACAAAATGATCTAATACGTTGAGAGGGTGGATGTAAGGTGTCATGCAGGTCATTTAATGACCCCTTCTCAGGGCTACAGTAGGTTTTTTTTTAGTATGCTCACTAGTCTGCCTCAGGACTCTCCTGTTAACAAAAGGGCTCCTTCTAGCAAAGCTATTGTGTTGGACAAAGGCACAGTCTCTGTCATTTTCAATCCCCTTAGCCATTTCGAATCATGTTTGTCTTGATTCTCTGTCTTCAGAAAACTCCTGTCCTCTCATAGACCATTTTTACACTGATGCCCCTCCTTCCCCCCTCCCCCCGCTGAGTGTGCGGGAGGGTGTTCCACAGGTGGGGGCATCCGTGGAAACAGCACGGTGGTGGGTGGGGGTATGGGTGTTCTACTGGTGTTCACCCATGTGAACACCACGGACGGTGGGTGTAGGTGCATGCATGCTCCTGGCGCACACCCATCTCCACCCATGGAGCCATCAAAAAAAACAGAGGCGGCTCCATGGGTGGAGGTGGGTGGAGATAGGTGTGCACCAATGGGAATGGGGGCAGACCCACCTCCACCCACCAAGCCAGCACACCCATCCCACCACCCACCGCTGTCTGTGTAAAAAGGGCCATAGTCATATCAGTCATGGCTGGTTACTCTTGAAGCACTTAGTAACCCCTGGAGAGTGTTTCTCCAGGCTTGCCAGCGCACTCCCCCAAAGAAGATACGACACACATAAGTTGGGTTTAAAAAGGCCGCACTGTTTTATTCAATCAAATCTCTGTCCGAATTGTAATGGTGGGGGCAATTCGCTCAAGTGAATTGGATCCAGCACCCATAACGAACTCATCACTATAACTCTGGGATTGGCCCAATATCCCATCAGATACCGATCCCTCTTAACTTGTTAAACGTCTCCCCTTCTCCCTACGGAATTAGTGAGAAGGGGACCAGGGCCCTTGGACCTGGGAAGGAGAAGGGTGCCCTCAAGCCGGGGTCAGTACATGTCCCTACAGCCTTCGCGGTCACCTTTCCCAAGGAGTTAACTCCGCCACTTACCATACTCTGCCATTGCGGCTGAGCTCCCCTCATCTCTTATGGAGATGCCCAATCCAAATTCAGAACCTACCTAACTCAGGTGCTGGACCCCTGCCACCTAGGGGCTGCCAGGTACTCCTGGACAGGCCCGACCCCCACCTCCTACACCATGTTCTCTAGCACATTCCTTAACTTCTCCTTTACCGCTGCCATGAGCCATTCATTCCCCGTGGGTGACAAATGGACGCCATCCGGTCTGTATAAGTCCGGCCTCCTGTGGGTGATGGCTTGATGTGGAATCGATACCCCGCCTACCACGCTCAGCCATTTTCCTATCTCCCTGTTGACTGTTTTCCTAGTTTTATCGATCTTGTATGGTGGCACCCCCGCACCCCAGGATATCCTTTCCACCCAGTCATTCCACAGAATGACTACCCCAGGGAACATGCACTTACTTGACCAAATGCCATTTCTGATATTCTTCAACATTTGGACCCCTTTTGTCTCAATTAAGTCGTTCTCACCCAAATGGATCACTAATATGTCAGGCCCAGGCCCTTTTTCTTTGCTCAAGGTAGGAATCAACTGGCATGCGCATGCCCCCTCGGCCCATCCACCTGATTTGGGCTTGGCCGAATAGCCTAGCTGTGTCCCCCAATGGGAATTGTTCGCCACCTTGCTGGCCCATTGCACCAGGCTATGACCCACGATCCATACTTTAAACTTCGACTGACATCTAGGACCTGAGAAAACAGAAATCATTATTCACGCTACATAGCATGGGGCGGGCTGACATATGTCCTGTATGCCTTGCTACACCACCTGCCTATCACCTGAAACTCCTGCTCCCTAAGGCCAGATGTTGAGGCAAAACTAGCCGCCCTTGTATGGAAGGAGTGAGTTCCAAATAACCCGGCTGGTAGATTAAGGGCAGTGAGGGAAGCCCGCATGATTGCCGTAAGCTGGTATCTAGTCAGGGGACTCCCATCACCGTGACAGAACAGCGCACCATGGACCGGGGGCCGCACAGCCAGGTATTGCAATAGGGCCCGAACCGGGCAAAGTTGTGCAATCCCCGCTCGGGACAGGGTCACGGTGACTCCTCTACCCCGCTGGTCGGTTTTTGAACGGTGCAACCACAGGGACACTTCATGCTGTCTGATATGCACATCCTCGATGGCAAGTGCCCGGTTGGCCCTGTCCCTAGCTGAATCGACCACCAACTCCCCTATCCTGAATGCGCCGAAAAAAGCCACTGTGAAGGCGGCTGTAAACAGCTTGGTTTTCCCTTCAGAGGAGCATATTCAGGCCAAAACTCTGCACATTGCCGCCAGCAACTGTGGAGTGATGGGCGGCCTGGTGTCTTGTGGTATGCCCTGTTCCCTAGCCCATGATTCTAACATGCGCCTGGCAAAAAATCCCCGATCAGGTGGGGGGGTGACCTGCTAACTGGCTCATGAAAGCTGATGGTGAGTGTAGGTGCATGCATGCTCCTGGCACACACCCATCTCCACCCATGGAGCCATCCAAAAAAACAGAGGAGGCTCCATGGGTGGAGGTGGGTGGAGATAGTTGTGCACCAATGGGAATGGGTGCAGACCCACCACGCCAGCACCCATCCCACCACCCACCGCTGTCTGTGTTAAAAGGGCCATAGTCATATCAGTCATGGCTGGTTACTCCTGAAGCGCTTAGTAACCCCTGGAGAGTGTTTCTCCAGGCTTCTCCTAGGCCAGATTGCAGCTTATCTCTTTCCCTCTTGTTCTCCCCATTTGACTGTGCTCTTCTCAACTTATGACTAGCTGAGTCCAGACTCATTGGCAATCACTGTAGCTACTGCCTCTGCAAACCTAGACTTTTCTCTCCACTTAATCAATTAACCGCTCAGACCACTTTCACACCTCCCCCTCCCCCCCCCCGCACATATTTTGGCTGTGGGAGGGAATGCACAAGCCAGAATGTGCACAGGGTTTGGCTGGTCTGAAAGCTAGCCCCCCCCTCCCCCCGGTAGCTTTTCCGACAAACACACGGAGATACAGAGCTGGATTTCCTGCTCTAGCAAGGAGTCCATCTTGGCCTTGTCTATCATATCCTCACCTACTTGCATCACTTATTTTACAGAATACTCTAATCCCAAAGCTTGCATGAGTGGTCTAATAATTAGAGCAAGAGATTGGGAATGGGAGGAGGGGGGGATTTAATCCAATTTATACTGTTGATGGAAAGTATAACCCAAGTTGCTTTAGAACAAACTGGAGGAACTTTTTCCTTACCAGGTGCCACTTTGAAAAGTCATACAAGCTCTGAGGGTCACATAGAAGTTGGTGGCAAGGGCACTTAAGGAATGCTTTTTATTTGAGAGAGACTTTTAAGAATGTCACTGGGTTTTTTTCCCCTCACCTTCCTTTTGTTTGTATGTTGGTACAATATCATTGTATAAGATATTGTGTATTTTGAATTGTTCTTATATGGATATTTTATTATTGTTCAGGACCCTGAGTGTTTTGGCAGGGGAGACGCTTTATAAATAAAAGTTCTTATTATTAGTTATTAAGGAAAAGGAGGATCCAGACCATGAATCTATGCCATGGATCTCCTCTGTATCTCCTCCATTACCTTGAACTCAAGTATCCAGTGCTTTGGATTTGGCCCCTGGATTCAATTCATACTCCCGACACTAGAAAGGGGTCATATGGAAACTAGCCATGGGCTGCATTTGACCCCCCCGAACCTGAGGTTCCCCACTCCTGCTTGAAAACATTTTCTAACATCGGTACCAAAGGTTAAGAACCAAAGGACCAAATACTTAGACGTCTCCACTGCTTTGGTTTCTCTGTGTTGCTCAACTTGAGAACTTTCCTTATACACAAACACTTTTTTACCAATGTGGCATCATGGGATGTGACTTTAATTGGAGTGAATGAGTGGACTGAGGAGTGAATGCAGAACTTTTTCCAGGTGTACACATGAACAATAACTGCATATGTAAGCCACCCCCTAGGTAAACCTGTGGAGTAAAGCCATTTCATCTGGCTGTTCCTACCCAGGGGCTAAAATACTGTTGTTTCATGTTATCAGATAGGAGTGGCCACACGGGGTTAATTAAACACCCTGGGTAGGAGCAGCCAGACAAAAGGGCTTTACCCCATAGACTTTTAACAAGGGTCTCTCTACCCCATAGTAAATCATACGAATATGCTTTAAGCAAACTCACTTCGGCAGAAGGAGGAGAGTAAGAATGGAAGAAAGACTCACCACTCTTAAGACAGCTTGGCAGCCCCCTTGAGGTTTACAGTCCACAGGTTGAAAAAGGCTGCACTGAACTCTATTCTTCTACTGACACATAGGAGATGGATGGGCATATGAGTCCCATTAGAGTGGTGGGGAAGGGCCCTTGAAAATCTGCCACACATCAGTGGGAGAAAGGAGCTTCAAACCTATTATGATGCAGTGGAAAACTCCAGAGTGTGATTTCTTGTATTATTTTAACACATTTTAGCCATCCATATATCTCTGTAGCAAAACTATCCCTTATCTTACCCTGCTCTCTCCTGTAATAGTGTTTTGGTAGCAATGGGGAATGAGGAAGGGGGCAGCCTTGTGCAAGTTCCCAGCTAATGCAGGCATAAGAATATACAGATAAAGTGAGATCCACTCCGAAACCTTTCTCAGTTCCCAAGGACTTTTTTTGTCCCACTTGAATTCGGGCTTTTCCCAGCACGCTAGCCAGCAGAAAATGTGCGCCTGATAGTTATCTGCGGTTGCAGGCCTTTTTTAGCAAACTTTAAACTTTTATTTGTACTGCCAGTAAAGCTATAGCCCTTCTCACAATGTGTTTGTGGGGTTTGGTTTAATCCTATGGGGGTTTCGGTTGTCCCCCATTTAAAATAATAATAATAATAATAATAATAATAATAATAATTAATAATAAATTAATAATACAAATAATATTCTAAACAAAAAACATAGAAATCAGTGGAACGGGAGATCTAGAAACCTAGAAGTTGGCAATTCCTGTTAATTGGTGTTCTTGAGAAAACCTGCCTATGAAAATAAAGCCCCTGTCGTTAAAACCCACGGCATTTCCTTTTGTTCCGCTGAATGTTGTTAACAATGTTGCACTCTGGTTAAGTAAAACTCTAAAACTGCAGTGAAGTGTTAGTAATCGGTTCTTGAGCAGATTCCCTAATGCTATTCACTTTTCCCTGCTAATCTTCCTGTGTGAGCTATAACAATGCAGCACCAAATGAGAAGGAAATGTCAGGTTATGTTTCAGGGCCAGCCTCCTGCCCACCCTCCATCTGTGCTGATGTCAGTGCTTATTGGAACATATGCTGCCTGTTGCTCACTGGCCATCTGTTAGCTGAGCTGATGAAGTGTTCCTGTTACTGTGGCAACGGGACCCTTGATTGCTAGTGGCACTACAAACATTTTCTGCTCAGGTTTCACTTTTATCTGTGCTCAGGAATGGCAGCCCAGGGGTAGTGTGACCGGGGCTGACCGGGGCCTTTTTCTTTTTTTCCAGCTCACTTCCCTGGTTACGATAAGAATTTTAGTTTCACATTTTAAGCCTAGAATAAAAGAATATAGCCATACATGTGATAACTTTCCTAATTACAGGCTGACTGCTATGCTCTATGTATAACCCAGATTTTTAGAGCAAGGAGCACAGATTATCAACTGGGCAGAATACATTGGCTGTGTTGGATGGAACACCCATTATCCACTTTAGATGTTGTGTGCAAAACTGTTGCAGTCCGAGAACAGCCATCCAAAAGTGGGGAATCCTTTCCCTAAACAGGGTTACTTTGAAAATTAGTAAAAACTCTGTGAGCTGGTTGCTGTATATTTGTGCACACTTCAGTGGCGTGTTCAGGATGGAGGAAGGGAGGGGAAGGTCCAGATCATGGATCTATGCCATCCCCTGTCCTTGAGAGCACGTCCTCATCTCCACTCCCTTCCTCTGAGCTCACTCTTTCTGTGCTTGAGAATAGGGAAGGGAGGTCAGATCTAGGAACTAGAAAAAGGCCAAATAAAAACCTGCTATGTGCCAAAGGTTCCCCACCCTTCAGATATACCATAGTTCATGGTAATTTCTGCATACGCTGTCATCCTGAGGAAGCATACAGGATTGCAGGAGGGACATTTTAAAGACACAGGTAGGAGTTTTAGACAATGCTGTTCCCAGGGATGGAATTAATTTGCTCCGTAATCACTACATCTTTGGGAAAGAAGGTCTAGCAAGCATAAAAATTACAGGAATATTTAAGAAATCAAAACCTAATTCACTAACACCCAATTCTTTTTAGAGACTGATGTCATGAGTTAATCTTACTGAGCCTGCATGTAGCTCAGTTTTCACTTCTGACTTTATTTTAAGTTTTTAGCCTGAAGAAGAGCTCTATGTAGATCAAAGACTTGTGTACTCTCACCAGCAGAAGCTGGTCTAATAAAAGTTAATCTTGACTGCTTTGTCTCTTGTCTCCCTCTCATATTTGGGATCAACATAGCAACCACACTCTTTCTAGTCCTCTATTTAAAGGCACAACCACTCTCCACTATAAATGGGACTGCTGAAGCCCTGATACTGAGGAAACCACTTGACCTACAGTTCTGAAAATGTATCCATGGCTTATATTTGTGGGGACCATCATACGTGCAAAGTTTTTAAAAGATCCAGTCAGAAAATAAAAAGTTATCACTGTTGAGAAGTGAATCGGTTGTGGTCAAAATGCACAGCATCCCGACTATTCTATATCTCCTCCGGCCAGATTAGTTGAGCCCCCAGATTCCACAGCCTAGGAGCGTGAGATCTAGAGCAAATGCTGGTATAGTGTGATAATGATTGGTGCAGTGAAGCATTACTTATTAAAGATTTTAAAATCAGTTCTGCTGGCTAGCGTAGGCACAGTCAAGAAGCCACCTACCGCCGTTTACATTAAGAAAAAAGATTGTCTGGAAAGTTACATGATATGTAGGAATGTTACATGCCTGTTAGTCATTCGCTCAAAGGGGAGGTTTTTGAGCAATCCATATCTCCTCCCCCTAGACCTGAGCGCCCAGACTTACAATAACTTACTAATCATATAGTAAAAACCATGGAAATTTACCAAAACAAAAAACCTCATGGTTTAAAAAACCGTTAAAGGCAGAACCATTTCTCAAAAACATGTACAAACTACATTTTATCCTTACTTTAAACTCTAAAAAACATGACAATTAATTCCAATTGCTATTCAAAAAAACATTTAACAACATACAATGAAAATTAAATGCCAAAAATCATGGAAATTATTTCAAGATATTCTATCTATATTTCATAATTTACCATCAACATAAATACGTAAGAGATGTACTTAATTCCTTACCATATATACTTACTTTTATTAATATTTATCACTAACTAAACTATCACATTTTTCTTTATTAAGCATTCATTTTTTATCATAATTCGACGACCATTAATTTAATTTGCAATAGCGCCATAGACCTTTTTTTTTTTCCAAACTGCCATAACTCTGTTGTTTACATGTATACAAAGTGTGTACACTTTATACAATGAACTGTTGACACTGTCAGTGTAGACAACTGTATGGAAACATTTTGATAAAATGCAATTCATTGCAAAAGGACAGAGTTAAGGCAGTTTGAAAAAATTGTTCATTATCAAATTATGATAAATTAATGCTTAATAAAGAAAAATGTGATAGTTTAAATAGTGATAAATATGAATGAGTAAGTATGTATGGTAAGGAATTAAGTACATAGCTTACATTTATGTTGATGGTAAATTATGAAATATAGATAGAAAATCTTGAAATAATTTCCATGTTTTTGGC
>QEPC01001496.1:964813-983405 GCA_003113815.1 Sphenodon punctatus
GGGTCCAAATTTCTGGCCCAAGCAGGGCTCTCGATGAATGCCCAAAGCCAGTTACAAAGCCCAAATGTTTTTGAGAGGCTATAGCCAAGGTGGCCAAAGTTCCCAACCCCAAGAGCCCCATACCAAACTTAATGTGAACAAGAGCCACATGCACACACACACATGCATGCATGTACACGCAAACCTCTCTGGTCTCACGATTGGCTGGGAAAGCCAGTGTTCTGCAGTCCTGGCTGATGCGACTGAGGAGCAACTTGATTCAGCTACTGAGAAATGGGTGCAGTGAAGCAAGACACAGGACCATTAAGGCAGCACAGTGCCCAGGACCAGCCCTGGCTGGAGCCACACTTAGACTACCCAAGAATGCATGCAGTTCCCAAGCCACAGTTTGACCACCCCTGAGCTAGATCATAATGGCTCTGTCGTCTTGATGGAAACCATGATGATGCCCACCAGCAGAAGATCTGGCCAGCAGTGGGGCCTCAGAAGCAGATTCTCATTCACAAGACACCATGGCCACAGAGACATGGGAGTTGAAAACCCTTCATGTGGCACCAACTCTCACTGGGAAATGCCACGTGGACTGCATTCCTTTAGCTCCCCAGCCGGCCTGCAGTAAGCCTGGTGTTTTGTGAATGTAGCCTTAGTTTAAATACTGTTGTTTTAACAAATCTTAAAAGACATTTAATCCTTGAAGAGGTGTATTAGCAAAAAACAATATTTATTAGCATGGCTATATTTTATGGATTTGAGGAGAAATCCTGGCCTTATTGTTGTCACTGGGAATATCAAAGGGCTAGGGCTATTCCCCATGCTGCCTAACTCCTGCAGATTATCGTCACAAATTAATAAAAAGGTGGTTTGAGTAGGTGTGCAGGCGGCACAAAACAGACCTAGGTTTCTGTTAAATTCTGCAATTCCTAGTTTTCCAGCTGTCACTATGTAATATGGTCTCCCTTCACAATGGTCTCCTCTTACGTAATTCCTTCCTGTAGTCCAATAGGAGCTGGGGGTGAGGATAGGAGGGGGCTGTTGTTGTTTTTTTTAAAAAGGAGAGAAACAAGTGCGTAATCCTGTCACCTGATCTGCCCCAGTAGTTTGGGGCTTGTTTCTCTTTCAGGGACTGTGAGCCTGCTTCAAGGTGTACAATAGAGATGCCTTTTCCATTGACTATAGAGCTCATTGATCCAGAATTCACAACAGTCCCAGTAACAGCAGCAGCGGTGGTGGCAGCACAGTAATGGGCCCAACTGTTAACGATTTAACACTCTGCCAGCTGCAGTCCCTGAGTTCAGAGAAGAGCAGTGAGCCTGTGACTCCTTTGAATATTATATTTCAGCCAATTAGCCATATGTCACTTTTATAAAATGTTTCAAGTTCGGGTCACATCACGGAAAGAGGGATTTGACAGGGGAAAGAGAGGAGGAGAAGGAATGATGTTACCTGCCTAGAGAGAGTGTGGTTGCCAAATATGCTAACATGGAGAGTGCTATTTTTTATTGGATGAACTTTTGTTGGCAAGAGTATGTAAGTATTTATTTGGGCCATGCAAAACCCTTCCTCAGCCATATGAAAAAAAAACCTACTTTATTCACCAATGCAGGGGTTACCAAACAACAGTTTGGGATATTGCATTGAGACTCCATGAGACTAGGGCTGAATAGTTAAATATATAATCTTCCAAAACTTGGGATCACATGGATCTCTTTAATGTCTCGGTGAGATCACAGCCTGAAAAGGTTTGAGAACCTGTCAATGGGGGAATGTGGTAGTGTTGTTATCCTTGTTATTTGTGTGTGAGTGTAACTGCTTGGGAAACAAAAACAGCATGCTCAAGATTCCTCAGAGTTTTCAATATACATACAAGGTTTGCATTTATTTCATTTAGTTGGTGGCAATGGAGGAAATGCAGTGAACATGCATTTATATACATGGTTATACAGTATTGTAAAGACAGATCTAAGTTAAAACAAAGCACAGATGTGCACATTCTCCCTCTTACCTCATGAACTTTTGGGGAAGTCTTAGAAAGGGATCAGAAAGATTTTTAACCATAATTGTAAGTACCATGTAAACAAAGCCCCAGGATGGTTCCAGAAATTGATTTCAACATTTATGATGAGGGAATGGGAGGTGACCAACCCCCAGATGCCAGGATGTACCAGGACCCAAATTTCTCTTAGCCAGCCTGCATTAACCCATGAGTGTATTCAACAACTTCTGTCTGATTGATTGATTTCAGAACTGTGGTTTGCTTCACTAAATTTGTGCAGGTTTGTATAACAACAAATTAATCAGGCAAAACAGCTTCTAGTAAATATTCCAGGTCTCTTTGATTTGGATTTTCTAAGAAGGTATACCTCAGTGAAGGGGCAGGAACTGGAAAAGATGAAACTCATCCAAGAGAATTTTTAAAAAATACCTGCCATTCAGAACAAACTAGTCCATTCCAAAGACCAAAATGGGTACTATTCCTAAGACCCTTTTTGCACAGACGTCCCCCTCCCCTTGCCCACGTGTGCAGGTGGGTGGGCGGTGGAGGGAGGTGTCCGTGGGATCACTGTGGCAGGTGGGGGCGCACTCCCGCGCTCCACCCACCTCCACCAATCCCCCACACATGGAGCAACAGGGGCCAATGGCAGATGCTCCATGCGTGGAGATAAGTGGAGATGGGCGTGTGTGTCCATGGGACGGGACGCGCACGCACCACCCACCCACCACCACCTCCACACATCTCCCACAGGGTGCAGACATGCTGCAGTCCATGTGAAAATGGCCTGACTCTCACATAAATGTTTTAACATTACTGGGAGGTGAGCTCCATCAGAACTGAGTTAGCTACGTAGAACTAAAAGGAAGCATCCTAAGCTTTTTTTAAGTTGGATGGCTGAGCTCCCCTCATCACGTCAGTGCCTATTGCTCATATGAAATGGACACCCTCACAGGCATCCTCAGCCTGAGGGACTCTAGACTTTTGACAGACACACACAACTCCTTTTCTGCTCCTCTGAGTATCTGGGTTGTATTTTAGTTTCAGAATGATTATCCTTCAGCCTGTATTTGTCTCTCTAACTCATCCTTCAGAAGAGGTGTAAAGCAAAAGTCCTGGCCATTTGTTGTTATTAAACAACACTTTTCTGGCACTTTTCACAACAGTAGAGGTGTTATATCTGGGTGTCATGACCAAATTCCAACTTTGAGTAGTTAGTTCTTACTTTTGCATGCAGTTTCAATTATCCCTTTACAGTCTGTCTTACAGTAGTAAATATCATAGCTATTGAGGTGGCCAAATATCTGTGATTTGGGAGCAAACTCTGTATGCATATTGAATATCTATGCAGGTGTCCTCACCTAAGCAACTCCTTGAATTCAGTGGGAGCTTTGCCAGGGGAAAGGACAGCATGATTTGGCGTCAGGATTTCATTCCTGGAATTGGATCAGGTCAGGGAACCCGCTGATGTAACTTCAGTTTGGCTCTGGCTGACTGAAAGCCTGCCTACATGGACCAAGTTAGACACCAAAGCAGAGTCTGACTTTGCAAATCCTTCAGAATGAAAAATACTGTGCGGGGGCAGTGCTAGAATAATAATTTTATTTTATTTTTTAAAAAATTTATTTTCATATTTCTATGCCGCCCCCTCATGCACAGCATCTCGGGACGGCTAACAACATTTAAAAACAAATAATATTGTAAAATTTAACATTTAAAATAACCCAACAATCAAATCAATAAAACCCCATCCTAACCCAACCCACCCATCCTGTCTCCCTCAGCAAAGGCCCAGCAGAACAGCCAGGTTTTACACTGTCTACGGAAAGAGGGGAGATTTATGGCCAGGGGGACCTCCAACGGGAGGGAGTTCCATAGCCATGGAGCAGCCACCGAGAATGCCCTCCTCGTGGTCGACACCTGGGGAACCTCAAGGAGGGCGCCCCTGGCCAACCGTAGAGGCCGATCCAGAATCTGGAGGGTGTGGCGGTCCTGCAGATAAGTGGGGCTCGGGCCGTTTAGGGCCTTAAAGGTCTTTGGGGGGAACAAAGATGTGGCAAGGACTATTGTTGGAGAAGCAAGGATTTTGCTACACATAATATGAAGCTACTCTCCTCCTCTGGTGCATGGGGTAAAGGAAGGGTTAGTAGGAAGTATTTGGGGTGAGCGGCGAGGCACTTGCTATCCCTTTGTGTGAACTGTATATTACATATAGAGAGCACATTTAAATGATTGTTTATTAATGACTTCAGAATAGCCTGCCTATGGGTTCTCTAGTTGTGGAGACATCTCCTGTGGGGCAAGCTGGACTCCTTTGCTGGCTCTCTTTTCTTTAGAGCATGCTGCGATTTACATTTATTTCAGATGGTTGTTGATCATTTAGGGATTCATCATATTATTTTTGCATTTGCTAATTCTCCAGTTCCCCCCAATCTTTTCATCTCCAAGTAATAAATTTGGAGTGCAATCTATTTACCACTTGTGACAGATTCCTAAATACTATTCACATTGGACATTCATATTTTTAGCCCTTTCTCAGTCACCTTCACTGTCATCAGCCACACAGACACAACAGTGTTATCTGAACCAGCAGGAACTGCTCTTTTAGCAGCCAGCAGAATTTGATCCCTGCTTTTCTAATGTTTTCATTCTAGCCAGTATAAGAGTTCAGGCTGCTGATCATTGCTACAGCAGCATTGACGAGGCATTTTTATACATTGAGGGGGTGCCAGAGCTGTGTACAGGGAGAAATCATTTTCTGCAGAGGCCAAAATCTCAAAACAGGACTGAGAGGCGTGTTGCCAAGCCCAGTCCTGCTCAGGAAACCTAAAATGTGACCTGACCAACTTCCACAAAGTTTAGTTTTAAAAGCCAAAACAAACTCTAGCATTTGCAAATTGCTCATGAAATTTTCATGCCTTAGGAATCAACAAATAATAAGTCTAGCCTTGCCAGGTGTAGTTCATTAGAGCTCAGTAGCAGTAGCAAAATCTCCTACCCCCTTCTCGGCGGGGCTGTGGGGAGAGGCGGTCTGCCACTGCTGCCTCCAACCAGTCACTCATACGCTGCCTTCCAGCCGCCTTCAACCGGCAGTCTGTTCTGCCAGCCCACCCAGCTGTCGCACACCAAAAAAGCCCACCGGCTGGCCACAGCTGTACTCTCTGCACTTCTGCCAATGGGTCCATGGGTGGAAGTGTAGAGAGCACAACTGCGGTCAGCCAAGGAGGGATCAGGGATGGAAGGGGAAATTCCTGGACAGCTCTACAGTCTGGTTCCCCTCCCATCCCGGACAGCTAAAGCTGTCAGAAATACCGGGCAGTCCGGTACAATTCCAGACTTTTGGCCACCCTGCCTGCCCAGCTCTATTTTGAGGCAGGGTGAGTGGATCGGGCCCAGAGGAGCACCCTCACCTGGCCCACCAAACAGCTGATGGGAGGGCTGGAGCTCCTCCAGACCCCCCCCCCTCCTAACAGCTGTTCAGCAGACCAGGTGAGTGCACTTCTCCAGGCCCCCACAACCAGCTGTTCAGTGGCCAGGGTGATCACACTCCTCCAGGTCCTCCCCACATCAACTGTTTGGAGCACACCTGGCCTACCAGGGACTGAGGCGCACCCCTGATCAGCTGTTCATTGGCCCAGGTGCGACACCAAACAACTGATAAGGGGGACCCACAGGAACACACGATGAGTAGTTTGGCAGGCTGGGTATGCGCAGCAAACAGCTCATGGGGGGCAACAAGGAGTGCCCCCCATCAGTTGTTTGTCGGGCTGGGTGAGCATACCAAACAGCTGATGGGGGTCCCAGGAGTGCCCCCCATCAGCTTTTTGGTGGGCTAGGTGTGCGCACCAAACTGCTGATGGTGGGGCATGAGGAGCACTCCTGATCAGCTACTTGTCATGCTGCGTGCACATGCCAAGCAGGTGATGGGAGTGGCCCACGAGGAGCACCCCCAACCAGCTGTTTGGCATGTTGGGTGAGCACACCAAACAGCTGATGGGGGGCATGAGGAGCACCCCTGATCAGCTGCTTGACATGCTGAGTGCATGTGCCAAGCCGATGATGGAGTGGCCCATGAGGCGCACCCCCAACCAACTGTTTGGCATGTTGGATGAGCGCACCAAACTGCTGATGGGAGGGGACGAGGATCACCCCCAATCAGATGCTTGACATGCCGGGTGCACGTGCCAAGCAGGTGATGGAGTGGCCCATGCGGGGCACCCTTGACCAGCTGTTTGGAACGTTGGGTGAGTGCACCAAACAGCTGATGAGAGGAGTGCCCAGGAACATGCCCCCCCTCCATCAGCTGTTTGGCAGCAGCTCTTTCTGGGGGCCTGATCCTGATGAGCATCAGGGGTCCGGGAGTCCTGTGCCATATGGACAGCTCCTCAGTCTGACCCATGTTGTATAGGGACCTGTGATAGCAGCCCCTATGCCCAAGTAACAAGAGGGCGGGCTGTTCGTGTGAACAGCCCACCCCGCCACCCTGAGCAGTGGTGGCTGCAGTGGTTCACCCTGGGCCGGGGAGACATCTCACCACTATCACATCTATTTTCACCCTCATTCTTCTTCAGTCACTTCTTGCATAGCACGCGGCCCACACCTCAAGTTCTGAAATCTTACTCAGCTGTAAATTCCGAAAGGCACTGGAATCACCTTACCACAGCAACCCCTAGACAAAGGTGCAGTCCAGCACTCCTTTTCCCCTCACCCTTCCAGTGCATTCAATATTTTGAGGAGCAGTCAGAGATTCCAAGCTCAGTTTCTCTATGGCCTTTTTTACACAGACGCTACTGCGGGCCCGGTGGGTGGAGATGGGTGGGTGGTGTCCGTGTGAAAAGGACCTATGAGGAAGCACCACTACATCAGCCCTTTTCACACAGACGCTGTAACACTGATAAAATGGGTGTTGCATTTTATTATACATGTTGCAGGGCACACATAGAGCACACCTGCAGCCCTGCAGCATGTATAATAAAATGTAACACCCATTTTATCAGTGTTAGAATGTCTGTGTGAAAAGGGCCATCATCTCATGCCTTATTGAAGAGTTTGGTTTAGTATTCCCCCACAAAACCAACCTAATAAAACACAAATCTGCTACTGACTGTTCTTTTTTTATCCTTTAGCAATGCAAGATACCTTTCCTTGGAGCAGTAGCTAGCTCGGATTGCAATGAGCCAATCATTTCATAAAAGCCCCAGACTCTGGAGAACGTGGGCTTCGCCATCACAGGGCTGCTTTTCAAGGAGGCATCTGTGCTGAGCATATGGCAACTATTTATTATAGCTGTTGCATTGAGAAACAACAATTCCCAGGATAATTGTTTCTCGTATATCAAGATGCTTCAATCTCTTGTTTCCCACAACATTCTGCTTGTCTGGTATGTGTGTGCCAATGTCCCCACAGTCTTAGCAGACAGTTGTCTACATTTTGTCATTTCTGGGGGTAAACAGACATGGCTTGAGTGGGGAGGTGAGCTGCTAATTTAGTCTGGCTTTAACACTGAAATATGAAAGGGGTATTGAATAATGTGCAGGCAATATTTACAAACCTCCAACCCCCATTCTCCTCCACCCTTTCTCCCCAAACACACACTGTCTCTGAATGTTCATGCTTATTTGTTTGTTAGAATGTGGCATAAGCCCTCCTCTGTTATGCCAGACGAAGCTTTTCTGTATTGTTAATTTGGCATTTAATATTTGCATTCATCCTCCCCACAAAGAATTAATATGCTTCCTCATGTCTGTAGCAAATATATGTACTTCTATATCACTAGAAATTTTGGAAGTGTAAAGGATTCCAAGAATGTTTTCACATTAGAAGATGAAACCTAAGATATCTGCACATAGTTTTACACAAATTTAAAAAAATAAGTCATGAGTGGCAGAAATTTAGTTAAAAATAAATAAATAGCCCAAACCATAAGTAAATCATGAAGATTAAGATTTTTAGTAAAGAATAGTAAAGCAAACCAATCAGACTACCATAAATCAACAGTTTCTTTCTTCCAAGTCCCAGCTCCTCACACTTCCTAATGAAAAAATCCTGTAAAAATTAAATTTACAGGACAAATTTTTTAACTATTTTATCAGGCATTCAATTGCTTTGTTCCAACTTTTAATGAACATTTTGGATCTAATTTCATTGCATTAAATAGTGTTTGTAAAGGATCAGAGCCTCAGCGCATGTAAATTGGCACCGCTCCATTTATTTTGGTGTGGTTTCTCGGATTTACAGCAGCAGGGAAATCCCAAGCTATATTTTCCCAAGCCATTCTCATGGGAGACTTCATATCCTATCCCCCTGCCACACACACACACCTCTCTTGTCATTGTGATAAATAGAGGAGGTGACATATGAAATTGAGTGGGCAAAACTGACACATAGAGAGGGCTGCTCAGAGTGGCGTGTAAAGATCATGCTTTATCTGACACAAGTGAGCAAAGCCTCTCCTGAGGATTTTCCTAGTAACAGGGTGTTAACAATTAGTAAGACTTAATTTTCACACCGCAACAGAGAGCAGAAGCAGGGGGAACAGTAGCCTTTTATCTTGATTAGCATTTTCAGGAGGCTGTACTTTTATAAAGGTAATGCACCTAGGCAAAAGCAAGATGGGCTCTTATTGAGAATGTAATGCATAGGGGTTTAGTTTTCCAAGGCAGGGGGGCGGAATCTAACTTTTTTTGTAAAATTAGTTCAAGTTTGAAATATAGAGCTAGAAGATTTTCAACTTTTGTAAACTGGTATAAATTTACTGAAGCAGACAGAATCAAGCTGAATTTACTCCAGCAAAGAACTGGACCCATTTCTATTGAGCATGGTCGTGTTGTGGATGTAGTTCCACTCTTACATTTGGAGTGAGAAGCTAGCATGAGAGTAAGAAATGAAACTAAAAAATTGTGGGGTTGGCAGTACTGCTGGGTTCAAAAATGCTAGTTTAATTCTCACTGTATTACTTGGCTTATTTGCAGAAACTGAGGTCAGATTTTTTTCTACTGTGTACAGCAAAGACTTGGCTTGTTAAAGTGAGAATATAGGACGAAAAGCCAGAGAAGTGAGATTGAAACTCATAACCTCCTGCACCTCTGTTCAGGAATTGCTTCCCAAGGCAAGGAATGGTCTCTATCTGTTAGGTAGCTCTGTTTAGAACCACACGCTCCCCAGGGCTTGGGCTTCTGCCACCTCACGCTCCTCCAAGCCAGGGGCTGGAGATGTTGCAGCTCATCTGTGTACTTCTCCCAGCATCCTTGGCTAAGGAAGCCAGAGGTCACCACGAACTCCCTGAAGCTTGAGCTTCTGCCACCTCACACTTCTGCCACCTCACGCTCCTCCAAGCCAGGGGCTGGAGATGTTGCAGCTCATCTGAGTACTTCTCCCAGCATCCTTGGCTAAGGAAGCCAGAGGTCACCACGAACTCCCTGAAGCTTGAGCTTCTGCCACCTCACACTCCTTTGACCAGAGAGCCAGAAGGCGCACGCCAGGAAACTATACAAATTCACTTCTCCAACAGCAGGTTCTAGCAAGTTCAGGTAAGCACCAGGGGGAGTCCAACTTGCCTGCTCTGCCCCCTTTTCCCTCCACCCCCAGATTGCCCAGATCGCCAGAGGGGGGTCACCTGTGGAACCCGGAGCCCAATACCCAGTCTGAGAACAGACGGAGTGCATCGCTGTGTTCGGGGACTCATTGGGAAGAGACCTTGTGCAGGTGTGTGAAGAGGCGGGGCAGCACTTCTGGGTCCTGGTAAAAGCCGCTGCAGTGTACGGCGGCGCCGGAGGCGCGCATCGGGGCAGCACGCCTAAGTGCACACAGAGCCAGGTGAGGAGCGCCTCCCCCCTTGCCACTGCTATTGGAAGTGTACAGTGTGTTGTTTAGGACTTTGCAGGATTGGATGCCCTGCTTTCCTAGACCATGACTAAAAAAGGGAAACAGGGCATGGTTACTAGGGCCAGAGGACGACTGCTTACATTACATGACTTCCTCCCCAATGGCCAGAGGGCAAGTTTTCCAGCTGAGGATGGGATCATATCTCCGGCGTTTGACTCTACAGGCTGCGAGTACATTGGGGATTTGCAGACTGGCTCTATTGCCCCCCAGTCACCCCTATTAAGCAGCAGTGGGAATCAAGGGTTAGGGGCTTTTTCATCCGGACCCGGGGAGCCTACATCCCTACATGTGTTGCTGGAGAAATTAACTGTGTTGGTAGGGGATTTGACTTGCCTTTTTACAGCCCAGATCGACGGAGTAGAGCTGCAGTTGACAGCAATTCAATCACGCCTTCAAGGATTAGAGGATCTACTCAAGGAATGTAATACAGATACAAGAGGGGATAAACATGCTCCCCTCAAGACAAGGATTTCCATTGCATGCCAGACTTTAGTGCCCCCTGGTCAGCCTTGCCTGGTGTCCCCCAGGCAAGTTTTCTATTTCTAGACCTCCGCCTCTGATTAACAGAGACAAGCTCCAGCTGGTGCCTATGGCCGTGGCTTTTAGAATTGCTCCTTTAGCCCTGGGGTATTTTCCCTTTTGGGGCTCTAAGAGCAGAATCCTTTCGCACCTTTCCAGGTCATTTGCTTACCAGGTCTTTGCTTACCAGGTCATCTGTTTTGTCTGGCTGCCACATGTGGACTCCACTCAGCGTATTGTTGTTTATTTTAACGCTTTACCTACTGTAAATAACTTGTGGGCCCATTACAACATTCTGTCTTCCTGGGGGGTTTTCATCAGCCAAGTGTATGAAAGACCTGAGGTGTTTTCAGACGTGACGGGGCGGCTTCGCCCCGTCACAGAAACAACCCTGAGATTCCCCGCGGGATCACACCAGCATGGCCAACAGATGTGCCGGCTGATCCTGGCGGGGAATCAGGGCAGGGGCGGGGCCGCGCGGTGCAACGTGCTGCTGCACGGCCCCGCCCCACACGCCCCCGCCACCCACCCTCTGGGGAGATGGGCAGGTGCCGCGGCCAATGCGGCTGCGGTGCCCGCCCGATTTGACCACGGCCCAGAATCCCGCCGGGGATTCTGGGCCATGGTCACCAGCCAGACATGACTTTTTGTTGGTTCCCGCCGGGGATCTCTTTGATCACCCTTTCGGGGATTGTCCGACAGGGAGCCCCGGAAGCGTGGTTGAAATTGACCCCATGTGGGAATTGACCGTGATGAACATCTGGCGGCTGCCTAACAGACGTTCAGGGTGCTTTGACCCCATGTGGGTATTGACAGGGGTTCACTGTGATCTCGTAACATCTGAAAATACCCCTGGTGTTGCCCCGCTTTTCCCCATTCCCACCTAGTCAGTGCCTCCTTATCTGGCTTAAATCATCCAACTACCCTGGCTGCCCTGATGAATACTAACTCGATACAGTTGACAAGGAGAGTGTTTTCAAAAGCCTCTGGGGCTCCAATTAATCTTAAGCTTAAGCATTTGGCCCAGAAAGGGGATAGCTCAGAGACCTTGGAAGACATTTCTCCGCCTGGGGACCCTGTTGGCTATTCCCCAACCACTCAGTCCCTAGTAGGTTCCCCCATGGCCCTGTCTTTAGTTAACCAGCTAGTTCCATCTGTCACCCCATTGGTAACCTTTATGGATACCTCTAAGGTCCCATTACCTAGTGCACTCAGTGACTCCATACCAGAAAAGGCAAATCTTGTTGCCTCTTCAGTTGCTAGTAAGGGTTTCCCCGGTTCCTTGGATCAACAGTCCCACTTACAGTGCCCTATCGTTTTAAGTCCCTGAATAGCTAGCTATCCTCTTTCACTTCGGTTGGGGACTTCCTCTTCAAGGCCCTCAATTTTAGACGAGTTGGCAGCTGTGGCTGATGTTTGTAGGGCTGCTGTCCAGGAACCTAGGGGGATGGTTTAAATATTTTATTTGTGTGTGTACTATTATGATACGGCAACTTTTAAAATATGGGTTTAACCTCCTAGGCTATCAAATTATAAGACGACTGTGGGCATTTGTACATGGCTATCTTCTTTTTCTCCCTGGAGGTTGGTGGGGAGCTTAGGTTTTGAAATGTTTAATTAGCAATCCTTGCCCTAACTAGTTATCCCTGATATTAAACTTATTTGTCCCTAAATTATATTTTCCCAATAGCCACTTGGTTAGTCTGCTTCTCTTAGTAATAACTTTCTTTGACCTGCATAGATTCACATTGTCAGTTTTGGGAGGGATTTCCCAACCTTGTAGGGGTTGGGAAATTTTATTTACTGTTAAACCTAAAACTTCAGGGTGCAGAAATGGATTCAGTATGCGTTGGAGGAATCCTGTTATATTCCTCTTAATCGCATCCCCTCCCCAGACATGGTGGGTTCTTATGTAGGGTCACTATTGTTGTTACCCATTAATCCCATGGATGGTTTATTTATATTTACCATTATTGGTTTTTGATTATAGTTGGGTTAATTATTTTTCCTTAGTGGCTTTGGGTGTGCACTGAAGCTTGATCCTTCCATAATTTGGGGGCTTTTATATTATATTTTACTTTTGGGGTTAGATTGTTTAAGTGCACCCAACCTTGGCCAGTACAAATTTGTCAGTTATTATTTGCTCAGGAAATTTTTTTGGAAGTGTAGTTATATTATGGCCTACTGTTTTTTAGAAATTATATTCCTGTTTATTTTTTATATGGCTAGGTTTAATGAACCGTCTAATCTTATAGCTTCATTATTGAATTTGCATTATTATGCTAGCTTAGGGTTTGGGGGCAATTGCACCTTCGTGATTTAAATGGGATTTATATTAACTTATACCTGATGGAAGTTGAGTTTATGATCATTGTATTATGATTATTGTATTTGTTTTTAATCCCTATTGGGATATAGTTATACCTATATTCAACTCACCATTGTTCAATTTACCCCGAGATATTTATTTTTTTTACTTTAGGAGCATCTCTGTTTTGTACGTGCTGTTTTGTACTGATGTGTGTATGCAATGGCCTCAGGCTACGCAAATAAACCAGATTGATTAAACGTAAGCACAATTTTTCTCCACTTATTTTGCTTCTTCATGGCTCCACTACACTTCCTTTTCCTGATCTTCATCCTTCCCAATCTTATTCCGCACTGTAAACTAGGGGTGTGTATGTTGTTTTTGTTATTACAATAATGATAATTAAAATTATTGTTTTTGTTACTGTTATTGCAATAACAAAAATGACAAATAATAATAATGAAAATGGAAATAAAAATGACTTTTTGTTTTTGAAATAAAGGGAAAAAACTGAAGAATGTATTTCTGGCTATAACTTTTTTGTTTCTCATTCAATTCAAATGACACTTGGGGTGATTGTACACCGAATGGAGGGCACTAAGTGTACTACTTTTCGAAATGATTGGATAAAGGGAACCAATTTTAGAAGCAATTGAATATTCTGATTTTAAGAAAAGCTCCATACACATTCATGGCTACAACTTCTTTATCTTCCATCCAATTTGCATGTCACCTGTAAATATTATGTCCCTCCATACGCGTAATACTCCTGCCAATTTTCAGAAAGATTAGATAAAGGGTCCTGATGGTATAAGCCCTTAACATGAAAATACATTTCCAGCTGTAACATTTTTATATTCTATCCTGTTTACAAGGCATTTGGCAGGAATGTATCACATACCTTCCCTGTCATCTCTGCCAAACTACAGGACCATTTGCTAAAGGGACCCAATTGTATAAGCAATTGAAGTTGTCCCATTGAAGACCATTATTCAAATAAATAGCAGCACATGCAGTGCCAGTCAGAGGCAGGTACCTGGCATAGGAGGGGGAGAGAGGCTGTAGGAGGGAGGAGTGGAGAAACCCAAAAGATTGACAGACACATTCACTGGCCAATTACTGCATGCTTCCAGCTTTACAGGACCAATCGGTAGCAGCTTCGAGGCGAGCATAGAAGGGACATAACTAGGACTTTGGGGATAGCATCTAAGAAATCAGGAAACATAGTTTACACATCCAGGCTGGCCAATTATCATCACAATCACATCCTGCAGCACTGTGACAGAGAACATAAGAGAATGTCTATTGGCTCTTTCCTAAATAGATGCTTCTGACTTCCCAGTAACAAGTTGGGGGGGAGAGATGTTGGGATGGTCACAGCACATAATGAGGATATTTGGTTGACATTTCTCCTGGAAAATTGGCATCACAAACCGATCTTATACCACAGTGACACGTAAGAGAATCCCTGGCATAGGCTCCTTCTCTGCATATGCTGTGCAGGCATATAGAATTGGGACCCTTTATCACATATTTCTGATATTTGGCAGAGATGATTGTGAAAGTGTGATATACAGCCTTTGAAAGTTTAATGTACACTGGTTGGACTACAAAGATGTTACAGTCAGACATACATTTATAAGTTAATTGCTTATACCACTAAGACCTTTTATCCAATCCTTCTGAACATTGACAGAGATAGTAAATATGGGAAGGGGTATAAACTTTCCAAGTTTCATCTACATTAAATGTGAGGCAAAGAAGTTACAGCTTAAGAATATATATGAAGATTTCTGCAAAATAATATAATTGAACAGCTTATAAAATAGGATCACTTTATCCAATCTTTTTAGAATTTGGAAAACCTAATGTCTTCCATTGGAGGTCTGGTTCCTCCATGTTTCAGAAAAATATAATGAAAAACAAAAAAAGTATGGCCAAAAATGTGTTTTCCATTGAAACCAATGGAAAACAAAAACGAAAGTGAAAGCGAAAATGAAAATTTGATATTTATGAAAACAAAAATGATAGATTTAAATAACGAAAATGAAAAATGAAAACAAAAAACTACATGGACCTCTGGTGCACATCTCTATTGTAAATTGCTCCAAACTTTTACTCCACTCCCCGCCCCTTGTTCACATTCTCTATCTCCCCATCCATTCTCTCTTCTGCCGTCCAGCTTCAAAGGATTCTTCCTCTCATCCAGCCATCACCATTCTCTCTTAAGAGGAGCTCATCGTTGTCACACCTCCACTCCCCTCTCCCATATCCTGCTCCTCCTCATTCTCACAGCTGGAGATATCAATCCCAATCCTGGACCTTCAAGGTGCTTTCTGTCCCATTGCCATGCATCAACCCGTAACCTCTCCAACCTCATCCCTATCCCCCTCCTCCCTTCCTCTGCTCTCCCTGTCTTCTGTTCCCTATGGAATGCCGGCTCAATCTCTAAGAAGCTTGCCTTCATTTATGACCTCTTTATCTCTCATTCTCTTCATCTTCTCACTCTGGCTGAGACCTGGATTTCCCCTGAGGACTCTGCTTCAGTTGCTACTCTCTGTCATAGAGACTATCTCTTCTCCCACACACCTCACTCTGTAGGCCGCAGTGGTTGTATTGGGCTGCTTCTCTCCTCCTGCAGGTTTCAACCCCTCCTACCTCCTCTATCCCACTCCTTTTCCTCCTTTGAGGTCCACTCCATTTGCCTCTTCATCCCCTTATCTCTCCGGGTAGCTGTCATTTATAGACCTCCTGATAAGTCCCTCTCCTCCTCCTTCACTGACATTGACTCTTGGTTTTGCTTCTTCCTTGCTCCATCTTCCCCTTCCCTTTTTCTTGGGGACTTTAACTTTCATGTTGGTGACCCCTCTGACTCTTAGGCCTCCAAGCTTCTTGCCCTAAACTCCTCATTTGGCCTCAAACTATGCTCTACCTCCCCTACACACCAGCCCGGCCCCTGCCTTAATCTAGTCTTTTCATCCAACTGCTCTTTCTCAGGCCTCCCCACCTCTGTTCTTTCCCTCTCTGACCATCATCTGCTAACCTTTACACCATAGCCTTGTTCAATCACCACAAGAAATCTCTAGACTGTTGACCCTTACATCCTCTCCCTCTACAACCTCAATGGGGTCTGTTGACGAGGCACTTTCCTTCTACAGCAGTGCACTCTCTTCTGCTTTGGATACTCTTGCTCTGACTCTTCCCAGTCCTGTCAGACGTGTTAAACCCCAACCTCGGCTTACCACCCAAGTTCGCTTCCTGTGCACTTGTGCTCACTCTGCAGAGCATCTCTGGCTAAAATCCCGCTCCTGTGCTGACTACCAGCACTTCAAATTCATGCTCACCCCTTCAGTTCATCTATTGCCCTTGCTAAGCAAGCTATGTCCATCTGGCTGACTCCGCCCCATACTCACCTCCCTACTCAAACCACCTCCTCCTCCTCCCACCTCTTCGCTCAGTCTCTGCCCAGGCTCTAGCTGATCGTTTCTATGACAAGATTCAAAAGATTCACCTAGAGTTCTCTATCAAGTCCCCTCAACCTCTCCCACTTCACTCCCCTCCTCTTCCGCTAGCATCTGTCACCTTTTCTTCATTTTCTGAAGTTACAGAAGAGGAAATTGCCCACCTTCTCTCCTCCTACAAACTCACCATTTGTTCCTCTGATCGTATCCCACCCATCTCCTCCATTCTATCTCCCCTGCAGTTATCCCCTCCATCTGTCACAACCTCAATGTATCACTTTCCACTGTGACCATTTCTGCTGCCTTCAAACATGCTGTGGTCACACCACTCCTCAAAAAGCCTTCACTGGACTACAGTCCCATCTCCCTCCTCCCCTGTGCATCCAAACTACCTGAGAGTGCTATTCATGCCCACTGCCTGGACTTACTTGAGCCTCAAGCCATTCTTGATCCACTCCAATCTGGCTTCCGCCCACTTCATTCCACAGAGACAGCCCTTGTCAAAGTCTCCAGTGATCTCTCCTGCTCCTTGACACTCTGTCCTCCTTTGGATTTTGGGACTCTGTCCTATCCTGGTTCTCCTCTGACCTCTTCCACCACACATATAGCGTATCATCCTTTAGTGAATCCTTCTCTACTGCTATCCCACTATCAGTTGGTATACCCCAGGGCTCAGTCCTGGGCCCTTTTCTCCCTCCACACTTGTTGACTGGTGCTCAGATCTCCTCCATATTTACGCTGATGATTCTCATATCTACCTCTCTGCATCGGAACTATCACCCAGAATTCAGTCCCAAATCTCAGCCTGCCTGTCTGACATCGCTGCCTGGATGTCTCTCTGCCACCTTAAACTTAACATGGCCAAGACAGAAGTCCTTATCTTTCCTCCTAAAACCACTTCTCCCCTCCCACCTTTCTCCATCTCTGTAGAGAACACTGTCATCCTCCCAGTTCCATCACCCTGCAACTTTGGGGTCATCTTTGACTCGTCTCTCTCCTTCTCTGATCACATCCAAAACAGACAAAACTTGTCATTTCTTCCTCTGTAATATTGCCAAAATCCATCCCTTCCTGTCTGAACACACTGCTAAAACTCTAATCCAGGGGTAGGGAACCTCAGGCCTGGGGACCAAATGCGATCCTTGGCAAGTTTTTATGTGGCCCCTTTCCAGGGCCTGGATCTGGCCCTTGGATCCAGTCCCTACCCCTAAGCACTGAAAAACTGAGCTCAGGATAATGGGGGAGAGAGGAGGGCATGCACACAAGGGTAGGGGACAGATCCACAGCACAGATCTATGATCTGGGCCCTCCTTCTCTTGGATCCACTTGTTAAGCACCCCCACCCCTAACCTGTATGTGGCCCTCGGAGCTTGTATTAATTTTCAATGTGGCCCTCAGGAGAGAAAAGGTTTCCCACCCCTGGTCTAATTCATTCTCTCATCACATTCCGCTTAGACTACTGCAACCTGCTTCTCGTAGGTCTCCCACTAAGCCATTTAACTCCACCTATGTTGTATGTTATGTACACACACTGAATGATATACATGCATCTGTCCATTCTTAGCTTTCTCACACATATTGTGTTAATTTAATAGAACAACGAGGATGACAAAGGAGCTAGAATGCAAGCCACATGAGGAACGGCTGGAAAACTGGGTATGGTTAGCCTAGAGAAAAGAAAACTGAGGAAGGATAGGATACCAGTTTTCAGATATCTAAAAGGATGCCACAAAAAAGCTGGTGAACATTTGTTCTCCAATGTCACGGAAGATAGGACAGGAAGGAATGGACTTAGATTGCTGCAAGGTAGATTTTGGATAAATATTAGGAAAAACATCCTAACTGTTGAGCAATAGAATCGGTTGCCAAGGGTGATTGTGGAATCTCCTGTGTTGGATGTTTTCAAAGACTATCTGGTCAAGCAGTTCTCTCTGATGCTTTAGGTAGAGGGTACCCTGCCCTGGAGCAGGGGTTTGGACTAGATGGCCCTTGAGGTCCTTCCAAGCGTACAATTCTATGGTTCTGTGAATTCATCCTTACTTGAAGCAGGTACAACTTGTCAGGCTCCGGGGTACGGAGCCGTGGGGGAAACAAAGGAGGGAGAAGGAATGCCAGGATTACCAGGTTCCAGGGGACGGACTTGGGGAGAGGGAAACAAAGAGGGAGGAATCTAGGCCCAGGCACAGGGGGGGAAAAAGGTGGCCCCAAGGCGACCCTCTGAAACCTCTCAGTCGCTCTCTTGCACCTGAGAGATTCTGTACTCCGCAGCGTTACCAGGCACCCTGGGCTAAGAAGGTACGCGACTCATCATCGAGGTCAGGGTCCGGAGCCAAGGGAGGAACCCACCACAGGGATGTTGGCGGGGTAACCACTACCCTGGAAGCAGGGGGGGAAACTAAGCATAAGCTCACACGGAGCAGGGAGAAGGGA
>QEPC01001496.1:983505-999503 GCA_003113815.1 Sphenodon punctatus
GGGGTAAGAGACGTTGCTCCACCAGCTTCCTGTGGCCACACCAAGGCTTAAATACTTCCTGTGGCCAATCAGGAAGCTGGGAGGCAGGGCTAAGGTAATTGGCTACAGCTGGGAAGGGGCATGACACACAGGGAGCAAGCACACAAGGGAGACAGGAGGGGGAAAACCCAGCACCCTCACAAGCCCACCAGGTGGCGCAGAGCACTGGATAGCCTCTCCATGGGTTCAAGGCTGGGCTGTGACACAACTCATGGAATCCTAGGGCTGCTGAAAAGAAACCTCAAGGGTCAGCTAGTCCAGCCCCCTGCACTGTGAGGCAGAATTCACCATACCTAGAGCTGAAACAAATGCCCCAAAAAACAAGTATACTTGACAATTTTCTGGTACCTGAATCAACCTGAAAACTTTGCAACCTGATTCAGGTAACCAAGGTCCCAGAATGTCCACCTCCAGTCCTGGAATGTTAGCTTCCAGCACGGATTATTCAACTGCTGACACTGTTTTTGTGTGTTTCTGTCCCGGAAAGTTGACTTCCACTTTCTTTCCCGTTCTTTTGTTTTCTGTACTGATTTTTCGGTTTTCCATCCCGATATACTGATCAGTAATTGGAAAACTAACAAATCAGTACTGGAAATAATCAATTTTGGGGGTAAATGGGTACCTGATCAGTACCTGGGTAGCCTGTCAAGTACTAGATGCGGTACTCAAAAATGTGAGTATCACCCATGGGTACTAAATTAAGTACCCATTTCAGCTCTAACGAACTATACCACCAACAGAAAAATAGAGTCTATAATAAAATCTACTTCAGTCAGAGATCAGGAGTGGCCAGAGCATGCCAATTCCTGAAATAGCAGTGGGTGGCTTTGTAAAATATATTCAGATGACCCAAACTCCCAGGAACTTCAATGGGAGGTTAAGAACATAAGGACATAAGAAGTACCTGGATCAGACCAATGGTCTAAGTACCCAACAGGTCAATCCATTCCCTGCTGTTCACTCCCAGCTCCCGACAGTAAGAGGTTACATTCCCACAAACCTATCCAGCTAATAGCTGCTAATGGACCTATCCTCCAGAAACTTGTTCAATCCTTTCTAAAACCCAGTTATACTACTGGCCTTGACCACATCTTCTGGCAACAAATTCCACAACTTAATTGTGCACTGAGTGAAAAAATACTACCTTTTATTTGTTTTAAATCTGCTACCTGTCCATTTCACGGAGTCTCCCCTAGTTCTAGTACTATTTGAGAGGGGAAATAACCATTCCCTATGAACGTGTTCCACACCACTCATGATTGTAAAACTTCTATCATATCCCTTCTCAGTTGTCTCTTCTCCAAGCTGAAGAGCCCCAACCTATCCAGCCTCTCGTCATAGGTTGTGCCTGCGTACTTCATGGCTCACTTTGGTCCCACACTTGCACTTAAGTCAGGTTTGGCAATGCTGCCTTTCTATTTGGCTGGATGCAAACAGTTTTCAGTTGAATCAATGCTAAAAAAAACCTGCTCCTTAAGGCAGATGAATGTGTTATTAGCAGAGATAAATGGAGCAGGAGTCAGTCATCTGCAAACTGTAGCTCCATCTGAACACGCAAGGCACTTTATTTCATTGGCACATTGCTGAAGTCTATTAAGTGAAATTATGAGAAGTGTTTTGAGGCCTTTTCACACCAAACGTGCAGCTTTTTATTCCTTATTTAAATGTGAGAATGTATATGCATGGCAGATTTGCAACCCATGAATTAGCTCCAGAGCAAAAACAAACCACAAAATAGACACAAAGGCTGGGTTTGTGTTTGGGATTGGTTTTTCTTTTCTCTTCCCAAAGCAAAGAAACATCCTCATAGAATTTTCTGATTAATTTATTCAAAGAACTTAATTGATGTATCACAACACGGTAGCATAATTTACATGGCATTACAAAATGCAATTGCCGAGTTCTTCATGCTGACAAGCAGCCAGCTGTGAGGATTTCTACTGGGGTTTGGTTTTGGTTTAGGTGGTCATTTTTATTTATTTATTTATTTATTTGTGAAATTGTTACATGTATCATTATTTCAATTTCACCCCATACTGTTATTTTTAATAGCACATGACACCGTGAAGCCATGTTCCAAATGTAAATCTGTTTGAATATCAGACAGTAACCACAATCCAAAGGGACTATTCCAAAGGAATGCAGTCAGTGTGTTTTTGTGTATAACAGGGATGACCAAAGTTCCTAGCCCCAAAAGTTGTCCACCAAAATCTTCATATGTCTGAGAGCATCCAGACACACATGCATGCGTCCACATGCAAACCTCTCCTGCTTCATGATTGGGAAATGCTCTGTGGTTGGGCTGCCGAACAAACATGACCATGGCCGGGGTACTGGGGAGGGGCAGGGAGAAGAATGAATGTGCGACCAGTCAGCCCCACCCTTGTACTGCACCCAGCGCCCCACCATGATTGGCAGCCAATGACAGCCAGCCATGATGGCCAGCCGGCCATGGCGGTCCCGATCCAGGCTGGGCTGGCAGCATGATAGCCCACTGAAGCCTGCTTTGGCCTGGTCAGTCAGGCTTTGCCTGGGCCATGACCTCGGAGGTTTTCTGAGGTCACAGTCTGGCCTAACCACCAACACAGCCCGGGGAAATCCCAGACCAACATCTGATGGTGCTTGTACAGACATGCAGGTGAGGTCCAGGCCAAAGCGAGCCATAGTGGGCCACTGTCATGTCTGTTTTTACCCAAAGTCAAGTATTTCTCATCATGCCAGACTGCTTTTCCTGAATCCTGCCCTGCCCTTCCCCGTATCAGACAGGCAGGCATGTTGTTCACAAAAAGCTGGATTAGCTTCATGCACCACACCACAGGCTCTCCAGGCTATTGGGCCTGCAATTGGAGCCAAGAAACAGCAGAAACTAAGAGAAATCTGTTGAGAGACACTAATAGAGCATACTGAGAAAACTCCACTTGAAGAGTCATAGCAAGGCAATTAATCCATTTATAGTGAGCTGGGGTATAGTAAAGTTGAGTGGAAGTCAATACAGTTTAATGTGAAAACTGGAGCTGCTGCAACTGTAGTGAAACCAGACTTGAATTGCTTTTTGATAGAGTAGAAGGTCAGAATGGAATCCCCCTATTTCAAACCCAGAGGTAGGGAGTAGGCAAGCCCATAGCATGGTCCAGGAGGTAATCCTGGACCATGCCACTGATCTCGTGTGTATTACGGAGACCTGGCTGGACAATGAATCGGGGCCTATTCTGGCTGATCTTGTTCCAGCCGGGTATTCTGTACAGCACCAGCCACAGTCGGAGGGACGGGGGGGGCGGGGCGGTGTAGCTGTGATTTTTAAAGAGGGATGGTCTGTGAGGAGGTATCCAGTGCGATCCATGGTAGGCATTGAAGGTCTCCATCTTGTGTTCAATTTGGCGGGGGACAGTTTGGGAATGTTGCTGGTATACTGTGCACCTACCAGTACGGCAGCCTCCCTGCATGCGCTGGCAACCATGGACCTGTCCGAGAGGGTCATCGGCCCAACACACCTTGGAGGACATACCCTGGACCTCATGTTTTGCACTGGCCTTGAGGCAGGTGCTCCGTTAATGGCAGAGGTATCAGCTGTACCTTTGTCATGGATGGATCATTACCTTCTGCAGACCTCCCTTCTAGCACATGTCTGCCTCCGGAAGGGTGTGGAACCTATTAGGATGGTCCGCCCCCAGAGGCTGTTGGACCCAGTGCAGTTTCTAGGGGAATTGCTCTGGGGGAATTACCCTCTGACCTTGATGACCGTTTCATCGATGACCTCGTCAAGCTATGGAACATCTGGCTGACAGAGGCCATCTATCAAATGGCTCCCAGGCGTCCGCTGCCCAGGTGGAGGCTCTGCAGACCTCCTTGGTTCTCTGAGGAGTTGTGGATGCTGAAGCAAGAGGGGCGACGGTTGGAGCGATGGTGGCGTCGTTCTCACACTGAAGCCAACAGATTGTGGCATAGAGCTAGTTTAAGAGCCTATGTCATGGATACGCGGGCAGCAAAGAGGGAGTTCTTTGCTGCCCTCATAGCATCCTCTAAATCCCATCCAGCGGAGCTGTTCCAGGTTGTACAGGGGCTGGTCAGTCCGGCCTCCCTCAACTGTGGGGTTGAGTCATCATCTGCCAGCTGTGACCTTTTTGTGGATTATTTTGTGGAGAAAATCGCTCGCATTCACCAAGACCTCGATGCCGCACTTAATACAGTGGAGGTTGTAGAGGGTGTAGAAGCCCCCGCCTTGTCCTATTTTGTGGGATCATTTTCAGTCGGTGACACCCGCTGATGTGGTGGATGTGCTTGGGGCAGTTCGAGCCACTTCTTGTGAACTAGATCCGTGCCCGTCCTGGCTGGTTAAGAGCTGCCAGGAGACAATGGGGCCGTTGCTGGCCGGGGTGGTCAGTGCCTCCTTGCGGGAGGGCAGAGTGCCAGGCTGCCTCAAGGAGGTGGTGGTGCAGCCTCTGCTCAAAAAACCATCACTTGACGCTGACTCCCCTGCCAGCTATCGGCCTGTCTCTAACCTTCCCTTTTTAGGGAAGGTTATCGAACGGGTAGTGGTTCAGCAGCTCCAGGGGCATCTTGACCACATCAGTTATCTTGATCCCTCTCAGTCTGGCTTTCATCTGGGTCATGGCACTGAGACAGCACTTATGGCTTTGGTAAATGATCTCCGCCGTGAAAAGAACCAGGGTCGTTCGACCCTATTAGTCATGTTAGATCTTTTGGCTGCATTTGATACCGTTGATCATGAAAAGTTGGTGACACACCTGCGGGACAGTGTGGGGGTGGGCGGGATCATTCTTGAATGGTTCCACTCATTCCTGATCGGGAGAACTCAGCAGGTGGTACTCGGTGACTGTTTTTCATCATACTGAGACCTCTCGTGTGGGGTCCCGCAGGGTTCTGTCTTTTCCCCTCTCCTGTTCAATGTGTATATGCAGCTGCTCGGTGAGGTGATCAGGGAATTCGGGGTTCAGTGTCATCAGTATGCGGATGACACCCAGCTGTACCTCTCATTTTCAACTGACCCAGGCCCGGCTGTCTCGGTGCTTACCCGGTGTTTGGCAGCTGTTGGGGACTGGATGAGGGCTAATCGACTGTGACTGAATCCTGACAAGATGGAGGTGATGCTAGTGGGTAAGTTGGTGGATGTGACAGCTCCCTCGATTGATGGGATCTGTCCTCCACTGACTTTCCAGGTACAGAACCTGGGGGTGCTCCTCAATGCACAGCTCTGCCTGGATCTCTGTGTGGAGGTTGTGGTGAGGAGTGTCTTCTGCCAGTTACATCTGGTGCGGCGCCTCCGGACGCTGATTTTGGTTCTGGACCTGGCCACGATCATCCATGCTTTTATTACCTTTCAGTTAGACTACTGTGACACACTCTACATGGGGCTACCTATGGTGATGGTTCGGAAGCTGCTGCTGGTGCAGAATGCGGCAACCCGGCTCTTGGTGGGGCTGGGTCGCCGGGAGCACATCACACCAGTGCTCCGATCTCGGCACTGGCTGCCAATAGTCTTCCGGGCCCAATTCAAAGTGTTGGTTTTGACCTATAAAGCCTTACACGGCCTGGGCCCTGCCTACTTGCGAGATCTCCTCACTCCCCCAGTTCTGGATCAACCCTTGCGGTCAGCCGGGGTGCCTTGTTGGAGGTTCCCTGGGTTTCCCGAGAGGCCACGCAGGATAGGGCATTCTCGGTGGCCGCACCACACCGTACCTCTGGAATTCCCTCCCGGTGGGGGCCCATCTGGCCCCGGACCTCCCAGCCTTTCATAGGAACTGTAAGACCTGGCTGTTCTGTCAGGTGTTTGGCGAGGGAGAGGGGTAATGGGGTGGTAGGGGGTGCAGAGAGTGTGAAGGTGTGTGGGTTTGTTCTTTTATTATTAATTATTATTTATTATTATTATTATTATTATTATATATATTGTGGGATGATGTTTTAATGTGTTATTATATTATTGTTTACTTGTGTTGTTAGCCACTCCGAACTGCCTGTGGCAGGAGGTGGCGGGGTATAATTTTTTTAAATAAATAAATAAATAGCCAGACTCTGACTGAGGAGGGCCAAACTGTTCTGGTGGGGGACAGGAATATGATATTTATATAATGTTGATCATATTTTTATTGGACCAACTTCTGTTGATTAGAGCTTGTAGATTCTCACCAACAGAAGTTGGTGCAATAAAACACATTCTCTGAAATATTTTTTCTCCATCTCCCTCATTTGGGACCAACACAGCAACCACACTCTTTCTAGACATAATAATGCCACAGGTATTCTGCTGTCCCACTAAAAATATTGATGGGTTTAATAAACTTGAAGATAGACAAAAGGTGAGGTTCTGTTGCTTCAGTGCGTACTACCTGCCTGCCTTGGTTTGACAGCAGCAAATCGGGACTTGAACTGCCTTACTGGGCTCAGATACAGGCAGCCAATGAAGGCCATTTTTACACACACACACACACACACACACATATGCGGGTGGGAGGGAGGGTACCCGTGGGAACACCACAGGCATTGGGATGGTCCGTGCGTGGAGATGGGTGGAGGTTTGTGGGAATGCAACCCCACACACCGTCCACCCATCACGTCACCCCCCATGCACCCGTGCCCCAACTCACAGCCCGGACTAAGTGCCAACACCACCCAAGTAATGGCCCAGGCTAACATCTGGCAGCAGTTTGTGCTGTTATGATAGCCTGCATTTCCACACGGGTCAAAGCATGGAAATCTGGGCTATCATAACATCTGAAAACACCTATTGTCTCGCTATCTTACAATTGGGACCAACACAGCAACCACTCTCTTTCTTTGGACTGCAAAGAGACAGTGGAAAATTTCTTAACTAAGCATCATATTTCTAGGCAGAGTTGAAATGAATATCCAAAGTGAATATCATATTCAATAGTTTTGCCTGCTTCAAATCATGTCTGATGGGGCAGATACAAACTGCTGTTCATCCCTGCTTTGTTCAGATAGTCATTTTGGTTTTCGAGGTTGGTTTTTTCCAGTTTTTCAGGCATTTGGGTTTTGATATCCAAATAGCCAAACTGATATGATATGGCGGGGGGGAATCCAAGCCCACAGAAAAATCGGAGTATTCAGACAATATATCCAATTAAACAGATATGCAAATATCTATTTCAGTTGTGGATATTATTCAGATGGCTACCAAAAATGTGAATCTTATTTGCAAACACAAAATGCCTATTAGTTTCATCTCTATTTCTAGATTACATTTAAGAGTCTGGAAAAAAAAGATTTGAAATGAAGAAGGGGAGTTTTTCAATCAATTATGTATTTGTTTAAGTAGAAAGCTGTGAAATAAAGGAGCCTCTGCAGGGTTTCTCTTTCTGCCTAGAATTCTTAACAGCTAGGGTTGGTTTTGTTGTGGGTTTTGTTTTTTGTGACAGACCTTGCTTAATATGCTCCATTAAAGGAGACTGCTTAATACCAAATGGCATAAGAGAGTCTGTTCAGAGGGGAACTGAATTGTGCTCTGTTTGATTCTTGGTTGGCTTCAGCAGCATTGGCAGGGATGCTCATGAAATCCAGTTACGCCTGGAACAATGTAAAGGAAGAAGATTTTTGTTTTACATGCATTCATTAAAAACTGAGCTGATTGGGTAGTAGCCAGGCCTTCCTGCAAAACATCATTTTAGTATTGGCCCAGGGTTGCCAGCTTATTTTGGCCTCTTTCTTTTTTTCTTTTTTAATTTCAGGCTAAATGAAACAGATGCATCTCAGCAAACATCTTTGGTAAACATACTCTGAGGATCCTCCATCCAATTGTAAATGATTATATGGCTAAACATTCAGCCTGTAATGGAGAAAACAGATGCAGTGATAATTATCCCAGTGTCTTGAATAGCAAACACTAACCAGTGGTGCTGAAAGTGGGGAGTGAAATGAAGACTAAGTAGGATTTGCTATACCACATTGATCCATTCACTCCAATATTTTGCCCCCAGCCTTGGTCCATATTTGATGCTTCAGAGGAAATCAAAAAGCCCTCTTAACAATATAGAAAGTAGAGTGATGCTCATAAGCCCAGTTATCCCAGTAGCTATAACTATTTATTTTGTGTTCCAGTAGCATATGGTGTCTGCAGTCAAGCCCATCCCTACTGGGCTAGGCCAGGAATGGGGAGCCTCCAGTTCATGGCTGTTTTTTATTTAGCCCCTTTCCAGTTCCTAGCTAGATCTGGTCCCTGGATCTAGTCCTGCCCTCAAGCACTGAAAAACAGAGCTCAGGGGAAGGGAGGGGAGATGAAGGCGTGCATTCAAGGAGAGGGGATGGATCCCTTCATGATGTGGACCCTCCCCTTCCTTCCCCCATCCTGAACATAGTCTGTAAGCACTCCCTCCCCTAACACTATCAGGCCCACAGAGCTTGTACAAATTTCCAAAGTAATCCATGGCCACTGCCCTGGGATTTACCTGCACAGGATTTGTCTGTCGAAGCCCTGACGTTTTTAAAAATAAGCTACCTGAGTTAATTGGGGCAAAATTCTATACCTACTGAAGTCAATAGCAAAACCCTGCTTAACTCCAGCCACAGCAAGATCAGGCCCTTGTTGTGGTCCTCATTCAGGCAGGATTCTCAGCACTTTCATTAGCTCCCTTGTTTTTGACACTATGAAGCATGATGGCTTAGCTTCTGCCTGTAAAGTAGCTATGCACTTATGAGGCCAGTAAATGAGGTAGCTGCAGGCGCCATTCCCATGGGCGTCCACCCATCCCCCCTGAACTGTGGGCAGTGTTATCACGGGCGCCCCTCCCGCCCCCCGCGATGTGGGCGGGGGCACCTGTGTGAAAAGGGCCTATGACATCCTTTCTTTACAGGTCATTTATTTATTATCATAAGTTACCTATGGACATTTTCCACAACACCTTAACTCTGTCCTTTACATGTATAGAAATTAATTGTATAAACTTTATACAATGAAATTCATACAATGAAAGTTTTTACAACTTTATTCAATTAAATGATTTATACAATGAAATTCTCTGCAAAAGGACAGAGTTAAGGCGTTGTAAAAAAATTTTGTAGGTTGAGAGGGCTGGATTTTGAGTCCTGGCACCTATGATTGAAATCACAACAGAAATGACATTTAAACCCCGCACATACAAGCGGAGCTTCACGTGATTCCCCTTGCGATGATTTTGGCTTACAGCAGTTCCACCCCTCACAACTCATGCAAGCGGCCTCATACGTCCAAAATCCCAGCAGCTGCTTCTTATTGCTCTTATCCTGCTCTCCTGTAACTATGAAGATGATTCAATTTCAAAAATGTAATTTGCCCAAATAATTAGTTCTTAATAGGGCCTGATCTCTTCTGCTGCTTTAGTTTAATTAATTTTAAAATGCTGAGGCACTGAAGTTTAAAAATTATCCACCAGGCTCATACAAACATTTTATGCCACATATTGTGGAAGAGGAGGGAAGGTACTATCTGAATCCCAGTGGCTTGATCATGTCTTTCCTTAGTCCCCACCTTCTGAAGGTCTTCTCTCCTACCAGCCCTCCTCTGGCTCAGGAAGGCAATGTACTGCAACACTAAGGCTGCAGTCACACGAGACATAAAACGCGGCAAAAATTGCTTCCCCCACATTTTTATTGTTCAGAATTCAGAAAGTTTATTGCGTGACCTTGGTCATTGCTTGGCCGGGTCCAATAAAATACATCGAACATAAACTCACAAGGAGTACAAAACAGTAAAAGACATCAAACATAAATAAAAATCTAAGTCAATTCCCATCAGACCACTCCTCAGGAGAAAACCTAAAAGCCAAGAATGCCTGTCAAAGTGACATAGAAGCCAACAAAAACCTAATTACATCTAAAGTTTTCTCATCAGGATGGTCAACAAGAAGCCATTTGAGGAGAAAAAAATCAGTGCAACCGATAAATTTAGCAAGATGTACAGCAAGATAAGTAGTTCTTAAATCATCATATAAATGGCAGCGAAGAAAAACATGCTCCAGGGATTCTACCTCTATAAAGTCAAAAGGGCACATTCGCTGCTGGAAAGGAGTCCCATCATAACGGCCTTCCAAAATCTTGGTGGGCAATGCATTACACCCTGCTGCAAAAAGAAGCATTTTCCCCAGGAACAGCAGGAAAGAGAAAAATAATTGACCATTTTAAGAAGACTGGGTTGGATTTGAAAGTAGATTCCCATATGGGGAGCAGCACGAATCCTGGCAATTTCATTCTGCCAGCTGAAATCCCTCCACCTTTGGGAGATCTCAGCCCCTGCTACAGCAAAATTCTTATCAAGGAGATACCCACAGGAAAAATTCAATTTATTTAGCTGGGATTCCACTTCAGCTCGTCACCTACTGGTGAAAGGATCTTCCTTTAACCAGGATAACAACCCACCCCCGTTATCTCTGGTAATTCTATTCCAAAACCTGTACACCCAAGCCCAAGCTACTTGGGTCCAACTCTCAAGACCCAAGTCCATCCGAATAGCCGCAAGGGGAGTCCCCCTAGGGGCCTTTACCAGTAGAGCCAAGAATCGTGACTGGACCTTATCTAGATTAACATGGAACATAGGAACCCACAGCTCAGCCCCATATAAAACCTGGGACTGAACCTTACTGTTAAATACTTGGGTGGCAAGTTTATACTCCATTCTACCAGTACTAGAAAAAAACCTGTAGATCGCAGAAGTGACACCTCTCCAACCTGGGTGGCTCTGGAATAATGCTCCTTCCATGACCCATTATAATAAAAATTAAGTCCGAGGTATTTAAAGACTTTTACTTGCTCCAAAACTTGGTTATCAAGTACCCAAAAACCTATCTTCCTGGGCCAGGTTTTGGAAAACACCATAATTTTGGATTTGTTATAGTTAATCCTAAATTGGTTCATTTTGCAATATTGTAAAAAAAGCCTCCAATTGCCTTTTAAGACCGACCTGGGTCTGAGAGAGCAGAACCAAATCATCCGTGTATAAAAGGCATCCAATGGGGTGAGATGCTAGTTTGGGAGGAAAGAAGTGCAACTGGCTCATCAGTGAAATGACATCGTTTATGAATAGGTTAAACAAAGCCGGAGCCAACACGCATCCTTGCCTCACCCCACGCCAAACAGGAATTTCCTTCGTAACTGCTCCACCTGATTTAAATCTAACAAACAGCGAAGAATCGGCATGCAGTTTTTGAATCAAACCTAGAAGCCTCCCAAATATCTGAAGGCTATTTAACTTTACCCAGAGTAAATTCCTGTCAACAGAAACAAAAGCCTCCCGGAGATCCAGGAAGGCAGCAAAGAGACACCAATTCAATGCCTTGTATTTTTCGGCTAGGTGAAACAGAATTAAGCAATGTTCAGTAGTGGATCTGCCGCTCTGAAACCCTGCCTGCTCAGTATTAATAATATTGTGTTCTTTGATCCATACTGTTAGCTTCCCCAAGAGATATTTAGCATATACCTTGGTGACCGTGCTCAACAGACTGATCAGTCTGTAGTTGGCGGGCTAAAGGCGCGAGCCCTTTTTAAAGCTAGAAACAACCACTGCAATCTTCCATAGATCCGGGAACTTTCCCGAACTATTTACAGCTGTAAAAATCTTTGCCAAAAGGGGGCCCATCAATACAGAAAAGCTTGAAGAAAGTCAATAGAGATGGAATCCCACCCTGGAGCCTTACCTAAAAACTTGGTTAGATGCCACAAAGTAAGTGACAATGCCTTAACCATATGAGTGTTGTGCAGGCCACTAGAACCTCTTCCATCCCTATCAAGGGGAGTATTAACCTCTCCTTTCATACAACACTTTTTATTGTTCATGTAAATTACTTAGCTCACAAGATCCTGGACAAGCAAGTCCTAAATCACCTGCAACGGTGGAGCTGCAAACCGAGGTTTGACGATTGAGCTAGGCCCCTCCTCCACATTGCTGATAACACGTGAAGGACAATTCACTTTTATTGTCTTTTCTTAATCCTCCACTGTCATAGAGACGTGTCTAGGGGAACATTCTGGGTGGCCATCGCACACGCTCCCACCTCAAGTAATTTCTTTCAGCTAGCATTGCCAGTGCACAAAGATCAAAGTGTGCTGGTTCAGCTCCCAGGCTGCTGCTGCTTTCAGAATTTAACTCTGAAAATAAATGAGATGATAGCCCACATTAGCACCCATTAGGTGGGTGGTTGTATGCTTGTCTATTAGGTGTTTGCCAAATGTTAGCCCTCACCCTCAGACAGCCCCCACTCACAGCATCGTCCAGGGACATTACAGGCCCACTATGTGGGCCAGTGCATGTTAATGCGCACCCACATGGCTGTGCCTCATTAATTAGGTTGCGTGCAGCCTTCTCCGCATCCAGGTCCACCAGCATGAAAGGGTGTTTATAAATAAGACAACAACCTATTGGAGGCTGTGTTCAGTCCATGCAGCCCCCACTCACGTGTTTTAGAGTGTAGAGCTAATAAACAGGCAGCCCCCTGCCCACATTTCATGTACTGTCGGCAGCTGCCACCAGTGGCACCACTCACTGCTTTCCCTCTCCCCAGCCCTGCAACAGGAAAGAGAGAGGCAGGGGGTGCAGGAAGGACCTTCTCAAGACAACTGGTGCCTGCATCAAGGGGAGAGAGAAATGAGTGAGGCTCCTCCAAAGGATCCACGGGGTTCCTGAACTCTGTTTGGGAAAGGATCCGAAGGGAGCAGGGGAGTCCTGTGGATTCTCTGGAGGAGCCTCATCCCTCCCTTGGTCCCCTTGGTTTCTTTCCCAAACAGAGAGAGCAGTGCAGGCACAGATCCTCTGGAGAACGTCCTTCCTGAACCCCCTGCCTCGCTCTCCTCTAGCAGCTGCCTGTCAGCGGAGAGCGTGCAATCATTTTCTCCTCTAGAAGCCGCCTCTCAGCTGAGAGTGTGCTAGGCACAACTCTATCCCTCCATGTAACAAATGCCCCCCAACTCAAGAGGAGATAACAGCAGCTGAGAATTATGGATTCACTAGCGACTCATAGGGAATAATGTGTGGCAAGATTTAATGTGGGGAAGGGAGATTTGGCAGCTCATGTGAAGGATGATAAAGGATGATAAAGCACAACAGTGCTCTTGTGCAGGTAATTAAAGAGCTGAGAGAAAAGGCTCGTATGAATGCAGCCTAATACCACTTTTGAGTTACGCTGCAACCACATTAGAGAAGACTGTGGAACAACAAATTCTCTCTGTGCTACAAACATAGTGGCACAAACAGAGGCCAATCAGAGTTCGGTGGCTGGGGAGCTCCATCAGCTGTCTGGGTATTGGAGCAGAGCCCACAGGACTGGGTCAAGGGCCTGAACCTGGCCACAATGGGGCTGCTGTAAAGCTAGTCACCATGCTCAAGGGCACTGGTTCAGGTCCTGACACAACCCTACGTAGAGTGCATTGCAATAATCTAGATTTGAGATTATGAAGGTATGGATGATGGTGACCAAATCTGAATCTGATAATGGATCCAAGAGCACCCCAAGGATGCAAACCTGCCTGACCAAGGAAGGCCAGACCCCAACAATAACAGGGGTCCCTATGCCCCCCAGGTCACAAGACTGGCCAACCATCATCACTTCGGTCTTGTCTGGATTCAGCTTCAGCTGGTTTGCTGGCAGCCAAGCATTGGGTAAGCACTGAGACTGCAGGACCTGGGTCAGATAAAAAGGAAAGACAGAGTTGGGTGTCATCAGCATACTGATAGCACTTCACTCCATATCTCCATACCACATCACCCAGGGACCTCAGATACACACTACAAAGGTGTGAGAATAGGATGGAACCCTGCAGGACCCCACAAGGGAGTTCCCAAAGGGATGACAGGTTGGTGCCCATCACCATCCTCTGGGTTCTCCCAGCCAGGAATTAGAAGAACCACTCAAGAGCAGTCTTGCAAACCCCGGCTGGGTGATGCAGCCACATCAACAATACACCATGATCAGCTGTATCAAAGGCCACTGAAAGATCTAACAAAATCAACAGGGTGCAACCACAAGTGGAGATCTTCAACCAAGGCCAAAAGTGCAGTCTTAGTGCCATGCCCTGGATGGAATCCTGATTGACATGGGTCCAAGAACCCAATAACATCAAGACACTTTCATAACTCCAAGCACACCCTCTGCATCAGTGGGTGAGACTAATTGAAGCTAATCCAAGAAAACTGAACCGGGACCAAGTCTTCCCAACTCCAAATTCTGACTCTCCACCCAAACTTGCAGGTCCCAAGTCATGCCATAACTGGAGAGACTTTATTTGCAAAGTAGGTGGCAAATTCCTGAGTCTGACTCCAGGTGGAGACAGCTAGGGTTTAACCAGGCTATTCATCACCCAGAAGAACTCTGCTGAACGGCAGTTTGCAAATGCTACGGCTGCAGTGAAGAAAGCATAGTCCTTTAAAAAGGATTTATTTTATTTTATTTATTTATTTCATTATATTTCTACCCCGCAGCTCACAGAGGTAAGATTCAGATATCCAGAGTCTGTTTACATCAAATCTCCCTACATTTTACATCAAGCTTGGGCATCCAAAATGCTTCTCCTATGTGCCTTTGTGGACAAATATGATGCATTTCCATATGATATAGGAATTCACTGCTGTCCAGGGAAATCATTGGTGCTTGCTAAGTGCTGCGTTCCACTCCTGGAACATGAGTTGTGCTCTTGATAAGAACAATGCTTCTGAGCTTCTGTCATTTAACTATAAGCTATATTTATTAAGTCACCAAGAACATATTTACATAAATCAATTAACACAAGCAGCTACTAACTCAAGGTTCCAACTCCAGTTGACTCCAACTGTCAAATTTCAACTGTCACTGAGACTTTGGAATGTTTGTATCAGTTTCTCTCTTAAAGGTACATACATCACATACCCTGCTTTTTCAATATTTCTTATTTTATACTACAAAGTAATATATAGTTTTTAACAACTTTCAATCAGCCATTGAAGAGGTCTTCTCTTCCTGGTCAATTTCTTTAAACAAATCTGACCTGTATCATTCTCAGTCTTTTATTTTGCCTTGTCACAGTCTGTCCAGGTTTCTGCCTGTCCTCAGCCTTACACACCAGACTGTCACACTAACTTTTTTCTATGTCATTATGCCTTCCTTCTCTCCTTTTTTGTGGTGAGACCAATTGCAAGTGTTTCTTATTTTTTTCTCAACACATGTCCTTGCTTTGTTACAATCTCATAAAACCTGGATGCTACTTCTTTAAAACTATCCCTTGGTCTGCCCAGTTTTTTCCAGTACACATTCTAATTTTATCATTTGCTTTCAAGGCTATAACATATAATATCATTGCCATAACTTATTTTATCATTTTTTTCTTTATTCACTTGTTTCACAGAAATAAACTTGGATTTCATATTAGTTGTTAATCTCTTAGTTTTCGCTTAAGTAATAACTCTGCAGGTGACCATCCAATCTCCAGCTGACTTCAAATGTCAAATCTCAACTGTCACCGAGTCCTTGGGATATTCACATCAGCTTCTCTCTGAAAGGTATATAAACCACAGTAATCTGTTTTATTTTCTGGCAATATATGGCTTAACTGGATGTACTGTTGATTTGTCCTACTTATGATTCCTGATAAAGAACAAAAAGATCTTCCTGCCATTCTCTGTGAGGAGTTGATGCCAGAAAGTTAATACGTTGGAAACCATGGTGTACATCACATTTGTCCTCTTGGATTCTTTCCATTTGTAGCATTCAACTTTTCTAACCATAGAAATTAGGGACCAAGAAAAACTACTGTGAGCACAAAGAGTGTCTTCTTCAGTTGGACATGGAACTGGCCACTCCCAGAACTGCTCCAGGGGTGCACCCAGGGCTGGCCCTACTGCGGGGCGGCTTGGGGTGGCTGCCCTGGGCCCCACTCCTGGGGGACAGGCCTGCACTCAGGCCCCCAGCTCCCGGCTTGACAGTGGCCAGGAGCTAGGGACCTCGAGCACGGGGCCCCTGGCCAACTCTGCCCCTCCCCCCCCCCCCCCC
>QEPC01001496.1:1001050-1020688 GCA_003113815.1 Sphenodon punctatus
CTGAAGCGAGTGCAGAGTGAGTAGTGAGTGCGAGAGGTGTGAGAGTCCCCTTCCTTCCCACCCCAGGCCCGGGGTAGACCCCCTCCCTGGGGAGCACTGTGTGCGTGACCCTGCCTCCTTCCCTCCAATTCTGGGGACAGGCCCTCTTCCCTCACAGACATTCCCCCGCACCTGGCTCCAACCCCTCCTTCCATCCCGTGTGTGTGTGTGCTACGGAGTGTGGGGGTATCGTGCGGACTCTCTCAATCCATGCGCCCTATGATGATAGCGGCCTGTTCTCTTTCATTAGAGGTAACGGCCAACACACTATCCTGACGGGCATAGAAAAACCCCGGTGTTGCCATGTTGAGAGAGCCGCTATTGGAGATACCCAGCGAGTGAAAAGCGTGTGTGGAACCCTTCTTGTGTTCCCCCCCCCTTCCCGGTGACACAGCCAGGGGAAATGAGGGAGAGGCGGGGCCTCTGCCTCTCTCGCCCTCATTTCCCCTGGCTGAGACTGTGCCAGACAGTGGAGGGGGGGCAGCAGAACCTCCAGTGGTGGCGGGCAGTGCAACAGCAGATTTAATCTGCTGCCAAGGTGCCCACCCTGCCTGAAGCTTCGAGCCCGGCACGGGGCCCAGACCGAAGGTGACAGCGGCGGTGGTAGTAGCAGCAGCGGTGGCAGCTGATCAGGTAAGTGATCTGAATGGCCACTCAGGCTTGGGGATGGGCAGAGTGGAGTGCCCCTCCACCCATCCCCAAGCCCAGGCCAGGGGGAGTGCCCCCTGAGCCAGGTAGCGCTCCTAAGCCCGCTGGCGGAAGATAGGGGCCCCGCATTTCTTCCCTGCCCCGGGCCCTGCTTAGGTTAAGGCCAGCCCTGGGTGCACCCTCACATCCACCTATGTCCAACCCCACCTGCATCCATTTTAAACAGCCCTAGCGGCTGCCACAGCCCACGGTCCGCCCCCACGGTGCCCCCACACACACAACATAGAATTGCAGGTAGATCGCTCAATGCTCTAGGCTGCCGACCACAACTCTATGGTGTTGCCTGGGGCAACCCCTGGCCAAGAGCAGAGCTGCAGCGGCCATCCGACGAGCAGACGCACCGCAGCTTCGCCTCCAGCTGGTGCCTAGGTTTAGCCGGCCTCGCTCTGCTGGTGGTGCTCCTAAATGTTCTGGAGCACCACAAGCGAGGCTGGTCCAAAGCAGGTAGCACCTGCTTTGCTTCTGCTCTGCCTCCCCCTCTGATGATCTGCCTTTATTCTGACAGGTTACCCGGGGTGAGGCGGAAGAGAACCGGGGCTGCAGTCCATCTATTTACACATATTGACACAGACACCCTCTTAATTAGCAAGATTGTGACCTTCTACCCATAAGTTCCTCATTTTACATTCCTCCTGCAACATACCCCCTGGTCCTCTTAGGTAACTGGAGGACCATAAACTCTGAGAATTCAGCTTCTCTCTACAAAGACCTGTTGGTTCGCCTATGCCACCAGCATCAGTCTTTTGAGACCTGCAGTCCTAAGGCCAATGAAGGGTTGTTCCTTGCTGAGTAGATACAGGTGCTACAATATGGGGTGGGAGGGGCTTGGTGTCTTATGCAAGATGAAACTCAGTCCAGTTTAGGCAGGTTTACACCTCAGACTCACAAAAAGCAGCCCCACAACTAAAATTTACTCTGAACTCCCTCCAGCATTCTCAGCAGAAAGGCTAAGATCTGAACAGGCCACAAAAGCTGAACTGGCTTCTTGCCTCTCTGTCAGGAATGTGACACATTGGTGGGGACGCTTATGCTTCCCCACCAATATTGTACAATGCTGTACCTTTTCCTCATGTACTGAAATTATCAGCTGGCAATTTCCCTACCATGCCTTGGAAGAAAGAAAGCACATAGCCACAACTACTGGGCTTGCCAGAGAAGGGGCAAATCCCCCTTGAATTTTCTCAGACACCCTTTATGTCCCCTTTAAAATTTGCCACTTATCTTAACACATGGACTGGAGCTCTCCAACATTTTGGCAATGGTAGCAACCATGGGGCTGGGACCTTCTCCTGTCTTGTAATGGCAACCTTGTAATCAATATGGTTACAGAGTGGCCTAGGGATACATCCGAGCTTGGGCCAGAGTTTTGGGCTGGAGCCTAGGTACGATCTGTTCAAGTGCCCTCCTCTCCGCTCCCTGTCCAGACACACCTAGAACACAATGACATGGCAGTCAGTAAGGGGCAGAGCTACATCAGAAGAAAAGGTGAACCTAAGCCTCTTGGGACTGTTCGAGCCACTTATTGTGAATTAGATCCCTGCCCATCCTGGCAGGTCAAGGCCAGCCAGGAGACGTTAGGGCTGTTGCTGGTGGGGATTGTCAGCACCTCCCTTGGGGCGGGCAGGGTGCCGGACTGTCTCAAGGAGGCTGTGGTGCAGCCCCTGCTCAAGAAGCCATCATTGGACGTTGGCATCCTGACCAACTATCGGCTAGTCTCTAACCTTCCCTTTTTAGGGAAGGTTATTGAATGGGTGATGGCTCAGCAGCTGCAGGAGCATCTGGACCGGATTAATTTTCTTGATCCCTTGCAGTATGGCTTTCATCTGGGTTATGGCATAGAGACTGCGCTTGTGGCCCTGGTCAACGATCTTTCCCGTGAGTTGGACCAGGGTCATTTGACCCTGTTGATCCTGTTAGATCTCTCAGCTGCGTTTGATACCGTTGATCATGAGTTGTTGGTGACGGCTGAAGAACCGGGCAGGGATTGGCGGGACTGTTCTGGAATGGTTCCATTCTTTCCTGGCTGGGAGAACCCAGCGTGTGGTCCTGGGTGATTTTTCATCTTTTCCCAGGGGTCTCACATGTGGGGTCCTGCAGGATTCTATCTTGTCCCCTCTCTTGTTCAGTGAGTATATGCAGCCTTTGGGGGAGGTTGTTAGGGAGTTTGGCGTACGGTGTCATCAATATGCTGATGACACCCAGCTATATCTCTCTTTTTCATCAGACTCAGGCACGGCAGTCTCAGTGCTTACCCGGTGTTTGACAGCTGTGGAGGATTGAATGAGGGCAAGCCTCCTGAAATTAAATCCCGACAAGACAGAGGTGATGATAGTGGGGAAGGCCAGGGGAGTGGTGGCCCCCATCATTGATGGGGTTCGTCCTGCCCTGGTATCTCATGTTCAAAGACTGGGGGTGCTCCTGGACCCACAGCTCCGCCTGGATGTCCAGGTGGCGGCTGTGGCGAAGGGGGCATTTGCCAGTTAGATCTGGTATGTCGGCTTCGGCCAGATGTCTCGGACTGTGATCTGGCCACAATCGTCCATGCTTTTATTACCTCGAGACTGAACTACTGTAACACACCTACATGGGGCTACCTTGGTGCTGGTTCAGAGACTGCAGGTGGTGCAGAACACGGCGCCCTAATGGGGACGGGCCAAAATAAGCACATTACATTGGTGCTTCGCTCCCTGCACTGACTGCCGATAGTCTTCTGGGCCCAATTCAAGGTGTTGGTGTTGACCTTTAAAGCCCTAAACGGCCTGGGCCCCGCCTACTTGCGGGACCGCCTCACCCTCCAGATCCTGGATCGGCCTCTGCGGTCAGTCAGGGGTGGCCTCCTCGAGGTCCCCCAGGTTTCTCGGGTATTGATCTTGCGGAGGGTGTTCTCTGTGGCCGCGCTGCGTCTGTGGAACTCCCTCCTGCCGGAGGTCCGCTTGGCCACCGACCTCCCCTCTTTTCATAGACAATGTAAGACCTGGCTGTTCCGCCCTGCCTTTTCCAAGGGAGATGGGGTGGGTGGGGTGGGTTAGGGAGGGATAGGGGGTAACTGGTTTTGATTGTGGGGTTTTAATTGTATTGTTCTTGCTTATTTTAATCTGTTTTAATATGTTGTTAGCTGCCCCGATATGCTTTTAGCAGGAGGGGGGCGGCATACAAATTTTATAATAAATAAATAAATAAATAAATACATTCCCTGCTCCTGACATGGCCATGTACACACCCTATATGAAGCGTCATGACATCATGGAACTGTGGGAGGCAAGGCATCCTGTAGCCTGAGGGGCTCAGGCAGACAGATAAGGGCTAGATGGGCCCTGTTGGGCTCTGGTCAGGTAGCAAGCCTCTACCTGAGGAACACATAGGCCTGGCATAAGGCCGTCGAGACTGGGGTCAGGATTTGAGTCTAAGAACCTTTTCTGCATTTTCCTCCACAGCTTCGAGGAGGAGGAAGAACAGTGTTGGCTCAGCTAGTGATCACCTTCCTAGTCTTTTGTTATCATTAGGCACTAATTAATATGCCATGTGCTCTAAGTGTTCCCAGCTTTCCCTGGGCAGATGGTAACTTCTACTACTCAGACCAGAATTGCTTCTCTCCTATTAGAAACTCCACTCACTAATCATTTTATCTCTGGCACTACTCTGTGGCAGTGCCTCATTGTGTTGCTTTACCCTATCTGCTATTAAAACAATTAAAAAGAAAGATCCTCCTTGACTGTTGCTAATTTATCTAGAGTTTGTATGAAATTCTATTGCTCTTGCTTTGCCAAAACTTATGAAAGTTTCTGCCTAAATAAGGAAAAAAGCAAAGCTTGCGAGATGGTGAAGCACACTGGGAGCTGCTGTTTCTCTTGCTCTCACATCATAAAAGCGTTTTGTTTTTCCACAGTTCTGATGCATCTTGTTGGTCCGTCAGGAGTGGAATGGAGGTTGTAAATTTCACTGCATGACATTCTTTCACGCTTTTAGGAGTGAAACTAGTATGCTGACCGATCTCTGAATAAACATTTGTGAAGCTGATTCCCATTACTGGAAAAGGTGCTAGGATAACATTCTCATGCTGATGCCTCTCTTTCTTTTACAGTATCCCATTGCTGGAGGTCCATTTCCGAGGCTTTGAAATGCTCCTCCTCCTCACACACATTGAAATTAGATCATTGAAGGTGGAGAGAGTACAAAGCACAGAAGGGGTTGCAGAGTCACTTGTCCCCCATATTTTCAGCAGATGCCCTTGAACCCTTGAGCAGTCCCTTTCCTTACTGTGGCCCGAAAACTTGCACACGCTCACCAACAAAAGTTGGTCCAATAAAAGAAACCATCTGAACTACTTTACCTCTATTCCTGATACCAAGGCTCACACATGTGCCCCATTGCAAAAAGAGAGCTTTTGAATGGGAACCAACACCGGGAACCAATAAATTGCTACCAAGCCACTTAGCTCTATTCCCATGGTTCCCAAACTTTTTGCCTGAGTAACCTCATTTTGAGACTTAAGTGTAATACTAGGCAGCAGCAAAGACAATGTAAAGCATATCAAATATCAGTCAGGATTCTGAGCTTGTCTGCGGATAGCCGTGATCCACTTGGGTCATGACCAATCATTTGGGAACCACTATGCTACCAAATAAGAAGCAATTAGAGGCTGCATAGTTACTGAGTTTGGGCCTATGTATTGGAGACTGGCTGATATTCTTTCCTGTTTCCTTCTCCCCTGTAAGCACATGCACTAAGTGCTTCACTAAGCACATGCACCTGCTGCAACCTCACAGCTTCTTAGATGTATTCCTGTATCTCCCTCTGTTCCCCTCCCCTTCCTTAGCTTTCTTCACTGATCCATACTTGTTGATTGTAAAGCACCAGGTACATTGCTGGTCCTATATAAATAATAATAATAATAATACATTTCAATTTGCCTATTCAGCCAGATCAACCCATTATGCTCCTATTGAAGACAGTGAGATTTTTTTTCCATAGAGTCAATGGAAGCAGACTCTGCCTACAAATAATTTCTAGCCTCAGTGCTCTGTTTTTCAGTACAGCCCAAATTTCATTAATCCATTTCACTATTATTAATAAGAATCCCATCCCATCTCAGGACTGCATTGTGCTAGGCATAACTAGGGTTGCCACCTTTTCAGTTTGACCCCAAGACTCCCATAGACCAAAATGGGAGTCTCAAGGTCAAACTGCAAAAGGTATAGCACATACTATGAAAGACAATCCTTGTCCCCAAACTTTGCAGACCACATAGGACAAAAGGGGGAGGCGGGGGAAGAGATAACACCAACAAGCAGGTTGTATATTGTATTATCATATTTCATGACAAGCCCATCCTTTCTTCCTGGTAGCTAATGAATGGTAGTGAGGAGACCATTTGGGTATTCAAAAGTACCCTTTCCCGGAATAAAAGATCAATTCAATACATACAGCACTTGAGGGGAGAAGATAAGGGGTTTAAAACAAATAAACCCATAGCATAATGAACTGACTCTAGGTAAGTAAGTAATATTTATTAACAGTCATTGACCAAAAACAGACTCTGCAGGACAGGGATTCTCAACCTGGTGCTCAGGAGCAGCAGAGTGCTGGAGGCAATGGTGAGTGAAAGTGCCCCCCAAGCCAGCTGTCAGCAGTGCTCAGGCACACTTTGAAACCATCCTCCTTTAGATTGAATTAAATTGAATTGCAGAGGGGAGACTTAATCTATGCATATTTATGCAAATCACTCATGCAAATGATGCAGTGCTCCCAACTAGTCACGTCACTCCAGTGCTCATGACTGGGAAAAGGTTGAGAACCCCTGCTGTAGGAGGTAATGTGCTCAGCTCCCCTGCCCCTGGCCAATTCACCCCAACAGAAGGGAACTTAACTTTAGCTTGCAAAGAGGAAGCTAGTTGTGGACAGCTGGAGCTGAAGTGAGTCAGCTGACCCGAGTGTGTATAAAAGCTGTGTAGCTGATGAGAATAAATCACCAGGTATACATAGTGAACTGATCTGAGTGTTAAGGGCCACCAGCCAGAGAGGGGAAAGATTTGGGAGAAAGTCTGCTGTAATAACAGGCTTGGAAACTACCGTGGGACTGTTTCTGGGGCAAAATGGATAATTCAACCCTGAAAGGCTTTTGTGCATGTGCAACTAAGGTAAACTGACTGAATCTTTATCAGGGAACCCATTACAAAGCTCCTAGTCTTCACCTATAAAGCTCTTCACAACCTCGCTCCCCACTACCTCTCTGCACTTATCACTCTCCATACTCCAGCCCGTGCACTTCGCTCCTCCTCTGTCCCTTCTCTCAACCTTCCAAGCCTTCCCTGCTCCCCTAAGAGCCTTCGTCCCTTCTCACTTGCTGCCCCCCATGCCTGGAACTCCCTCCCTGTTCACATCCGCCTTGCCCCCTCCCTTCATACCTTCAAATCTCTCCTTAAAACTCACCTCTTTCGCCCTGCTCTGTCTGACTCTTTATCCTGCTGAGCCACTATTCCTATACCTACGGTCTGTTTACCCTTATCCTTGCCACATGGACCTGTCTGCTGTCATTCTCATCGTAACCAAGCCAAGTACGTGCACTTGAGACCTCGCATCTTCATGAATGTTAGACCCCTTGTCTCTCCCTCTGTTCCCCTTCCTAAGTCTCTCCCCCAGCTCCTGTCTCTCAGATTGTAAGCCCTAGGGGCAGGGACCATGTCTATTTTATTACTTTGTAAAGTGCCAGGTACACTGCTGGCGCTATATAAATGTTTGTTAATAATAATAATAATAATAATACAAAGCCCTTTCCCCAGATTGTGGATTTTGCTGGTCCATGGTGTCATTGAAACAAGCTATTTAGTAAATGATTGTACATTTTAAAAATTAGACTAATATCTGTGGTTACATCCCTTGCACAAGGACTGTCAATTCATATGTTTTGTAGCAGAAGTTGATCAGTAGCTGTGACTTAGAAGCAGTTTCTCCCAATGTTACTACATTGCATGGTTGGCTACCTGCTAGGAAGGATACTGTTTTTGCCTTGCGGTGCAGCTCCCAGTTTGCTCTTCCAGTATGGTAATTCCTATAAATCTGCTTGGGATTACTACTACTCATGCTTTTTTATGCATGAGCATATGTGAAAGTGCATATGTATGAGCAGATGAGTGTCTCTCTAAATCCTTCCATCAGATAATCTCAACCATTTAAAGCCAGTGTTAATTTGACACGTCTGTTTGCTACTGACCAGGAGACCAACTAATTTTGGTTAGATGTGAAGTCATCAGCTGATCAATCAGCAGGTCAATCTGTTTATTTTAGGATAGGGCAAATTAAGTTACTACTTTAATGTTTCTTAGGGGAGAGAGGAAAACCATCACAAAAATACATGCCTCAATAACATATATAATTGTCTAGACATGGGGTTAGAGGAGCAAATTTTGGAATCATAAGATCCAGGATTTAGAACCTAGGGGTGTTTTCAGACATGATGCTAACCCCAGTTTAACCACACTTGAACTTTTCTTATACATGTTGCAAGGCTGTATTGGTGCCCTATGCAGCCCTGCAACATGCATAAGAAATGTTTGTGTGGCTAAACTGGGGTTAGCGTCATGTCTGAAAACACCCTAGGTTTTGGTTTAACCCAAAAAAGTAATAGGAACCATCTGCAAAGCTCAGCCCCTGATGTGAACTTTATCAGAGTTAAGGGAGGGACATTGCAGCCATGGAGTGCTTTTGGATCCCTTGCTGCCTGGAACATCATGTTGTGGCAGTGGCCAGGAGTGCTTTTCACTAACTCCCATCTGGTGAGGAGGCTATGGCCTTTTCTCTCTCACTCAGATCTGGCCACTGTCATCCATGCTTTCATCACTTCAAGGCTAGATTACTGCAATGTGCTCTGCGTGGGGCTGCCCTTGATGACTGTTCTGAAGCTGCAGCTAGTGCAGAACGCTATAGTGTTGCAGGCACAATTCAAGGTGCTGGTTTTGACCTTTAAAGCTGTAAGTGGTTTGGGCCCCATATATTATTACTACTACTACTAATCATTTCTATAGCATTCCTACTAGGCATACACAGTGCTTTACAGTCACAGATTTTTCAGACAGCCCAGTGGGCTTACAATCTAAGGTGGACAAGAGTGAGGGGAACACAGGGATGGATAGACCCACACACACACATTCCCATTTTACAGATGGGGAACTGAGACTGAGACTTGTCCAAGGTCACCCAGTGAGTTCATTGCTAGGGCAGGATTTGAAACCTGCCTTCCCACATCCAGGTTCAGCACCTTATCCACTACACCACACCAGCTGTCATATATCTGAAAGACCAACTGTCCTACCAATGATACAGAATTCTTTTACTTTGTTTCCTTGATTTTAACGCACACACACAAATGCATATTTCCTATTATATAGATGTGTTTACAGCTTTTATTTGTGTAATTCAGTCAGAGGGATCCCTGCATGGCAAAAGCCTCATATGAGCAAGTGTTCCTAGGAACAGACAGCAACAGTTCTTTATCATGTATGCGAGGAAGCATTTACCAATAACATTAACATATAAAGCTGCTGTAGCTAAATGAGATTTTATTACTACTGTAGAAAGTGCAGGATATTAATATAAAACAAACAAGAGTCCAGTCCCTCTGGAAGGGCGTGGGAGAGCAATATGTGCACAGTGCAAAGCACTTTAGTTATCACCATGGTATGTTCAATCTCTAACTAGGCAGAGGGAAAGGATGCTTGCAAGCTGGCCGTGAAAAGCTGCATAAACCAGTGAAGTGGGAAGCCGAGTCAATTTGGCAGAAGCAATGCTGTGCTGGCATTCCAAGGCCAGTCCGGCAGCAACCCTACCAATATGCAAGGAGGCTAACACAGGTTCATCGAGTCTTGTTTAAAGTGAAATTAGAAGCTTGGGGGAGGGGATGGGAAGGAAGGTGTTTGCGCATTATAACTTGATCACGCCTTTCTAAAGAGGTCTCAAAGAAACTGGCTCCCTGCAGTGGGAATCTTCTCATCTCAACACACCACACTGTCACCTACAAATCCTAAGTGTGAGGCTGCTGACACTTTTACTGTTCACAGTTCGCCGCCGTAGAGAACCCAAAGGGTTGGGATGGAAAAAAGAAAAATGTAAATTGTGCAAATCAAAAGGATGCCGCTTTCCTTGTTCCGTTTCTTGATTCTTGGAAACAAAAACATTTCAAAGTGGTGCAAAACAAATTCCCAGTTCTATGCTCAGAAACCACCTGCTGTTTGGAGATCCTTCCATCGCACCTTAAGTTGGGGAGTGATCAGACCTTTGCTGTGGCAGATCCCTCAGTGTGGAACCCACTCTCTTCAGATATTCATCTCAGTTCTACTCTGCTCCTCTTTAAAAAGCACCTGAAGACATTTTTATTCTCCAGGCGCCTTTAGAGAATCCACTGCTAGTTTTCCTCTATGTATTTTTCCTCCCCCTTTACCTTCCCCTCTTAAGCTTTTTTTAAAATGGATTGGAAATTAATTTTAGGTCATTGATGAAGGCCTTGGTTTCTTCCTCAGTCCAGGGACTGTAGCATTGGCGAGAGAATCTGTAGGCAGCAAGTGAACAGTGGAGGTAGCAGTGCTGGTTGTTGCCTGGCTGTCAGTATTAGGCTGTATTCTCACCTGTGGTGGCGGCAGCGGGAGGGGCAAAGGAAGACGCGGCAGCCCGGAGGAGCCAGCCAACGGGAAAAGAGCCGGTGTGAACGGGGATCTGCTGTGCCTTCTCTCGTGCATGTCAGGGCAGGATTTTGCACCCTGACATGCGCAAGAGAGGTCATGGTGGATCCCCATTTGCACCGGCTCTTTTCCCGTCGGCCGGCTCCTCCGGGCTGCCGTGTCTTCCCTCACCCCTCACGCTGCCGCCACCACCGCCACAGGTGAGAATACAGTCTTAGCCATGACCCTGGTGATGGCAATCCTCTGCAAGTTGTTCCTGAAAATGTAGCAGCTGGGAAACAGCAACCGTCGGGCATGTACTGCTAACCAGGACAAGCTGAGAGAACACATGTTTTAAAATGGAGTGGTGAGCTTTTAAGGTGGACATTGCATGCGCACCATTGAGAGTGAGAGTGGAGAGAGGGGCCGGAAGTAGTTGCTCCTTGGAACAGTCTAGGCTCTTCTCCCATGACTCTATAGTGCTGGCGGGCCTGTACGTGTGGAGGCACTGTACACAACCTAATTGATGGGATGCAGACACGCAGGAACACATTAACCCTCATGGCAAACTCCGTATGCTCCAGGACACATGTCCAGTGGATGGTGGCCAGTGGGGGGAAACATCTAATAAATGGCAGGTGGACACCCACCTGGCATGGGCCACTGTCTTGTTTGTTAATACCCTTAGGAACCTTCTCAACAATGGACATTCAAACCCCTTCAAGATCTCAGTCTTAAAATGTAAGTGTGAAGGCCAGACACCCCCTCAACAAGACAGATGAGATTTTGGGGGAGTCAGTCACCCATGCAAGCACAGTAATAGCAAGAGTTGGCATGAGAGCAGACAGCCAGACAAAGCCTCCACAAAGAAATGTCACAAGGATATGGATCCTGACACACGTCAGTTCAATATACAGAAAAGTTTATGCACTTAGAGTTCTCAAAAAGCATCACACCCAGCACCATAAGTGGTTTGGTTGGACAGGGGAGTCCAGAGATGTACAAAGTATATGGATTAAAACGTGTGAATGTATGTGGATGAGGATGCAAAATGTCTGCAGCCACAAAAGTATATCAACTCTAAAATATCAGAACATGCCACAATTTTAAACTGGTTAAGCTGGTAAGCAACCACGAGAACCACTATACCTACTGGAGTTGAGGATTTATGGTAAAAGGGAATAACACTGATATTTATAGATTAAAGTAGTTTCCTGGGGAACTCCACCTTAAAGAGGCACTTCAACATACATACCAACGCCAGGCTTCAGGGTGCAGAGCATGAGTTCATGGCCACCATGGCAACCATGGGCCTATCTCAGATAGTGGTCAGCCCGACACGTGGGGGGGGGGGGGGGGCACACACTGGATTTGGTGTTTTCCACTGGCCTTGAGGTGGGGGATCTGTTGGTGGGAAATGTATCATTGGTTCCCTTGTCATGGTTGGATCATTACCTCCTATGGGCCTGTCTCCTTGCACACGTCAGCCTCCTGAAAGGTGCAGGACATATTCGAATGGTCTGCCCCCAGAGACTTATGGAACCTGAGAAGTTCCAGAATAGGAGTGTGCACCAAGGCCACATGTTGTTTTTCACTATCGTTTTCATTATTAAAATGTGTCATTTTCATTTTTATTGACGAAATGTCATTTTTTGTTATTGGTATTGGTACCAATTTCAAATGAAGATTTTGTTTTTGGTATCGGTATTGGTATACACACAATGTCTAGTTTTATTTATATAATATATACAGTTAAATCTAATTTATGTATAATATGAAATATTCCTATCCTATAATCCTAATATATATAATAAAACAGTAGGGATGGGAATTTCTGTTTTGGATAAAACCAAAAGTACCCGAAAATGGTCATTTCAGATTAATCCGAAATTTCGGTTCTTTTTCAGTTTCAGTATTATCGGATCTTGTTTTGCATTGATTTTTGTACTGGATTTTTAACATTGCGATTAGTCCCCCATTGAAAAATCGCAATGTTAAAAATCGGTACAAAAATCAGTGCAAAAGATCCGATAGTACTGAAACCAAAAAAAAACCACGAAATTCATGAGAACCAAAACCGAAATTGACCGAAACTGAAGTTTTGCCCAGAGTCCCATCCCTATAAAACAGCCTAGTATCTAAATATCTAATCTCATTATATACAGCTAATATCTATATCTATATAATATATGGACAGAAGAAGACAGACAGGGGAAGGGAAAAGGAAAAGGAAAACTCAGAGGTATAGCCATTATCTCTATTCTAATATATATATCTAAACTATACTACCTATATCTATCTCTATATATGTGTACAGGAAGAGACAGGCAGGGGAAGGAAAAAGGTAAAATGTAAGGGTAAGGAATAAAAAAAATGGGGCAGCAAACAGGAGGGGGGCCAGCCAGCCACCCACCCACCGCCGGTCTCCCCAGAGCCCTCCTCTCACCAACACGCACCGCACAGTGCAACAGCGTCATGGACTCTTAAGCCCCCACTGGAACTAGGCGGACGTGGTCTTGTCAGTTCCCTTGGCAACTCCTGCGGCAGCACAACAGCAGCAGTCTCTCAAAAAAATAAAAATAAATAGCAGAGAGCTCTGAAAATAAAACAGGGCAGTGAACAGGGGTGGAGGATAGCCACCTACCCCCGGTCTCCCCAGAGCCCTCCTGTAACACACATCACCGGGTAAGGAATAAGGATTGGAAAGCTAAGGTGGTAGGGATATATATGGGAGGATTTTTAGTGCAAGCACCAGCAGATTCTGCAAATGCACCTGACAGAGCAATAGCTAACACAGAACCAGAGTCAAGCATCCCAGCCCTGCAGTATGAAAGGTTGCAGTCCCTTAGAGCTCCCCTGATTGGTTCTGGGAGCAGGAGGCATTGAGCAATCACAGGGTGCCATTCAACTGCCTGGGATCTGCTTGCACTGCTCATTCGTCAGCGATAACATACATCAGGTCCTTCCCCTCCCCTCACAGGCCCAATTCAAGAGTTCAACACTGTTTCTGGCTCCAAGATGTCTGCTCCCTCCTCCCCTCACCACATTTCCCTCCAAAAAACACCTGCCAGGCTGCTAGGCAATAACGAAATCAATAACAACTTTCATTATCGTTATTGATTTTGTTGTTATTTTTTGTTGCTTTTGTTATTGCAATAACGATAACGAAAATGACAAATTTCATTTTCATTATTGATATAACAAAAATGACGTGCACACCCCTATTCCAGAATGCTCTGGGGGAGATACCCTCTGATCTCAACAGTCAACCTCTCGATGACCCTGGAACACCTTGCTGGCAAAGGCCATTGATCAGTCGACTCCTACGCATCCGCTCCTTGAGCATCGGTGGCACAGAGCCCTGTGGTTTACAGAGGATCTGCACCGTCTGAAGCAAGCAGGGCAGTGGTTAGAGCAACGGTGGCACCGGACCCAAACAGAAGATGACCGATTGCAACATTTGTTTGAGAGCCTACGTGGTGGCTGTGTGAGCAGCAAAAGAAGGGGTTCTTTGCTGCCCTCATAGCATCCATGAAGTGTCGTTCAGGTGGTGAAGGGGCTGGTCAGTCTGGCCTGTCTCCACCTGGAGCTGGAGTCCTCCAGCGCTCGCTGTGACATGTTTGTAGATTATTTTGTAGACAAAATCGCTCACATTCACCACTGCTTCGATGCTGCACTTGGCACAACAGGAGAACCAGAGGTAATGAATGCCCCGCCTTGTCCTGTTTTGTCTGATTGGTTTCAGTCAATATTATCTGCTGATGCGGAGGATATTCTTGGGCTGTGAATGAGATCCATGCCCATCCTGGTTGGTCAAGGCCAGCCAGGAGACATTAGGGCCATTGCTGGCTGGGGTGGTCAATGCCTCCCTGTGGGACAGCAGAGTATCAGGATAGTTGAAGGAGGCTGTGGTGTGACCTCTGCTCAAGAAGCCATCACTTGATGTTGACTCTCTCACCAGTTATTGGCCAGTCTCTAACCTTTCCTTTTTAGGGAAGGTTATTGAATGGGTGGTGGCTCAGCAGCTTTAGGGGCATCTGGATCACATAGGTTTTCTTGATCCCTCACAGTCTGGCTTTCAATCATGCAGGTTATGGCACTGAAACTGCACATGTGGCTTTGATCGACGACCTCTACTGCGAGTTAGACTGGGGTTGTTCTACCCTTCTGGTCCTGTTAGATCTGTCAGCTACTTTTGATACCAATGACCATGAATTGCTGGTGGCCCACTTGCGAGACTATGCTGGGGTGGGCAGAATTGTTCTTGAATGGTTCCACTCTTTCCTGGTCGGAAGAACCCAGTGTGTGGTACTGGGGGACTATTCTTCGTCTCCCTGGGATCTCACATATGGTGTCCCACAAGGATCTATTATGTCCCCTCTCCTGTTCAACGTGTATATGCAGTCATTGGGTGTTCAGTGTCATCAATATGCTGATAACACCCAACTTTACATCTTTTTCAGCTGACCCAGGCCCAGTAGTCTCAATGCTTACCTGGTGTTTGGCAACCATGGGGGATTGGATGAGGATGAGCCTGAAGCTGAATCCCGACAAGACGGAGAAGATGCTGGTGGGGAGGGCCAAAGGTGTGGAGGTTCCCGTCATTGATGGGGTTCGTCCCTCTCTAGTCCTGCAGGTTCGTAGTCTGGGGGTGCTCCTCGATTCGCAGCTCCACCTGGATGCCCAAGTGGCAGCTGTGACGAGGAGTGTCTTTTTCCAGTTACATCTGGTATGGCGGCTTTGGCCATACATCTCGGACGCTGACCTGGCCACCATTGCTCATGCCTTCATCATCTCAAGATTGGACTGTTGCAACGCGCTCTACTTGGGGCTGCCCTTGGTGACAGTTTGGAGACTGCAGCTGGTGCAGAATGTGGTGGCCCATCTCCTTATGAAGATGAAGCACCAGGAGCATATAACACCTGTGCTTCATTCTCTGCACTGGCTGCTTATAGTCATCCAGGCCCAATTCAAAGTGTTGGTTCTTACCTATAAACTGCTTAATGGCCTGGGCCCCACATATCTGCAGGACCACCTCACCCCCTGGGTTCTGGATTGGCCCCTGCGGTCCACCAGGGGTGCCCTTCTTGAGATCCTCCGCATTTAGCAGGGGGCAACATTGGAGAGGGCGTTGTCGGTGGTTGGGTCTTGGCTGTGGAATGCCCTCCCAGTGAGTATCCGTTTGACCCCGGATCTTCCCTCCTTCAGGCGCCACTGCAAGACTTGGCTTTTTTGCCAGACTTTTGGTAGGGGGGATGGGTAATGGGAGGGGGGTTGGTATGGGGATTGTTTTGATAATTATTTTTATTCTGAAGACCTTTTTGATGCATTTTAGACAGTGATATTTTGTATTTTATTTTATATTATATTGCTTTAGTGATTTTATTGTAAGCCGCCCCAAGCTGCCAGAGGCAGGGGGGAGAGGATTAGAAATGTCTGTAATAAATAATCAAGTGGATAACAATACAGATCCTGATGTATGTACTCCATACAAAAAATCCCCATTGCAGTTATGAGACTAAATGGTTAAAGAGATTTTGAGGGTAGGAAGGAGGCACAGTAAGATTCTGACTGTTCCAAACTGATGCAACCTCCCATGTGGGCTCATTGGCGTACTACTAGACTATACGTACAGCAAGGTCAGACTAGAAACTGAAAGTTATTTATTTATTTTATTTACAAAATTTATATCCTGCTCCCTCCTGCCACAGTTCTAGGGGCTGCAACTAAACAGAATTTAATACCCACATCGCTAGGAACAACCCATGCAGGTTGAATGGTCAAAAGAAAAATATTTATGATCACACAAATAATAGACATTTCTGGAGAACAAAGAGTTGCTGATGAGCTGATCTTCACCGTTGAGAGAATTGTGCTTGTGGGATCATTGAGATCTTCATTCTTTTGAGACTCATGGGGCTGGAGAAGTGAAAATGCACTGTTTAGGCCTAGCATGAAAGCAACAATTGAAGAATGTGTTCAGAGCATGGCATGACAACATTTTATTTTTCACCTCTCATTTCTGCCCAGGAAAAACTTAAGGTTATAAAGATACAGTAGTCTAGATAATACAGTCAGAATGCTAAAGCTTTACCTCTTCTCCAAGAAAGAGATTATAGAAGTTGTAACAAAACAAAACAAAAATAAATAATTCAAGTCTCTTCTATAGAAATACTTGGAACAAAGCACTCCAAAGAACAAAACTGTAAAAAGACAATACCTGTGAAACCTTCATGCTCCCATCAATAAGAGTTGGTCTAATAAGTGATCTCATCTTAACGATTTTAACTCTTAGCTCCAATACCCTCAAGACATTCTAAAACTTTGGAGGGGGGGGTACCCTCCTTCTCAGCTGTTATTTGTCTGTTTGGTGTTTCAGCATTTTAAAAAAATCCCACCATGGATCAGATGCTTGAATACATACAGCCATAACACACTCTCCTGTTCGTTGGGCCACCTGTGGTGGGAGAAAGCGAGATATAAATTTTGAATATATATATATAAATTAAGGGTTAGCAGCTCAGGAAAAATTGTTTGCAGAATTGATGTATTATTAGAGGCAAGACATTGTAGTGATTTTTTTTGTCACCAACAAAGGAAAACTAAATGTTTATTCTATTACTCTTTTTAACCCAGACAAGCCATTTCTGTACCAGAAAAGTTAGATGATGCTGTTGACTGTCATCAGCTGATGAACTATTCCAGCTTGACATTTTAAAGCTAGTAATTAGCAAAATTAAATCCCTTTCCCCCCCACTCCCTTTAATTTAAATTCTCCATTCCCTCCTTTCCCTTGCTCATCTATTTCTTATGCATCCTCAGCCTCTGTTAACTGTGGGAAAAACCTTCACTTTGCTTGGGTATGGCATGCATTGTAAAAGTAATTCAATTTTACACCATAGTGAATGACATGATCAAGGGAGCTCTTAGCCGTGAGCATTTAACAAGTATGTGAAAAGTTTTCAAAGACCCTCCAGGAAAGAAAGAGAGATGATGACAATAGAGGAGATAGTCTAATGGAAGCAAATGGACTCACTCAAGCCAAATTGGAAAGGGAGCAGCAGCATTCTACAGAACTAGATCAGGCAATGATCTGAAGCTCTGGTTCATCACACCTAACATTGCTGATTTAAAGTCTAGGTATATCACCATCCATCTGGCTCCAAGGACATAATCCTGCTTGCGCCAAAGTCAATGGGCCCTGAGGGGAAAAAGGGCAGTAATTCCCAAATTTTTCAAACTTATGCCACCTTTTTCAGCCCCTGAAGTATGACGTGACATTCTGATGACTGAACACCCTCCTCCCCACACACCCAACTAGCTTGTCCTCACATGCCCAGCTCATTCCTCCCTCACTTTCCTCACAGCATTGGCCCAACACCCTCTTGCCCAGCCCCAGTCTGCTCATCTCCCCCCTCTCCCCAACTTGTGCTGTGTGCAGTAGACTGCTGCTTCCCACCAGACAGCCAAAGTGCCGTACTTGCCTGCAGTGCAAACCCCAGCCAGGAGTGGCACCCTGGCACTCTGTCCGAGAAGTGCATAATCTCCCCCTGTATACAGGTTCTCATGCCACCATGACACACGTTTTAGGCCTTGATTCGGCCAGTGGCCTGAGTGAGCCTTCCTGGGTGGAGGCAATCTGGAACAGCATTGAACACAGTGCTGGGATCCTTTTTCACACAGTTTAACCCACGCTTGCACCCAGTTCTGCAGGCTCAGCCTCTCACAGGAGAAACGAGGAGCAGGCTATTAGGTGATGCTGCTACCATGTAACCCAGAAATGCAGTGTGCACATGCAGAACTCGCCTACCTCCACCAATGACCCAGCAGCTGCCAGAGGATGTGAAAGGGTAGCCTAGCAGAGCTCTCTGGAGGATGGATGGACTCTGAATCCATCACTGCTCAAGTGAGCCCTGAGCCAGCTTCCACAGGGAGTTGCATTCACAGCAGCACCCTGCCCTCCAAGAAGTTTGGTGGGGCCACCTCCCGCTGGTGAGAGAGGGGTGGAGGTGGCCAGATTTTCCCTGGTGGCAGCAGGGGAGGAGTTGGTGGTGGAGGGGACCTACCCCGTGTGTGGGGGGGGAGGTCATTGAGTGGGACGTTAGCTAAATGATGGGAAATGTGCTGTGGAATATTATGTATGTGTAAATTGCATATTATGTTAGCATGTTATTTTGAAATGTTTTTGGGGCTCCCTGCGTGGAAATTCCCAAAAATGTTGTTATGTTGTTGTAAGCCGCCTCGAGTCCTATGGGAGAGAGTGTGGAGTATAAATAAATATGGATATGGATATAGATAAGTAGTAGAGTCAAGCACAAACAGAATAAAATAGCACAATGTAAGCAGATTGTGAACAGGCATCTTCACAGTAAAAGGTTGTTTGTTTGTCTATTAGGCACCAGGTGTAGCTAATGTCTAGGTAAATGTTATGATTTGATAAAGCTAATAAGTCAGTGTAATAAACCGATTGATTGACTGATTGAGGTAAATCTCCCTTTTTGAAAATGGGGACTATTATGGACTCTCCCCATTCTGGCGTGACCTCCCTCGTCTGATTTATCCAGGTGAAAAACATGGCTAGCCAAGGAGTCCACCAAGAGGGGTGCAACTGTAGGACCTCTGCTATTATCCAGTCATGCCCTGGTGCCTTATTTCCCTTCAGAGCTCCTATATAGCCTGCCATTTGCTCTTCAGTTACTTGGATGCTTGAAGAATTTCCTTGGGCAACCCCGCTGATAGCAGGGGATTGGAACACAAGGATAGGGGATGGAGTTGATGCGGATCTAGGATCTCATGCTATGCTGTCAGACCCTTGCCCAAGAAGGAGTACAAGCAACCTAGTTCTCAACGAGCAAGGGAGACAAATGCTGGAGATTGTGATGCTGTGCAGCTTGGTTCTCTTAAATGGCAGAGGGGGAGCCCCTTTGGCAGGGGACTATACCTTCATAAATAGCAATGGGAGGAGTGTGGAATACTTCCTCATTACGGATTATAGTCACCTCGAGAGTTTTACAGGAATCCAGGTACTTATTCGACCAGAGAGTGACCATATGCTGTTCACAGTTACAGCCAAGGTGAGAAGAGATGGGAGAGGGGTAGACGAGACTAACCCTGTACCTCCGGGTGGGTTGGTAAGATATCGGAGGAAGTGGAGCAGTCAGGTGGCTATAGAAGCTTGACAGCTCCTACAGAGGAGTGATATGGTCGAGCTAAGAAGAAAATGCTCGAGCGGGGCGGGTGG
>QEPC01001496.1:1022023-1037238 GCA_003113815.1 Sphenodon punctatus
GGGGGGGGGGGGTCCTGGGTCTATGATCCATGGGGGGGGCGGTCCAAGGTGTAAGAACTGTTCTCTAACATCCGCGAAACACCTCCCCCTTCTACATCTAAACTTGCACCCTCCATTTCCTGGTCGTTCGGGCCAAATGGGCCCACAGAACCTGGGGATCCTGTTTCGTCCAACGTTTGCCACCTTGACTTGCTGACATCACCTACAGGCAACTTCCTGCCTGCTACACCCGAGGACCTTACTGACCCCTGCTGCTCGTCAAGTAAAGCCCTTGTCAGGGTGTTTTCAACTCTTTGCACATAGATTCCTGTTGATCTCATGCATCCCCTTTCCCCCCACAACTTCTCCTGAGCTTGTAGAGAGGAAAACACCCTATCCAACAACGCCTTCACATCCTGTACCTCCTCCTCCAATGCCTCTAAGGACATTCTCCCCTGCAAAAAGACCGTAAGTCGAGAGACATCCAGGGTCCCATTCCTTAGGAAGAAATATTTCCTCTTCCTACTAAAATGAAAAATCAGGGCAGGGGCCCACCTGATATTTGTATCTTGCAGCCAAATGCGATTGGGTACACGGAACTCCCTGCCAGCTGAGCTTAGCTTAGGGGCCAGCCGGCTGGCACTCTTTAGGGGGCTTATTCCAGAGTCCCGACGCCTGCTCACCTTTGGGGCCCCACTTGTTACCTGATTGCACTTCCCCGTCTCCTGGATCTTTGGGGAGTCCATTGCATGGTCTAAACACCTACCCTCATTGGTAGTTCTACTTGCACTCTGGATGCCCTCCCGTACCTTCTGCAGCCTGAGTGGATCAGTCGCCAATTTAGTCCTTGTATTTGGCCGTTTCTGCTGATTGATGTATCCTGCACTAGGTTGGGGACTGATATTGTGTCTGCGTAGCTGCATCCTTCTGGAGGAGACTTACAACCTCACGTGAGTTCAGTTTGCCAGACCAGGCACTGAACTCAAGCCACAGCCCTCCCACCAAAACCTTCATTGCAAAAAGTAAATCTAAGACTTGGTCAACTTTCTTCCCCGTCTCTTTGAGTTGGGTTTCAGAATCGATCTCCAGCCTTACATTAAGGTCCTCAAACTTTCGATTAAGCGAATTGAGCTGATGTTCAAGAGTATCTGGAAAGGACGCACATTCCTGCTTCTCCTGCCTCTGAGAATAAAAGCCGGATAAATTCTGCCTGCTGGCCAGATTGACCTCCAGCACTTCCTCTGCTGGCGAACACGCTATAGGGGTTGGTCTAAAAAAGTGAGTAAGTTTTGTTTGGTTCAACAGCGGGGGGAGTGCAAAGGCCCCATTATTACCACTGTCAGCCAGAGCAATTTCCTCTGCTAGGGAAGTAGGAATCCAGAGTGATCTAGATCTTAATTCCATAGCCCCCCAAGTAGAAAACTATAACGCACCTGCATTGGTGATTTTGCAGCTAGGGACCAGCCCTAGCACCCCCTCTGTGCGCCCTCTTCCCTCAAGGGGCTAAGGCACTATAACAAAGGCAGAATCTTGCAGCTGTGCCAGATCGAATATAGCAAGTAAACTCTCAAATAGATACCTGGCAATAATATAAGATCCACTAAAAAAAGGGGAGGCAGAATTAAGGGAGGTATAACTGACCCCTCTTTGGAAAGAGGGGAACTAACATCTGTCAGATGAAATAAAACTTAAGAAATTATTGGCAGCCCAGGATGCTGAGATAATTCAGGCGGTAGCAATCTTTGCTCATTTGATAGCCAAGAGAAGGGAATGCGTTCAGGTGGACTATGCATAACTAGATGCATTCGGGAGGTATGCTCCTGTGTGGTCCTTGTAGATCACCCAGATTTTAGTCATCTGTATTGAGCAACAATCGCTTGCTATAGACTACTCCCATTATCATTGTTGTTATTTTTACTTGTTTATTATTATTATTATTATTATTATTGTAACATGGCATCATGTAGTTTTATAATGTACATTTTATTTTGTTTTTTTATTGTTTTTATTATTGTTATAATTTGGCTATATGGCAGAAGCCAGCCTAATAAAATTGAAAATTGAAATTGATTGAGGTAAATGTTCACTAGCTACAGATAATTTTCCATAGAATCCTAGAATGGAGAGTGGGATGGGACTTCAGGGGCAATCTCCACTGGTCACCGCCTGCCAGGAGACAGAATATCCTATACTTAAGGCATCTCTGGCAGATGTTTGTCTAGTCTCATCTTGAAAACCTCCATCTGGAAAACCCAGCCAGCTGCTGGGAAGGAGATTCCACAACCTCCCTTGGCCGCTTGTTCTGCTATTGAACTTTCCTAACAGTTAGCAAGTTTTTCCTAGCAAGAATGTTCTCCATTCTTTTATATGGCCGCCTTTTAGATACTTATTTGAAAGCTGAAAACATGTCCTTCCCCCATCCCCTTAATCTTCTTTTCTCTAAGGTTAAACATGTCCCCTTCTTTCAGGCTTTCCTCGCAGGATTTGTATTCTAGACCCTGGATCATCTTTGTTGCTCTCCTCCGAATCCTTTCCAGTTTGTCAACATCCTGTCAAACAATGCTAGACCTACAGGTCACTCCATGAAACTAATTGGCAGTAGATTTAAAACAAACAAACGGAGGCACCTTTTCACTCAATCAATATACAATCAGCCTATGGAACTTGTTTCCAGAGGAGAATATTGTTAAGGCCAATAGCATGGCTGGGTTTGAACAGGGATTAGCTAAATTCTTGAAGGATGGGTCCATAAATAAATAGTTATTAGTCAAGTTGGTTAGAGGCATTAACCTCTTACTGTTGGGAGTTGGAGGTAAATAGCAGGGAATGAGTCGTTCCATTATAACCTGTTGTCTAATTCTGGGAAGCAACTGAAGGTGGCCAGGCCACTATCAGACCATTGCTCTGCCCAATACAGCACTTCTTATGTTCTTCTTATCCTTCCAGAAATCCAGCGCCCGTAATTAATTCCAGTATCCAAGAGAGGTCTAACCAGTGCAAGGTCCAGGGATACTAAAGCTTCTCAAGTCTTGGATTCAAACACTTCTGTTAACATAATTCAAAGTGTTAATACAACCTTTTTTTCCAGCAGCGTCACACTGTTGATTCATGTCTATTCCCTATGTGCAACAGATAATTATTGAAAACTGTAATGCTAACATAGATAAAATATCAAATGTAAGGGAGTTCACATAATCTCTATTTCAAAAGTCATGTTTTGTTTTTAATTACCATGAAGCTAATGCATTTAAATGAGTATGCAGTTGTGCAAGCGAATGTAGAAGCTGGCATCGTATGTGCAAAATGCCAGACAAATCCTGGTTTATTTCCTGCTGCGTGTGAGAGATGTTGAGGTGTTTGAGCATGTCCCAAAATGCTCAAATAATGCTTCCAACAAACACAAGGTTAAAGGGGCAGATCAGCTACATTAGCATCTATGCAAACATGCTGTTAGATAGAGCTTCTGTCATTCCCGGAGCCAAGTCAAACAAGGCCCAGTTAGGGATTAAGTCTCCCTGCCCAGCTCAGGGCACTCATAGGCCGATTAGTGAATCTGATGGCATACCTTTCCGTGCCTGGAGGTTTGTTTATTTCTCAGACTGGTTACAGCTTGGCCTTCTTTACAAGTGGAATATTTTGGATCTGAATCATCGTTGCAATCGACAGAGAAATCTACTGGAAAACAGAATCAACACATTGGCATATTGGGTGTCTTCTACTTCAGTTGTTCACAGCTTGAGTCTATTACCTAATAAGAGATACTAGAAAATAGCCCATCTGTCTATGGAGTGAGTGAATGTGCAGATATTACTCTATGGCTCTGTGTGGGAGAAGGTTGATCTTTAAAGAACATTTTTTTTTTCATGAATGTTTTCTCAACAGTATGTATCACTTGATATTAAAAGCCTAATGTATAGAGGGTTTTTAAAAGCCCAATAAAGTGGCTTCTGTATATAGCGTACAATAGCAAACCTGTGGAGACTCCATGCACAACGTGTGGGTTGCTTATGGGTGAAAACAGACGTGATGCTGGCCCTCTGTGGTCCAGGAGTCAGCGCCCATCTGCTTCCCTTCCAACCTGCTACTCCCCCAGGGCAGGTAGGCAGCTGGCCTGGAATGTGTCCCCCAAATAATCCCGGGTGCACATCCCAGGCTAAGGGCCTGCTACTCGGACAGAGTTTCAATACCGATGAAGATGAAAAATGCACATGCCTTGGGGAGTGGAGGATGAATTGGGTTGCCCCCCATCTGGTTGTCACCCAGACAGTTGGGGGATTGAGGGTCTTTGTCTGGTGTCTGGGTTGGAATATCAAATGTCCCAAAAATCAAACCAACATCAATGCCCTTGGCTTCAGGCAACCAGATGTGGGGATGTGGTTCCAGGGTGGTATGGGGTCTCCTGCTGTCAGGCCTATATTTCCCTCTGCCTTAGAGCATTGTGGTTCTGACTTCCAGCTCCAGCAGAGCAGAGTGATGATGGCAGCACTGACCTGCACCACGCAGCTCCTGTTTCTGTGCTAAGCAAATGAGACACCAGATTGTGTAGGGAAGGAGTGACAGACAGACCAAGCCTTCTTGCATAGTCAAATACCTTCACTCCCTAACACCCCTATACCCACCTCTTGCTCCCATCTTTGGTTTTCTAGCTTAACCTCGTATTAGGCAATGGGCATTTTTGATCTGAATAAATATACATATATGCCCAACTTTATGCAAATCAGAACAGTCCCGTTTTCTTTGCTGGGCCAGGTGACAACCCTGAGACTGAGGCAGCCGGAAAAGTAATTCTGTCTGGGAGCACTCAAGATCCCAAACCAAAGAGTTTTGATTAATGCTTTGGCTACATAATCACTTGGCGAGGTAATCAGGGGGTTTGGCGTGTGGTGTCATCAATATGCTGATGACACCCAACTGTACCTAGCTTTTTCAACAGACCCAGGCCCGGCAGTCTTGGTGCTTACTCGGTGCCTGGCGGCTGTGAGGGATTGGATGAGGGCTAATCAGCTGAGGCTGAATCCTGACAAGAAGGAGGTGATGTTAGTGGGTAAGGCGATGGAATTGGCGGCCCCCATCATTGATGGGGTCTGTCCTCCATTGACCTCCCAGGTACAGAGGCTAAGGGTGCTCCTCGATCTGCAGCTCTGCCTGGATCTCCAGGTGGAGGCTGTGGCAAGGAGTGCTTTCCACCAGTTGCATCTGGTGCGACAACTTCAGCCGTTTGTTTCGGAATCTGACCTGGCCACAGTCATCCATGCTTTCATCACCTCTCGACTAGACTACTGTAACACACTCTACGTGGGGCTACCCATGGTGACGGCTCAGAAAATGCAGCTGGTGCAGAATGCGGTGGCCCGTCTCCTAGTGGGACTGGACCACTGGGAGCATATTACACCAGTACTCCACTCTCTACACTGGCTGCCGTTGGCTTTCCGGGCCCAATTCAAGGTGTTGGTTTTAACCTATAAAGCCCTAAAAGGTCTGGGCCCTGCCTATCTGCGAGACCCCCTCACTCCCTGTGTCCTGCATCGGCCCCTGCAGTCATCTGGGGATGCCCTGCTCGAGGTCCCCTGAGTTTCTCAGGTGGCCATGCAGGAGAGGGCATTCTCGGTGGCCGTGTCACGCCTATGGAACTCCCTTCCGGTGGGTGCCTGGCTGGCCCCGGACCCCCCTTCTTTTTGGAAAAGTTGCAAGACCTGGCTGTTCTGCCAGGCGTTCGGTGGAGATGATGGGTGATGGGGGGGGGGGGTAAAGGGCAGGGGGGTAGGGGGGTTGTTTTCTATTTCCTCCTTTTTATGATGTTTTTATTGTTGTAATCCGCCCCGAGCTGCCTGTGGCAGGAGGGGTGGAGTAATAAGTTTTTAAAATAAATAATAAATGAAATAATGTGTGGGCTCATGCAGACTCACAGGGAGTGCCTATGTGTTTGCAATGAAATTTATTTAAATAACTAGTTTATGATCATGTGAATGGAAACAGGATTTTGCTTCCACATGAACATAAACCTTCTACAAATGTACAACTAGTGATTCACAAACAGCTGATGTCAGACAAACTATTTCCATTCATTTGTGCAAACTAGGGCTTTAGAGGTTTCATACAGCTGCATTTAGCAGACTATGGAGAGAAGTTTGGGATAAAATACAACAGATATTTCCAGTACAGATAGGGATGTATTACCTCTGCATACGGCTCTGGCAAGGCTACATCTGGAATAGTGTCTGTGATAGTTTTGGTCACCAGTGTTCAAAAAGATGACAACTAACCTGGGACAAGTGTAGAGCTAGGATGGTCAGATGAATGGAGAGTCATTTTACAAGAGAAGGTAAAAAGAACATGGCTGACTTGGCCTACCAGGAAGAAGGCTGACAGAAAAAATCATTGGTCTCTGCAAATACATGAGAGGGATGAATACACTAGAAGGATAAGACTGATTTAAACTAAAGGTACATATGGGTACAAGAAAAAATAGATATAAATTTAAATTTAAGCTGGAAATTATAAAAACGTTTTTAACAGTCAGAGGGGAGTGTAATTCTGGAATAGGCTACCAAGGACACTTGTCGACGCACCCCCAAAGAGACACAGACACGTCTTGTTGGTTTTAAACTGGCCGCACTCTTTATTCAAATCACAACAAAAGGCAGATGGGGATTGCACCATGCAATTTGGGTACAGTATGCCATGTTCACTAATCTAAGGTATTAACTGTGGTACTGCCAGGATGTGCCTTCCGGTGGCAGTATCCGAAACCATTAACATCCCTTCCTTCGACAGGGCAAGGCCAAAGGAGGGGGAACAGCCCAACTACGGGCGCGACTAAGGAGTGAAGCGCCTCACCAGGTCTGAAGACAGCACCTGTCCCTGCAGACCCTGTTAAGACACCACTCCCAGGGAACCTGATCCCAGTGCATACCGTGCCCTGCATTACACTGTGTATCATCTCCCCATCTCTTAAGGAGATGACTCATACTACTTTATAAACCTTCCTATTAAAACCTATCATGGCATACTGAACCCCTGCTGAGTGTGACAATCTCTACCCCTTTAATCATACTTATTTGCTTCAATAACCGTGAATGCCAATCATCATGCTGTTATCATCAAATTCCCTATTTATAAACAAATCCAAATTAACAATGCCAATATTACTGATTAGTAAATCTGGGTCAAAATAATGTTATATCGAATTGGTCAAACCTATTTAGCCTACTCTGCACTGTTGAGGAGGCAAAAAAAACGACCCTTCAAAAAGGCTCTCTTAAAAATTCCTCCTCGGTCCCCTAACGGCAACCAGTTGTCAACCACAGTGCAAGAGGGAGGTGGGTGGGACTGACTCTCCAACAAGCCCGCTCTGACTGCCGCCACGTGGCTTCTCAGAGGACCGCCCCTTCTAATGGGGGTGGAGTCCTCAAGGTCCAATGAGGCGCGCATGCGCAACCTCACTTCCAGGAAGGTTGCCCAGCAACCTCTTCACAGGCAAAGGGCTTCCTAATAAGCCCCTTCGCCGCAGCCACCATCTCCACTTCTCTCTCCCCGAAAGGGGAGGGGCGCGACAACGACCTGTCGCCGCCATTTGGGCGGCGAAGGAAACTTGTCGACGCACCCCCAAAGAGACACAAACACTTCTTGTTGGTTTTAAACTGGCCGCACTCTTTATTCAAATCACAACAAAAGGCAGATGGGGATTGCACCATGCAATTTGGGTACAGTATGCCATGTTCACTAATCTAAGGTATTAACTGTGGTACTGCCCGGATGTGCCTTCCGGTGGCAGTATCCGAAACCATTAACATCCCTTCCTTCGACAGGGCAAGGCCCAAGGAGGGGGAACAGCCCAACTACGGGCGCGAGTAAGGAGTAAAGCGCCTCACCAGGTCTGATGACAGTGCATGTCCCTACAGACCCTGTTAAGACACCACTCCCAGGGAACCTGATCCCAGTGCATGCCGTGCCCTGCATTACACCGTGTATCATCTCCCCATCTCTTAAGGAGATGACTCATACTACTTTATAAACCTTCCTATTAAAACCTATCACGGCATACTGAACCCATGCCACTAAGGGGTGGTCAATATGATCCGCCCCGTTCCCCACTGCCTACATATCCAACAAACATTCCAATTGACAGGCCAATGAAGCTAAATACATATCATTCCCTAGGTCTGAGAGGTGTACCCCGTCACTCCTTACAATTCTGGTCTGGTGTGGACAATACCCGTGTGCCTGATGGTTGATCCCCCTATTCCTCTTACCCATTTACTTACCTCCCGGTTGACATTTTTTCTAGTTTTGTCCACCCTGCCAGGTTTTACTGCTTTGCTCCATCTAATTCTAGGAACCCATTCTGTCCACACAATGCGGACCCCGTTAAATAATTCCTTTATTTTAACAAATCCTCATTGATGTTTATTATTAAACTAACTCCCTTCCTTGTGGGGAGATCATTCTCACCCAGATGTATAACCAGTAAGTGTGGTGGAGGTAGGTGCCCCAGCCCCCTTAGCATGGGGAGGAGCTGCTTCCACAGTAGCCCGCTCCAACCCCTCCAGGCAACATATGTTCTTTCTGCCAGGCCCAAGTGGATACCCCATGTGGAATTTGCAGCAGCAACACATGCCCACCGTACAAGGCTATGGCCGACGATCCACACCTCTGCTCGGGGCGCCCTGTTTGCCCTGCCCCCTGAGGAACAAACAGAAGACAATTAATGATATGGGCAAACATATTTTTTGTAAGCCCCTGACCGCCATCTACCCACGGCTTTAATCGCTGGTTCCGGCAATCCAGCTGCTGCTACAGTCGTGGCTTCACCAATCCTAAATGAGTGGGTGCCAAACTCTTGGGGTGGGAGCCCTAACTTACGTAGTGAGGTTCAGAGTATGGATGTTACTTGGTATGTCATGACCACTGTTCCATTCCTGTGCATGAATAATTCACCCAGGATGCCCGGGCTGATTGCTAGGTATTGCTGCATCTGCCTAACTGGGCAAACTGCGACGGGACCACATTGGTAAAGTACCACTACCTGGCCCCGTCCCTTCTGATCTGTCTTTGATCGCCGGAGGCGCAATCTCAATTTGTCTTTACCCGCCTCCAAGTCCTCAATCCCAAAGGCTGCCCGTGTAGTATCCCGGGTGGAGTAACACATCACTTCACTGACCCTAAACCCCCTGAAATACATTGTAACATACACGGTATGAAAAAGCTGTGTTTCATAAGTGTCATAGCACACTTCAGGCAAAATATCCACTAACCAGGCCAAAATGGGGGATGTTATTGGGGTTCGTTGTCTATGGGACGATGTTTGGCTTCGTGCCCATGCCTCTAGCATATGCTTCAAATAAAACCCATTGTCCGGGGGCAGGTAGCCTTTTAATCTACTGACAAAAGTGATGGCAGCTATTTTTCCAGCTATTGTGCTGACTTCCAATCCGTGTTTGTGAAGGGATAAGGCAAATTGGATCGCTTCGGGTTCACTTATTGGAAACCCTAAGTCCCACCCCTTACTTGTTCTAAATTCCTGAAATTCTCGGACGGCCCTATCGTATGCAATCTGTGTGCAAGGGGCCAGCGCCCCTTGGACTGTAGCCTGCATCTCTACTTCCCAAGGTTCCTATTCCCTGTGGTAATGGGTCCGGCTCGGGCCTGGTGTCTGGTGCCAGTTCGCGGAAACGGTCCATCTGGAACCGAGAAAGGGCATCAGCTATCCTGTTATCGATTCCAGGGACGTGCCGCGCTGTGAAGAGGATGTTATCCTTCAAACATGTTAACACTAACGTCCGGACCAACTTCATGACCCTCTGAGACCGGGAAGAGAGTGAGTTCACAACATGGACCACTGCAGAGTTGTCACACCAAAAGACTACGGTTCGATCAGCGAATAAATTTGCCCAAAGGTTAACAGCCACAACAATGGGGAAGAGTTCTAAGAACGTAAGGTCCGTGGTGATGGTGGTGTCATACCATTCATGGGGCCACGGGGCCGCAGCCCAATGGCACCTAAAGTATATCCCGAAACCTGCCCCTCCCGCTGCATCTGAGTGCACTTGGAGGTCGGTTCGCAGGAGCCACCGCTCCCTCCAAAAGCTAACCCTGTTAAATTCTTGCAGGAATGTCAGCCACACTTTGAGATCCTGACACATTTCGGCAGTGACCCATATACGGAAATGAGGGGGCAAGTCGCCTCTCAATTTCATGTATAACCTGGATAGGAATGCCCTGCCAGGGGCTACAACCCAGCAGGCAAAATTCAGTCTCCCCACCAAGGATTGCAATGCCCGCACAGTAATCTTGTGCGATGCCATACACTCGTTAATTTTATCTCAAAGTACAACCAGTTTATCTTCTGGCAACCTGGATGACATTGCTTCTGCGTCTAATTCAATACCCAAATAGGTTAGCTTTGTTGATGGCCCCTCTCTTTTTTCAGGGGACCCCGACCTCAGAGGCCACCCCCTGGAATACCCATAGGGCTGCCGCACATTCGCCGGTCCGTGGGCGGCCAATTATCAAAAAGTCGTCCAAATATTTTGTAACGGCAGCTCCCCTAAGCCTTTGGGTAAACACCCACTCTATTAGGGTACTGAATCGCTCAAACACAGAGTAAGAGATTGCACAACCCATCGGCATGGCTCTGTCATAATAATACCATCCCTGGTACTGGAAACCTAGAAGGTGAAAACTGCTGGGGTGCACAGGCAACAAACAGAATGCAGATTTTACATCGCACTTTGCCATTAGTGCGCCTTTCCCCATCATTCTCACCTTGTCCACTGCTTCGTCAAATGACGCATATTTAATAGTTGAAAGTTCCTTTGGGATGGCATCATTAACAGAACCACCCCTAGGGTAAGACAAGTGGTGTATTAAATGAAATTCCCCATCTGCCGTCTCAGGCACTATTCCTAATGGGGATATAACCAAATTGTCTAAAGGCGGGTGACCAAAGGGGCCTGCCACCCTGCCTTCGGCGACCTCCTTTGCTATTTTTGTTTCCACCACCTCTTCCATGCCTACTGTTGATTTCAAATTCCTAACTATCGGATGCTGCCTAACCGGGCCCGAAGGAATAACAAAACCCTGCCTAAAACCTAATATGAACTCAACTTCTGCGCTGTCGGGGTGCCCTCGTAGTACCCGTTCTAGCTGGTCAATTTTGGCCGGGTTCGGGCCCCTTTCCAGTACGTGTCCCTGCTGCCAAGGGGGCTCCTTTTCCGTTCCCACGCCCGTGGCCATACCCCCCTTTTCCACTCTTTTGTCTTGGCCAGGAGCAGTTAATCTCTGGGTGGCCACCCCAGCAACTTGCACATGCATGCCTGAATTTGCACACCTGTCTGTTACACCGGCCGTTCTTGTTGTATTCCCAACAGGGGCCGGTGCTGCCCTGTCCTCCCCTTTTTGTGTCCCATCGAAAGGAATCGTGCCCCCAGGCTACCCCACCCCGAACCAAAGAATGTCTGCTGTCTGCCCTGGGAGCCCTAGTGACGTCTACCATGCACTCCAACCATAGGTCTGGAGCGTGCACGTCCCAACGAAGTCCCGGGGTGGTAGCCGCCCTATGCTGAAACGCTTCATCATACCTCAACCACACACCCACAGGCCCCGTTCCATAAGCCCTACGGACAATGTCTGCATACTTATGGAGCTCCAGGCCACGGCTGGGGTCGGCCTGAAGTATAACCCCCATGTACACAGCAAAAGCCGACGTCCAATTTGCCCAATTGTGATTGGCTTTCGGGCATTTAAACTTTTCCTTTTCTTTCCCTTCTTCCGGCTCAGAGTGATCCAGGATCACTAAACAAGAGAGCATAATTATCAACATATTCCCCTTTTATTATCTTTTCCTTTACTGCCGGTAATAAATGTGCCCCAAAGGGGGCCGCTACACTGGAATCGCGCGCCCCCTCCCCCTGGTTGTGGTGGGGGCGGCTCTCTGCCTGCTTTCCTTCCCCTGCGTTGGCTCCCATTGTGGTTTCACGTCCTGCCCCTGGGTTAACGGTTAATTATTTTTCCCACTCATTCCCTGGCGAGCCCTCGCTCATTTTAGTTGATCCGGCCGGGGCCTTGGGAGGCGTGGGTTCAGCCGTCCCCATGACCGGTCCCTGCCCTGTCCCTGTGCATTGGGGGAGGTGCACCCTTAAGTTTGTAACCCCCACTGAAGGGGCCTGTGGTGTGACTGCCGGGGTCATCCAGATCCACGCCCCATTCCAACAGACCAATTGTGGTGTACCATTTGTTGGAGGTGATATTGCCCCTGCACTCTCTTGTGCCATAGCTGTTTGCTCTGGCAAGTCCCTGCAGGGCATTCCTGATCCCTGCCCTTGGAGGCTTGCTACATCCCTTTCACTTGCCCTGGCTCCTGTTCCTCCCATGGTGCCACCCCAGGTTCCCCCATCCCCGCCCGGTGTACCCTGCTCACCTGGCACTCTGCTCTCGTGAGGTCTTGCCAGTTCCCTTCTGCCCTGCGGAGCACTAGCTGGCAAGTTCCTGTTCTCGCCCCGCAGTTCCTGCTCAATGGCCAGGATCCATCTCCAAATGTCCTGGTTTCCTGCCTCATTGTCCCCGTCTGATGTTTCTACCCTCCTTCGGCTGGTGGGGGGTGATCGCTCCTCCTGTGGGAAAATTGAGACACCAGGGGGCGCAAGGCCCCCGGTCTGAAAGGCCTGATCCACCATTATCGCCTGCTGTGGGGTTGGTAACCATTGAGACCCCCACTCCTGGAATTGGGCACGCCCTGGAACTCCGTGAGCATCAACAACCCCCCTGCATGAACCGCAAGGGGTGGACGCACACTGGGTACCCCGGGGTACATGGCCTGTGAAAGGGGGCCTGTAACTGTTGATGTGGCCTGGGGCCATGTGCACTGCCCTCCCCCCTGGGTTTTCTGTCCCTGGTGCCCCCTTTGTCCTTGCTCTAATGGTTGTTCCCCCGCCTGTTGCCCCAGCTGAGCCTCATCCCTGTACCGTGCTGGGGGGTTCCCCACTCTCCTTCTTTTTGCCCGCTCCTGCTGCGGGTCTCTCCCTGTTTCCACTCCCTCCGCCCCTAACATCGGGATTGCCCCACTGGGCCCTGGTACCTAGCTGGCTCTGTCCAGATTAGCCAGCTCTGGGGGGCGTCGCTGGGCCCCTAACAGGGCCTCACATGCCCTCAGCCGCTCCAACATGGCTGCCATAGATGGGGGGGCTCGTTACCCTGTCTACCCTTTCCTCCCTGGGGCTCTCATCTTCTGCGGCTCTCCGGTCCTGGGCGGCCGCCACCTTCTTTTTTGCCCCCCCGCTGCCCTTCTTCTTCACGCGCCCCATTTTTTCTGCGCGCACCAGGCCTGAGAGTTCAGCAGCGATACTGCATCGCTGCTGACTCTCCGACAAGCCCGCTCTGACTGCCGCCGCGTGGCTTCTCAGAGGACCGCCCCTTCTAGCGGGGGCAGAGTTTTCAAGGTCCAATGAGGCACGCATGCGCGACCTCACTTCCAGGACGGTTGCCCGGCAACCTCTCCACAGGCGAAGGGCTTCCTAATAAGCCCCTTCGCCACGGCCACCATCTCCGCGTCTCTTTCCTCGAAAGGGGAGGGGTGCGACAATGACCCATCACCGTCATTTGGGCCGCGAAGGGAACTTGTGCATACAAAGAACCTGGTTAGATATACAACAGAGTCGGATAAATTTATGAGAGAGCGCCTATGATGGGTTTTCCAACAAAATGTCAAAATTGTCCATGGCTAGAGGTGGGATGCTAATGGGGATGCTTTAGGGCCAGTATGCTATAGCAAATTGTATTATTTATTTGTTTGAATTTATCCCCTCCCCACTCCCTCCAGCCAAGGGCTCAGGACAGATGCAACACTAAAAAACAATACATATCTTAGGTGTCCGACTGGTGGGTCTTGCACACAAGCTCAGATTACAATGTTTGAGGGTGGAAAGGAATCTCCCCACCACTCCCCCATGTCAGATTGACAACTGACTCAGGGGGTTTCTCACTTTCCCCTGCAGTATGGGACACAGCTTACTTGTTTGAGTCATTTGGATACATTTTACAAAATGGATAGCTGCTATTTCAGGCATTGGCATGCCCTGGTCACTCTTGTTCTCTGCTGGTGGCAAATTTTATTACAGGCTCTGTTCTTTTGTTGGTGGATTCATCTATTGAGACAGTTTAGTAACGGTGAATCCTGCCTCACTCCAGGGGGCTGGACTAGATTACTCTTGAGGTCTCTTCCAGCCCTAGGGTTCTATGATCTGAGAAACAAATTCTATGAAGCTGCCTCTTCCCTCTCCAGCTTCTTTCTGTGACAGACACATATTTAATCTTTTTTATTTATTTTTTAATTTTTTTAAATGCATTAAAATCTGCATGGTCAAAATCAGAGGAAGCAAAGCAGCCCCCTTCTTATCCACAGCCTACAGGGATGGCTGGAGGTATTTACTATGCTAAGCTGCTTAAACAAATAACTATTAAATACCTAAAACTGTTAAATACATACAAATCCTGTGTACCAAATGGCAAACAATAATGAAAAGCTGATGAACTGCTGTTCAGCAATTTAATCTATGCAATTTGCATCATTTTGTCAGACAGAAGGGGGCTGCCATGCAACTGTCAAATGAGGACATCCATGCTGTATATAGCAGGTAATCAGAGATTAGAAGATCGTAAGGTCCTAGGCAAATGCTTGGATGGACACAGAGAAAGGAAAAGAGAAAATAATTGGAGCTGATTATTGTCATGTATAAAGATATGCAGAGTAAACTGTATGTGTAAAATGCATAGTTTAGCTACGCCAAGATTGCTTAGTTTTGCAATCAAGTCAGGAAATGCCAAAGCTAACAAAGGTGCCATCTGAACTCTGCCCCTCCATCTGTGAGCATTCTGATACAGTCTTGAATTCTATGTTGGAATGGGAGGGTTGACCAAGAAGAGAAGAGCAGCTGATCAGGAAACAATCTCATGATTCTGGGGACTAACTCATGATTCCTATATGTGTAGAGTTAGCAATATTGCATCTGGCCAATGATAAGTCCAAAGATACATGAACCAGAATGTCTAAGCCCCTGAAGCATTCCAGACACTAGAGTTGGGACCCCGGGGCAATTACCGGATACCGGATTTACCGGTTTTCTGGTTCTCAAAGAACCGGATTCTCGGATTAAATCCGGTATCCGGTACCGGTTTTATTCCATTGATTTCAATGGGGCACTGTGTCCCCATTGAAATCAATGGAATACAATTCCTCCCCC
>QEPC01001496.1:1053031-1067648 GCA_003113815.1 Sphenodon punctatus
TCCTGTCTCTCAGATTGTAAGCCCTAGGGGCAGGGACCGTGTCTATTTTATTACTTTGTAAAGTGCCAGGTACACTGCTGGCGCTATATAAATGTTTGTTAATAATAAATAATAATAATAATTTAAATCCAACCCATGTGGGGCTGCCAGTGGGGAGATGTGGGGGTGCATCACCAGACTTGCTCTGGGGGTGAGAGCCCCCGCATCTGTGTGAAAACACCCATTGTAATCTTATTGTGAATGACACAAACAGGCATGACACTCTGGACAGTTAATGCAGTTGCTCTCCTCTAATTTCTCTATGTCCTTAAAATAAGGTCATCTAAACTGGACACAATACTCTAGCTGAGGTTTACCAACTCTTCTTGAATGAAACATTTAGTCAGTATTGTACTCACATTAGCCAAGTCCAAGCCACACCCTACTTGGTCCACACTTAGCAATATAGAAGTGTTTGCACCAACCAGCACACTCGTCTCAAGACTTGCCATATCAGGTTTTGTGTCAGTACGTAGAACAACCTAGGTTTGTTAATAACTGGCACAAGACTTCCAAAATAGAAAGTATAAATTACTATAATTTGGAGTACAGCAGGTTGACTGTGTTACTAATTTAATGCCAACATATTCAGAAGTAAAGGAGAACTCTGATCTCTGGTAGCAATGGGGGTGGAGGGAGGGGGGAGTTATAGAAGTTCCTTAGATCTCTTTTTTCATGTTTCACCACCATGTTCAGATCTCTCTCCAATGATGCACACATGATATAGCTTGCCCTGGCAAAGTCCTCTGCAATAAAGGGTTTTCCCAGGAATTGGCAAACCAAAAGGTGTCCCATGGTGGCCTGTATCTGCCACAGTCACAAATATCCAGATCTTGTGGATAGCCCCAATTCCTCCTCTTGTCCTTTGTCCTGCCAACCCTCGTTTAAAGGCAATTTAGACTTCTCCAAATTGGCCAGCTCAACTCTGCCCCTGCTGTAAGATATTCAGCAACATCCACATGCATTTTTACATCATCATGGAAAACTTCTAGCCCCTAAGATAATCATCCTGGTGAAGCTATACGCAGTGGCAGCAGAACACGCTTCAGCTTGGAAATGTTGCAATAATAGATATCAAGTTACTATACAGAAATGACCTTGCTGTTAAACGTATGATATATTAGTAACTAGACTCATACTAAGCCAAATAGCTTGGTTGCTTAATAAAAATAACTCATCACCATGCTTTGCACTAATATCCACAGAGAGAACTAGGCCACCCATTATGATTTATTAATTAATTATTATTTATTATTATTATTATTAGCAAGCATTTATATAGAGCAAGCAATGTACCTAGTGCTTTACAAATTAATTGAATAGACACGGTCCCTGCCCTAGGGTTTACAGTCTGAAAGACCGGGGGGGGGAGGGAGAAGGAGTGAAAAATTCATGAGGATGCGAGGTCCCAGGTGCACGTGCTTGGCTTGGTTACATCAAGAATGATGGCTGGTTGGTCCATGTGGTGAGGATATGAGTACACAGACCTCAGGTAAGAGATTGTACTGGATGGAGGGTATCAGCAGGAGTGAGGGGAGGGGAGCGAGGCATTGGGGAGGGCACCACCTTAGACAAGGTGGACACCACCTCTGGGGGTGAAATTCTGGGGGTGGTCCCTTGAGCCAGATCTGCGCCCATAGGGCTCCTCCTCCCAGTCAAATGGCTGATTTATGTATTGCAGTGATTTTTCATGGTCTACTGACCATTTCTATATTAGATTATCACATAGCAATTGTCTGAGTGGCATAATCAAGGATGCTTCATCTGAGATGTATTGTGCAATGAATCTGATCATCCACAGAAGCCTTTGTGATGCTTTCCTGTTCTGGATGGGATGGAGAGTTCCACGCTGGTTGCTGCCTCCAGCTTACTGTCATTTACTGTGCCAAGAGAATATGCCCCATATACTTAGCTTCTTTGTTCATAAACTGGATTTTGTCCAGGTTGAATTTTATATTCTCTGCTGGAGCTTTTTCCATCACATGTTTCAGGATCTGCTGATGTCCTTCCTGTGTTGATGTTGCCATGATCATGCCATCAGCTATTATGTGGACACCTTCAGTGTCTCCAAAGATCTCACTGTTTTCTTAAAAACACTTCACTATCTGATTTAATTTCAAAAGGGAGATGGAGAAATTTGTATCTGCCCCATGGTGTATTGAAGAACATAAGTAGTAACATATTAGGTCAGATAGTGGCCAGCTACAGCAGTCTGAGAGAAGTACAAGTACAGGTCATGGAGGCGAGTCCCATCTGCTGCTAACCACTCCCAACTACTGTTAGCCAGGGGTTTAAGTCCCCACCAGTCAGCATTAGGGATGGGCGAACAGAACCGAGTTCGGAAATTTGGTTCGGTTCAGTTCAGAAATGTAGTTCGGTTCAGAAGTTCGGTTCGGTCAACTGAACTATTCGAGTTCAGTCTGAACTTCCGAACAAAGTTTGGATATTCAAACCCCATTGAACTAAATGGAATATTATCTTTTAGGGATGGGCGAACAGAGCCGAGTTCAGAAATTCGGTTCGAAAATCGAGTTCGGTTTGGAAGCTCGGTTTAGTCGACCGAACTGGTCGAGTTCTGTCTGAACTCCGAACTTCTGAACTGCGTTCGCCTATTCCTAGTCAGCATTTATGGCTCTATTATCTAAGAATTTATCTAGTTTACATTTGAAGCTAGTTATGCTGCTGTCTTTCACTGTCTCCTCTGGCAACAAGTTCCACAACTGTATTGTCTGCTGCGTGAAAAAGTACTTCCTTTTGTTTGTTTTAAACCTGTTGCCATTTAACATCAGAGTGTCCCCTTGTTCTCTTATTGTATGAAAGAGCAAACAACAGTTCCCTATTGACTTTTTCCACACTGCTCATGATTTTATAATCTTCTATCATATCCTCCCTTTTCTCCAAGCTAAACAGCCCTAACCTGTTAAGCCTCTCCTCATATGGAAGTTGATCCATCCCTTCTATCATTCTTATTGCCCTTCTATGAACATTTTCCAGTTCTGTTATATCTTTCCTGAGATGCGGCAACCAGAATTATACACAATATTCAAGATGGGACCATACCAAAGATGTATACAGCGGCATTATATTTTCCGTTTTATTTTCTATCCTTTCACAATAATACCCTAGCATTCAGTTTGCATTTTTGACTGCTGCTGCACAAGGAACCGATGTCTTCAAGGAACTATCCACAAGGATGCCAAGATCCTTCTCCCGAGTGATTATACCCAGATCAGAACCTAGCATCTTGTATGTAAAGTGAGGATTGTTTTTCCCTATGTGCATCACTTTGCACTTACCAACACTGAATTTAATTTGCCATTTTATTGCCTGTTCACCCAGTCGTGCAAGATCTCCTTGTAGTTCTTCACAGTCTGCCTGGATCTTAACTATCTTGAATCATTTTGTATCATCTGCAGATTTAGCCACCTCACGGTTTACCCCTTTTTCCAGATCATTAATGAATATGCTAAATAGTATTGGTCCCAGTACTGACCCTTGAGGCACCCTGATGTTTACCTTTCTCCAACTTGAAAAATAACTGTTTATTCCTACCCTTTGAATGTTTCCTATCTTTTAACCAACTACTAATACATGACAAAACTCTTCCTCTTATCCCATGACTACTTAGGTGGCTTTTAGATGTGTGCGGCGCACAAGCGGCATGAAATCACACCACGTGTAAAAATCCCGAGGGTGGGGTTTAGACCCAACATCTCACACATTATAACTGGTCATGCATTCTTTTAAAACCACAAACTAAATTCCAGGGGACAGTTTCATTTATGATTTTCATCATGTTTGACACAAAATTGTATTTAATATAAAGGGTTGCTCCACTCCTAGTACGATTAACTCTGGGGGTCATTTCTATATGTTTTGTATCCCACTTTTACAGTGTCCCATTGATTGTCCTTATTCCACCATGTTTCTGAGATGCCTATGATATCAGTGTCCTCACTGCAAGCAAAGCCAAGGTGCACAGGTTAGCCGACTCCTCTTCCAGCCTGACTTGCCACTATCGACCCACAACATCCAGGTACTAATTGGTACCCAATGAGTTCCTGATTTGGGTACCAAAGTAATGGAATATTAATTTCTAGTTCCCATTTTTTGAGTTTCCATCCTGATTTTGGGTTTTTTATCTCAATATACTGATCAGTAACCATAAAAATTGGTAGATCAGCCACAAAAAATTACCAAATGTTTGGGTATTCGGTTACCAGATCAGTGCTTGGGTAGCTCGTTGGGGACCCGACACAGTAGCTGGAAAAGCAGGTTCTATCTATGGGTACTAGATTAGGTGTCCGTTTCAGCTCTAGCCAGTAATTCTCTTTCTCCACTGAACATCTGCTGTGACAGGAAAGGAGTAGTTCAGATACAGTATGGTTTTATTGAGCTCTCTGGGATTCAAACACATTTGCAGCTTGACATTCTTTTTCACGGTGATGATGACCAAGCTATTCATTCATGAGGTGGGTTTGGTTACCTTGGCTTTAGCTCATTCCAGGAGTTTCAGGAAGTGATGCCGGCTGATGTGGTGGATGTTCTGGGGTTTGTGAGAGCCACCAGTTGTGAACTTGATCCTTGCCCGTCCTGGTTGGTGAAAGCCTCCAGGGAGACATTGGGGACGGTGCTGGCAAGAGTTGTTAACGCATCCTTACAGCAGGGGAGGTTGTCGCCCTGCTGAAAAAACCATCATTAGATGTGAATGCACTCACCAGCTACCGACCTGTCTTTAACCTTCCCTTTTTAGGGAAAGTTATTGATTTGATTTTTTGATTTGATTTTTTTAGATTTATATCCCGCCTCTCCTAATAAATTAGCTCGAGGCGACTTACAAATCAAATGGTCCTACACCAAGGACCTCAAAATTACAATATCATTTAACACCAGTCCTACGCAGAGGACCCCTAACAAAACACAATATACTCCAACCCAACTTCCCCCATACCCTCACAAAAATAATCTCAGGGCATAACACCTACACAGAGGCACCCCAAAACTGAGTAAACAATATCAAATTCACAAAGAACTATCCCTATATAAACACAGCAATAAATACAAACATTACACATTATATCAAATTCCAAGTCTATCACTTTCTCTAGCAGCATAGAACCCATCTACATCCTAATGCAAATATATTGCTGGACCACAACTCACTCAGAATGTCTCCTGATCAACCCAGGAGAACAACTTCAAGCATCCCTTTCCTCCCTCACCTGCTGCCACCAGGCGAGGTCACTCAACTCCACCTCCTCCTTCATCTCACTAAGGGGAGATGGTTTCACCAACTGCACCAGCAATAGATTTACAACACCCCTCCTATACAATACCCCCTCCACCTCCACCTCTGGGCTCCGCCGAAGAACACGGTCAAAGGGCAGGCCCCTTTGGACGTGCCCCTTTGGCATGTGCCCCCGGCACGGCCTCCAGCCACCCCCGATGATATGGGGAGCGGCCCAGAAGTGTCCCTCCCCCAACCCCGTCCCCGCAAAGGTGGGGGGGAAGGTGGAAAAGGAGTCTCACGGTCCGCAGCTGCTGGTAATGGGGCCCCACTCCCCCCAAGCCCAGCACCCTTAGGTCCTCTCTCCAGGGGGGATGGGGGAAGAGCTGCTCACCTCCGCTCCTAGGGATGGGCGAACAGAATGCGGTTCGGATGTTCAGTTGTTCGGTTCGAAACCCAAGTTCGGGTTTATGGTTCAGTTCAGCCGAGTTTGGTTTGGCCGCCACCGCCATCTGCTGCACCGGCCTGGCCCCTGGTCTCCAATTTGTCGCCGCCTCTCTCCATCCTCTGACCGCCCCCGATGGTATGGGGAGCGGCCCAGATAGATCCCTGCTGCAACCAGCAGGAGGCAGACTTCAACTTTCGAAGCATGCTCACAGGCGATCCGTCCTAAAGCAAAGCACTATCTAAAACAATTAGAAATGATCCTCAGCACTAAAGAAAAACCTAACTTTTGGCAGGCTCCATAGACAATGCCCCCAGTTCCAAGACCCTCCTAGCTGATGCCCACCAGGAAGGCTACCTTTAATGAAAGGAAGAATAACAAGGATTCCTCCAAAGACTCAAACAGCTCATGAATACCATGGGGGCGGGGGAGGAGGGGCTTTGTCCTGAGTTTTATAGGCTTCTGCAATGCAAGCCACCAACCACTTGGCTATCAAAGATAGCCTTCAATCCTTTTCTGGTAGGACTATAGTTAACAAAAAGTGAGGATGAAAGGTAGTGAACCAACCAGAATCCAGCACAAAGCACCCAGGCAAATCCATGCCTTAGGCAGGGAGCTAGCCATTCAGGAGTAGTCCCTGTAGAAGGAAAATTCACTGATAAGCAACCAATTTTCCTTTCTCACAGGGAGCAGTCCTGGACAGCCAGCTCAGGGCACTGGGAATGTCCCCAAGTAGTGTTAGAATATCCCAGGGAGGAAAAGCATGGAGAAAAAAGGGATAGCAACTAAAACACTGCCTGTAGAACTCTCCTGCCAAAGGCCACCTGTGCAGGGTCTTGAATGTGGATTTTATAATGTCAAGTAAAAGTGTGTACTGAGGCCCAAGTGGCCACTTGACATACCTCCTTGTAGGGAGCAAGGTTCCTGGAGTCTTGAGTGGTGGCGGCTCCCCTTAAGGAATGTGCATGAATACCAGAAGGAGGGACCTTGTCCTGCACCTTATAGGCTTCCACAATGCAAGCCGCCAACCACTTGGCTATCAAAGATTTTGAAGCCTTCAATCCTTTTTTGGTAGGACTATAGTTAACAAAAAGTGAGGATGAACGACGGAAACTAGCCGTCCTGTCTAAATAGATCCTCAGAGCTCTCCTAACATCCAGCTTGTGCCATTCCCTCTCTTTAGGATGAGAAGGATTGGGGCAGAAAGAAGGGAGAATAATTTCCTGACCCCCATTAAAAGGCAAATTAACTTTAGGGCAAAAGACTGGATCCAATGTAAGGACTACCAAATTGTCCCTGAAGATGCAAAAAGCAGGCGCCATAGACAATGCCCCCAGTTCTGAGACCCTCCTAGCTGAAGTGATGTCCACCAGGAAGGCTACCTTTAATGAAAGGAAGAATAACAAGGATTCCTCCAAAGGCTCAAACGGAACTGACAGCAGAGCTCAACTAAGTTGAGATCCCAAGAGGGAAAACGGTGAACTACTGTGGGGGAGATAGCCCTAGCTGCCTTTAGAAAGCGTTTGACATGCGGGTGAGTGGAAAGTTTAGAACCCCTCACGCAACTCAAAACACTATCCAGTGCTGCTCCTGCCTTGACAGAGTATTAGGCTTCAGACCCTTGTCGAGACCCTCCTGGAGGAAATCTATAATGTATTTTACCTTTGGCCTTTCCTGCACACCAGGAGGAGAAGACCCTCCAGGTACACCTATAGATATTCCTAGTGATATTCCTATGCCTTCTAGACTGCATAAGGGTATCTAACACTGCCCTAGAATAGCCTAACTGCCTAAGAACTCCCCGCTCAATCTCCATGCAGTCAGCTTCAGAAGCTCTGTGTTCTCGTAATACACCGGCCTGTGAGAGCAGGTCTGGTTCTATGGGAAGGTGAAGTGGTGGAGCAACTCTCAGTTCTTGGAGGTCAGCGAATCATGGACGCCTGGGCCAAAAGCTGTCACTAGAATCATGTGGGCACATTCTCTCTTCATCTTGGCTATTGTCCTGGTGATCAGTAGAAATGGAGGGAAGGCATACACTAGACCACTTGGCCAAGACTGATTCAGAGCATCCTGAGCGACTGCCTGAAGACCTAGATGGTGGGACATGTATTGGGAGACTTTCATGTTGTCCTTGCTTATGAACAGGTCTACGAACAGGTCCAGTGCAGGTCAATATCAGGTCGAATGCCGCCTTGCTCAGGGCCCATTCACCTGGATCCACTGTCTGTCAGCTCAGTCAGTCCGCCTGGATGTTTTCTTTTCCCTTTATGTGTAATGCTCTTAGGGACCTCAGGTTTTGCTCTGCCCACTGCAGTTGTGTGGCTAGTTGATGGAGTGTCCACGAGCGAGATCCTCCCTGGTGGTTTATGTAGGCCTTGGCCATGACGTTGTCAGTGTAAACCAGCATGTTTATCTTGGACTTGGAGAGATGTTGAGAAGATCTTTAGGGCTAGGAAGATTGCCTTGAGCTCCAGTCAGTTTATGCTGCATTTGCTCTCTGCCCATGACCACTTGCCTCATGCTGAGATCTGCTTACAGTGTGCTCCCCAACCAGTCAAGCTGGCATCGGTTATCACTACTATTCTGGCTGTTCGGCCATCGGTATGCCCTCTAGAAATCTGTCTTCATCTCTCCACCATTGTAGCGATGCCCTCACAGCCAGAGTCATCTGCACCCAAGGGTTTTTGCCCACTGTCAGCTGGTCTTGAAAAGGGAGCAGGAGGGCCTGCAGGGGTCTCGCATGGAGTCTGGCCCAGTGAAACAGTTGGGTACAAGATATCATCAGCCCCTGAAGACTCACCAGCACCCTTAAGCAGACTCTTTGCTTGTCGGTGACTTGAACTTTACTTGGCGTAGGGATGGAATGAAGACCCTGTGAATGATCATGTCCAGGATTACACTCAGATGTTCCAGCCTCTGAGATGGAACCAGGTGGCTCTTGCTGAAGTTCACCAGGAACCCGTGCAATTGGAGATACTGGGCTGTCCTGTCCAAGTCTTTGTGAGGATTGGGGGAGGGGAAGGAAGATACAGTAGGGAGGAAGGAACCACACCAAGCACCCCTTAACACACAGGGCAAGGTCTTGCCTCTAAATATGCCCTCAGGATCGTAATTGGCTTCTAGGGTAATAAGTCCACAGCCCAGATCATCACGGGGTCTATGGGAGGAGCGCAAGACTTCTGGGTGCCCCAGTCCACACCACACATACACGCAGGGAAAGGGGAAGAGGTGGGGAGGTGTACTGGGAAGTGACAGGGCAAGGGGTGTTGAGGTCCAGGGTTCAGGAAGAGGATAGGGCACGCACTCCAACAGGGACCAGGGAAAGTGAGGGTTAGGAATAAGGATCAAAGGCTCCACTCTCTCGTAACAACAAACACTCTCCAAACACTCACCACATTCGCTGGACTCAAGCTCTCACTTCACATCCACACCACTCGTAGCACTCGTAGGTCTCTCAGGGATCTCAAAGCTCTCAGTCAATAAGGGGTAGAGGCCAGTCTCACAGGCACAAGTGCACTGATCACCAGCAATGCTTGAAAACAGAGAGCAGCTTTTAACCTCTGCTGCTTGTAAGTGACACAGGCGCTCTGAGCGCCATGGCGGCGAGGCTGGGGGCGGGGCTACCACTGGCGCTGACAGTGTGCCTTTGCCATGCCCCCAGAGTCCAACGTCAAACGTGGAAGGGTTCCTTGCCATCCTGGAACTTCCCCCCTCGGGTCCTGAGTCAATGGGGGCTGAGGTGGAGGTGGCACTGTCGCTTGCGGCGCAGAGGCGCACCCTGCAGATCTGTCAGCTGCTTGAGCCCCACAGCCCCCATGGGGGGGGCTGGATTGTGCCACCACCCGTCCTTATACCACAGGCCCCTATAGAGGGACCTGACAGTCTTGCCACACCTTCTGTTTCTACTGTGATCAAACCAGTATGTCATCTAGATAAGAATGCAGGCATATTCCCTCCAATCTCAAGTTGGCGATGAGAGGAATCAGGAGCTTGGTAAATGTCTGTGGAGACGTTGCCAGACCAAAGGGGAGGGCTGTGTACTGCCAGTGCCGATGATTGTACGTAAACCTCAGCCACTTCCTGTGGGAGGGTCAAATCGGCATGTGAAGGTACGCCTCCTTCAGGTCCAGGGATGTTAGCCAGTCCCGCTGAGACACTGCCAGTCGGATGGATTGCAGCATGTCCATCTTGAACTTTCTCGTCCTCACCAACCTGTTGGACTCACTTCAGATCTAACTTCAGATCTAGGACTGCCCTCCACTCTTCCAATTTTTTCGGTACTAGGAAGAGTAGAGAGTAGAGGCCAGTCCCCAGGCAGACTGGTGGAACTGGTTCTATGGCGCCTATGCTTTCCAGCCATGCTATCTCCTGGAGCATGGCTTCATGTTTCTCTTTGTTTCTGGAGACTGGGGAGACAAAATAAAATTCTGAAGGGGTCACATGAAACTTTATTGCGTATCCCTCTTATATAACCTCTAAGACCCATTTGTCTGTTATATTTCTCTCCCACTGTTCTGAGAACAGACAGTCTTCCCCCCAGAGCAGTGGGAATCACTGGAGAGGGCTCACAGGAGTCATGCGTCCGATTTTCCCTGACTGATCCAGATCCCTGCTGAGGGCAGACTGTAGCACCAGATTCCTTTGTGTGGTTCCAGCAGGACTTATACTTAGGCTGCCTTCCTCGCTGTGTAGAGTGCGTTTATGTCCTCCATATGAGTAGGAAGCTGTGCTGAAGGGGTGAAAGGGACACTTCTGTGGGTTGAACTCTGAAGGGTATGTTTTTTTGTTTTATCAGAGGTGTCTCCCAGAACCTTGTCAAGACAGTCTCCGAAGAGTTTTGACCCTTGGAAGGGGCCTGAGATTAGGGTGTTCTTGGCCGTGTTGTCCCCTTTCCACGAGCGCAACCACAAGTGCCTGTGAGTTGCTACATTGAAGGCTGCTGCTCTAGATGCCTAACATAGCATATCTGTGGTAGCCTCCACAGTGAAGGAGTAGGCCAATTGGATCCTAGCAGACAGCACCCTGGTCATGTATGGGGAGGTGTCTGGGTTCCTACCCTGTAGATCCATTTCATCAGTGTCCGGGAGAAATACAAGGTAATCGTTGCCATCTTTATGACTGCAGAGACCTCCTCAAAATTTCTTCTGAGGCTAGCTTCTAAACTCTTGTCTGTGAGGTCCCAGGGAAAGCAATCCCCCTCTGTGGGAAGTACTGATTTTCTGGCAAGGAATGCTGCTGCTGCATCTACCTTGGGAGTAGCCAACAGAGTTTCCTTGTTCCACAGTACCACTTGTGTTTTGTTGAACTTAAAGGCCTTAGCCGGGTGTTGCCACTCTGCCCGTATGATTCTCTCAAAGGCTTTGTCTAGAACTATGCCCTTGACCGTCAAGTGGAACTTTGGAATATAATCACGCTCTGACTTTTCACCTGAAGAATCTGAGGTGACCCCTTTATTTTTATTTTCCTTCAGGGTCAGGGTTCTCTGTACTTGGGCAAAAATCTGATCCCTGTACTTCAGTGGAAATTCCCAGTCAGGGTCTTTGGATACCTCTAAGGTTTCTTCAGGGATTTGGCCCTCTTCCAGAGAAGACTCATCATCATCTGCCCCCTCAGACTCGCTCATCTCCAGGTCCTCACCCTCATCCTCCTCATCCTCCCGAGCCAGGAGAGTGGGGTGGGTTTTCATTTTTTTTCTCTGTTCTCCTTCCTTTGGAGGAAGAACGGGGGGCACAGTGTTCAGATTAAGAAGCCAAATTAATCTCCTCAGCTGAGGAGTCCCTGAGGCTTCCCCCTGCTTCTGAGGGCTCAGAATCTAGCAGGGCCCTGGTTTGGGAACCCTTTGTAGACTACTTTCCCTTCCCCACCTGCTTTACGCCTCCCTTGAAAAGTTTAGATTTCTTTTTAGGAGGAGGGGGTGGGGAGAGGTGCCTCAGTTCATGTGGGCGTTTTAAGCTCCCGCAGAATTTCTTGCAGCACTGACATGTGGAGTTCCCACACGGGGGACCTTATGGGTTTGGAGCGGTTTGCTGCCTGTCACCTCAGCAGCTTGTAGTTCAGCTGCCCTGCGCCTTTGCCAAAAGATGGAGGTCTGCTCCCTGGCCGGCACCACTGCAACGGTCTTCTGTGCTCACTGATGCTTGCACTGAGGCGGGGAACTCTCCTCAGTGGGATTTCCTGCTGGCCAGAAGCACCTGGCACCCACTCTCCCCGGCTCCTGAACCTCTGGAACTGGACCCCGAGGGTGGTGGCCCTATCTCCCCTCAGCTGAAGGGAGATGAACATGTAACCTACTATACTTCTAAATCAGAGAATGTATATAATTTCAAGAATAGCAGGTGGGTTCAATCTGACAGCATTACTTCCTCCAACAGTAGTTACAGGACAAATAAAACCATAAACTCTTTCATCCTCTCAAAACACACTATTATTTCATAGAACACGAAACATTTTGAATACTAGTATACATAACAAAAATAAAAATCATTTGAATGAACATACATTATTTTCTCCAAAACCATTGAAGAAGACAAAGGTCAATGAACATAAGAAAATACCACACATCAGCATTTATGAGAAAAGAAACAACCCATGGCAAGACTCTGTTCTTCATAAAGTCTCACTTGTCCTTGATAGAAACAGCAGGATCCTAATGCAGCTTCTTATGCAGTGTCCAAAGTGGCTTGTGAGTTATAGTCCTGGGCCAGGGCCACTTCCACTCCTCCTGCCACAGCCACACTCTTCCAGTCCCAGTACTGGATTCTTCTAGAATCTGCAAACATTCAAATCTGGTTTATGAATAATAGTCCTGGGCCAGGGCCACTTCCACCCCTTCTGTCACAGCCACACTCTTCCAGTCCCAGTGCTGGATTCTTCTAGAATGTGCTGAGAACAGCCAAGATTGCTGGGTCTGAGCATGCTCAACCCATACAGGAGATGGGAGGGGGGGATTGAGGTGGTTACTCTAATACTGCCCTCTATTGATTAACAACAGAATTTGCTTATAATTATAATTCTTCAAATCTTGCTGTCTAGCCAAGCCATAATAGTATGGGTTACAAACAGACAGGGCTTTCTGCCCTCCCTGGCACCTGGAAAGCTCCTAGGGCAAGGGCCTAAATTACCTAATTCCCTTCAACACAGGAACTAGAAGTCCACATCCTGCTTGTCCAGAGGTAGGCAATCAACTGGAGCACTAGGGGGCCAGATCCCCTGTGCACATGCTCCAAAAGCTGAAGTCTTCCTCCTTCTGGTCACAGCGGGGATCTATCCCCCGTGTCCTGAGCTGGCCATCCAGGAGTGCACCCTGCGAGAATGGTATATTTTTGCTGCCCTGGATTATGGAATGGCCACTGCATCCATTTATATGTGAGGGATCCCATAGAACTCTCCTAGTCCCCTGTAAACTTCAGTGTAATGCATCTTTGTGTGCAGGGTGCTTTGGGATGTAGCATATTATTCTATATATCAGGCTGAGCTGAGTGCAAACATGTCCACCTAACAATGGTGTGGTAGATGCTTTGGTGATGAAAAACTGAAGTCTAGCCTTGCACATGGCAGTGGCTGCTGTTAGAGTGACTTCTTCCTTAGATTCTATTCCGGAGCCACCATAGGATTTTTTAAATTTATTTTATTTTTATTTTTTGCACTTCTTAGCCGCCCCCTCATGCCCATGGCATCTCAGGGTGGCTTACAACATATAAAATAACAATGAATACAATAACAATAAAACACACAATTTAAAACATCTAAAAATCCACCTAAAAACAACCCCCCACAAAACCTTTTATCCCATCCCCCCCATCCCTTCTCTGAAGGCCTGGGAGAACAGCCAGGTTTTACAAGCCCGGCGGAAGGCCAACAGACTCGGGGCCAGACAGGCTTCCTCCGGGAGGGAATTCCATAGTTACGGCCTGGCCACCAATAACACCCTCTCCATTGTGGACCCCCACTTTACACAGGGGACCTCCAGGAAGGCACCCCCGACGGATCGAAGGAGATGCTCTCGGACGTGGAGGGTGAGGCGGTCCCTGCTCTTTAGATCTGCCAGAAAAGATTCAGGCTGCAACGTGAGGGGACCACATTGGGGCTCATTGCCCACATGGAAAAGTGACATGGCAGGAGAGTGAGGCAGCAGCCTGACTCTGGCGTTGCCTGGGTGGAACAGCAGCCGCTGTGCAAGATGAGACAGAGCCAATGGCCTTCCCCCTCCTCCAGCTCCACTGAGGAGTCCACCGTGGAGGAGTCAGCTGCAGTAAGGGCTTTTAGGGCCCAAGTTGAGAGGCCCACCAGGGACTGCATGGAAAGCATGAAAAATATGCAGGACCAACTGGTGGAACACTTTAAGGAGCTGGAGGTATGGGAACGTCAGGTCAAGGCATACTCCCAGTAGCTCCAGATGGTGATCGAATGTTATATTTGTTATTTTTATGAACTTTGTTTGACCTGTCCAATCTTTCTTTTATCCCTCTGTGCTGAAGTTCAGGCTGGCAGGTGGCAGAATCTCATACAGCTTGTTGATCCCTACCAGCAGCACCTGGCACCACATGTAGCGTAGTTAAGGTATTAACCCAACCCAAAGATATGCCAGGCAGCAGCAGGGTCTCAACTTGCAGACAGCCCCCCAGGAGGGGCAGGACTTGTGTCTGTGTGGGTGTGCCAGAGAGAACGAGACACAGGCTCTTTTGGGAGTGGGCATCCAGGGGTGGGTGCAGAGGAGTAGGCTGGGGGGGGCAGGCTTGCAGGCGGGCATGGGTGGCTGCTGGCCAGTCAGGCACAGGCATGAGCAGCAGCAGCACCTAGAATGGAATACAGCCCCCCCGTGACTGGAATGATAGCCCCAGAATCTCGTTGATGGTTCCTGGGATGGGTGGGCATGACTGGCTGCTTCAGGTACAGTGGAATGACAG
>QEPC01001496.1:1074778-1095387 GCA_003113815.1 Sphenodon punctatus
TGGCAAACTCCTCACAGTGGGCCTGGGACAAGTCCCCGTCCAGGTGAAGGGAGGCCAGACTGACCAGCCCCCGCACCACCCGAAACAGCTCCGCTGGACGCGACTTTGCAGATGCTATGAGAGTGGCAAAGAACTCTTTCTTTGCCTTCCTCACAGTCTCAACATAGGACCTCAAATGGACCCTATGGAGAAGTCGGTCAGATTCAGCACGAGTCCGACACCAGCATCGCTCTAGTCGCCTACCTGCCTGCTTCATACACCGCAGCCCCTCAGTAAACCAAGGGGCCCTGCAGTGACGAGACAGAGGTAGGAGACGTCTCAGAGCCACCCTGTCAATGGCCTCCCCAAGCAAGATGTTCCAAGCCTGGACACGTTCATCAGCAGAGCGGCCGTCAGTGCAACATCATGATTTGAGTGCAACTTCAGACTGTAGTGTCTGGATGGGGCCTGGTATCTGCTTCAGTTAGTGTGCTGGCAAAACATGGGCTTTAGCTCCAGAATCAAGCTTGTCCTCCTTAGGGCAGTGTTCATGGTTCAGAGAAGCGAGCATTTTGATCACCATGTAACACTGTGTCTACAAAGAGGGGTTGATCACACTCTACTTCAGCTAAGGATTTCTGGTTTTGTCTGCTGCATGGGTTGGCTGCCCTGCACATGAAGGAATAGTGTTTTAATTTCCCATATGCATGGTACGTCACTTCAAAGGCAGGGCAGGTGTGTCTTACCACAGTGTGAGCACAGGCTCTTTGTGGGAGTGACCACTTTGCTATGCTCTCACCCTCTTGTTCCCAGGTCCCACTCTGCATGCCTGAAGTGGTCCTCTCTGTCAGGTTGTGGCATGATCTCAGTTTGGACATTTGTGACTTTAAAGGTTCTGTCAAGGTTCCCGTAACAACTACTTCTTTAGCTCTTTATTAGTCACTCTGAATGCAGTGTTGTCCCTGAGCATACAATTCAGTGCACCCAAACTCACAATTTCCGGCTTTCTGCCACAGCTCTGTGACATACTGGTCAATCGGAGTACCCCTAAATGTAGGTAAGACCAAAACTGGTACCTCTCAAAAACCACGTTATTCTTAGAGTCACAGTAGTTCCTAAGCACTGTTTAAACTTAATCCATACTGGGGTCTTACTTACTTCTTGTTCTACAGATTTACAACACCCTAGAACATTTCCCCCCACGGTGTGCAGTAAAATGGCCACTTTTAGGTCTTCATCTTTTTCTCACCCTGAGGCTCTCACTGAGATGTAAGAGTGTTTTTAACAGAGTAGGGGCCCCAAGGGGTGAGTACTGTCAGGATCCAACCCCCCAAGAACCCAGTCTCTTGTGCTGTTTCTCTAAAGTGTGTTCCGTTGTTTTCCACATACACAAACATATAAAGTCCATACAAGCAAAGGGTTCATGACACCTCACCCTTAGGCCCCTCCTTTACCAGGACCAGGCCCTTGGGGCCTTGTCACCAAAGCCCCAAAGTCCTTTCAAATACCTTCTAGCTTGATCTCTCCTGGTCAGGCACACTCCCTCCTGATGCCGACCACGGTCTTCTCCAAGTCCTCTCCAATGTGAGCGCCTTTTCCAGGCCCTGCTGGCCAGGCACGATCCCGCCAGAAGCCAGATATAGAGTCCCACCTGGTTCCTACTCCCTTCTCATTTTTCTCAACCTTTCAAACCCTAGGCTGGCCCAGCCACCCCCAGGCTCAGCTAGCCCCAGTTAGCCAGTCAGTCTTAGAGGTTTACCCAGCTGTAAGATATCTGGGTGCTGCCCTCCCACCACGATGCCTGCACATTCCTTTTGCCCCTGGTGTGGCCGTGTGGTGCACCCTCTATTCTAAAGGGTGTGCCTGTTCTCTTCAGGATGGTGGTATTACTTAAAGGCCAGACGATTCCCCAGCACTATGTCCTGTCATAGTGTTGTACTTGTTCCCATCTTATCCAATCCTTAGCAAGATTACCAATTAATTATAGAGGTGGGGGTGCTTTGCAACCTGCCATGGTTTTGTTTATTTTGGTATCTCTTTTCTGTGTATGTATGGAATGGGGGTGAAAGCCACACGCTGTACACCAGTACCCCGGGTGCTGTGGTCCATTCCTGCAAACCTGTGAGCTTCAATCACTTCTGATACCATGTCATGTGCTGGAGGATGTGGGTAAAGACACGGTGTGTGTGTGTGTGCGTGTTCTGGAAAGACCAAAGGGCATGGCCAACAGGAGGAAGGGTCAAGGGGTTGACCTCCTTAAAACTATCTTGGTTGCAGCCTTGGGTGAAAGGTAATCTGGGAGGATGACCCAGTCAGTTGACTCTCCGTGGCACACGGTGGCAGGGAGTCTTGGTCTACATGGCTCTGCTAGGTGTGAAGGGAGGCTCAAAGTTGACTCACCAAACTTGCTATGTTGTTGGCTCACCAAACTCACCTAGACCAGTGTTTCCCTAATACACACACACACACTTCCAGTTCAAAATCTGATTTGTTGTCAACAAAAATTCATTGTATAACAAAGTTTCAACCCAACTCAAACATTTGCTTGCCACAGAGGCATTGTGGGAATTAATATTTGAGGAGTGATTACAAATCCTGAGACATATAGAATGAGGCACAACTAGCAAGGATTTGATTGAAGGTACAAGGAAATTAGCCATCTCCACTTCTCGAAATGCTGGTTATTCCACAAGGGAAGGCAGCTAGTCCACCACCAAAGCTTTCTACTAACCAATATCTTCCTTCTGAATGAGAGGCAATCTTTAAAAAGCTTTCAGTAACAAGTAGCAAAACCTCAAAAGAAATTCAGCTCCTTGAGTGAGGAGTGGACATTAGTAGCCCTCTAAGCAGAGAGTATAGTATGTTTTGGAAGTTTGAAAGGGCGGGGGAGTCCTTTCAAAAGAGGTGAAAACTTTGAAGCTAAAACCATGGGTTTTATTCATCTGTTTATTTTTGCATGTTTCACCCCAGTTTCACTGTGTTGTTTTTGCACTTAGCTCTAGAAAGGAAATTAAATGTTGGTCAGCTGTGACAGCTGTTGCTGGGACACCAGGCTGTAAAACAGGCTCCATTGACTTATATAACATTTGATATGCTAACAAGGAGAGGCATGGAAGATTAGAGGGTGTTTTCAGATGTCACAAAAATATGGCTTGAAAAGCCATGGAAAGCATCATGTGATAACCATGGGGTGGGGGTGGGGGTGGGGGGGGCTTCCACCAGGTGCTTTGTAACATCTGAACTGTTGTAGCATATGGTAAGGGGTGACTTTTTGAGTGGTTACTACTGGGTTACTGTGTGATTCAACAGTTTAGATGTCACAAAGCGTGTGATGGAGTCCCCTTGGAGTTATTACACAGCGATTCCCATGGCTCCTCGAGCCACATTTTCATGATATCTGAAAGCACCCCTACTTATCCATGCTTCTCCTCCCATGCCTCTCCTGAAAGCACCCTATATGGGGACCAATCCTGAATTGGCTTGTCAGGCAATCTGGAATCCTTCAGTTTCACATGAGGTACACTACCTCCTTCATGGGACTGAGGGGAGGTCAGGCTATGGACCTTTTCCTTATCCTGGTTAGTAGCGTCACATGCAGGTAAATAGATACTCAGTAGCATTATAGGTTGATAAAGTGGTTCATATTTGCATGCATTAGACTCTGAATATTGTTGTTTGTTATCAAAGGTGCTTTACTCAAGGTAGGATCATATTATTATATCCAGTATGTGACTTGTGGCACCTGTTTCCTTCGTGTGCTGAAGTTTGGTCTCCAAGACACTGAACTTTCCATCTCTGCTTTTCTTCTTTCCCCACCCTTTTGTCTTTGGTAACAGTGTTTGGCATTTCCCGGACAGCCCAGGCTCCATAAAGGCCTCAGAGTCTGAATGCTAGAACGGCTTGAACGTTTGCCTGCTGAGACTGAAGAAGAACTTGAGTGAAAATAATCCTCTCCTTTGTTCCGCTTGGTTTGCTTTTTGTTTGCCTGACAGATGTTCAGCCCCTGTGCGTGTGCACGGAACGGCTCCTCCGAAGAGTCGCCAGGCCCTGTGATCAGTCAGCTTATTGATTTCCGCATATCCATGCTGCTTATCATCATCCCTTACACATGCAAGAGCCCTGCGCCTGGAACCTCGCTGGCGTTCTCTCTCACACACACACATGCTGGCACACAAATAGGGAGAGCTCCTATTGTGAGGACACTGAGGAAAGCAGGCCCCTCCCCTCTTGGGCTATTGTGCAACTTTAGAAAAAAAAGGAGATTGGGGCAGGAGGAAATTCTGTCAAACAAGCAGATGTGACGATGCATATCGACGGGTCATGACACTGAATGTCAGAGGTAAAGGGAAGAGCAAAGCTCACGAGGCATAATTGCCCTGCTGCTGAATTGTGCTCACTGCTTATTTTTAATTCACCTGAATGATGGGCTTATTTTATTGTATTAATTTGTATTAAAACATCAAAAGATGTTATGGATCAAAGACATTGCTATCAATCACCTCAAAACTGTGGTGCTGATACCCACACACCATTGTTACTGTGTTGCTGTTTGCGTCTCACTCTTTCTGTTGGTCAAGAAGGACATAAGTGCCACCAACGCCTTCTCTCCTGCCACTTTCACTTTACAGCTCAGCTTAGAGGAGAGACGATTGTGGCGGGGGACAGGATAGAAGGTCACAAAATCATGAGTGGTGCAGAGCAAGCAAACAGAGAGCTGTTATTTAACCCTTTCTCAAAATACTAGAATTAGGAGACATCCCATGAAATCAACTGGGCAACAGATTCAAAACAAATAAAAGGAAGTATTGTCAACATGGGCAATCCTCAACTTGTACCGAGTTGTGTACACGTATCAGCTCATGGACAGCTGCTGCTGACATCCTTTCTCATGTGCCCCCCTGGAGAGCACCATGATGTCACAACACTCCAAAGAAGGCATGGCCACGTCAGAAAGGGTGTGGGGGGGGGAGAGTCCCTTTGGCCCCATTGGCATGGCTCCGCCATTTCCCAACATGACCAATGCCTCCTTCAAAGCATCATGGTATTGCAGCTCCCTCCTGCCTCCATGCCTTGTGCCCATGATACTCTTAAGATGAGATATTAGAAAGCTGGATAAAGTAGTAAACATAGTTGACTTGTGCAGAGGGCCTTGAATGAATGAGAGACGACACATTGGTTGTGTTCCCTTTCATTACGGGACATATGAATGATCCATGCAGCTGGCAGCCCCATGGTCAATAGAATGGGATGAGTGTTTGGGGGGACATGTGACGGAGGATGTTGGGCTGAGGGCAGACTCTTTCGATCTGCTGATTTGGGCACTCAGGGCCTAAATGCCTAAGGAACTGGTTCCCAAGCTTTTTGCCTGCATTATGCCTTTTTGAGACATAAATATAATCCCATGACCCCAGACAGTAACAAAGGGACATCAAACAGCAATTGGATTGTGGCCCCATCCTCAGATGATGTGACTGCACTTGGAGACCTAACCACAGTTTAAGAACCTCTGACCTACGATCACATTCACACAACGCCATTCCCCTTTGCAAACTCCCCAGGGGTTCTGTAATTTATACTTGTCTTGTCCCTCACCCCCCACACTTGATTTGACCACAGTGCTTACCTGCAGCAGGGGCAGGCTTACCGGCGGCAGGAGCACCAGCAGTTTTTGCCGCTCCCTTCAGCTTGTTGCCTTAGGTGGCTGCCTGTGATGTCTGTATAGTAGCACTATATAGCCATCCCAGGTGTGCTGTGCGCAGGGCGCTGTGCGCGCAGCCGAGCATGCATGTTCTGGCTCTGCACCGCACTTCAGGGTCGGCGTAAGCAGGCCGCTAGAATTTCCCCTGTATTAGTAAACAAAGGAAACCGGCTGTCCTCTCTTACTGCAAAGTAACCCAAACAAAAAAGTTGTTTATGTCCCTGTTATTTTATTGTGAGTAAAGTGCCTATTTGGAGTTTGTAAGATTGAAGAATGGATACATCCTGGGTATATTTGTTCTGAAGTGATCCCTCTTAAAATCTCTCCTGAAAACCTACCTCTTCTGCCAGGCTTTCTCTGGCTCCTCATGAGGAGGAAATCACCTCCTCTTCCCTCCCTCAGAATCCTTCTCTTCCCTGTAAGTATGCACACCTGTAACTTCTCAACTTCATGAATGGATCCTTGTCTCTCCCTTTGTTCCCCTCTCCTTTGTCTCTCCTCCCTTGTAAGCCCTGTGGGACAGGGACCTGTCTATAACTATTGATTGTACAGTGCCAGGTACACTGCTGGCGCTATATAAATGAAGAAGAAGAGTTCACACCTGCCTCATACAGAATACATTTCACACCCAAGCACATTAATGAATAATACAAAATAACAATGTATTATTATTATTTATTATTAATAATAAATTGTATGATTTCATGAGATGGGAAAATAAAAACTGTTGCATAATACAGAATTTGAAACGTTTTACTTATTTTATTTCTTATTGCTGGCTGGGGCACCTTTTGTTTTCTTTATGGTTGCACTCTTCAGTGAGCAATGATAACCCAATGACCTGAGGTGGTGTCCCTAAGATCAATCAGTTTGATGAGGAGGAGGGGAAGAAAAATGGACAAGGGAGAACTGTTGTGAAAAAGTGTGTGTGTTGGGCGGGGGGAATACGGATCTTGCTGCCTGGCAGTAGAAAATTGCTGACCTGTGTCTGCTTTTTGGGTTTAGTCAGTTTTGTTTGATCATTACATATGTTAGCAACATTATCTCTTGGATGATAGCTTTGGGTGCAGCTGAAGTGGTGCCTGATTCCACTAAACTGCACATGGAGCCGCCAGCAAATCGCTTGACATGGTTTTCTTTTCCCAACGCTTATATCCAAAGTGTTCAGCTACGACTTTTATTCACAATGGCCAGACAGTCCTGATTTCAATAGTTTCAAGAGTTGAACATTTTCAATCGTTGTCAAAATATTGATCCAAAACAATATTCTCACCCATCTCTTCTTTGCTCCATAATGATGGCTACAATTTTACTTTCTAAGGGGAAACTCAAAATCATGAGCCCAGGATACGAAACTTCTATTGATCACGAAACGTGTTTATTTTAAGCCCTCTCCCCCCTGTTTATTTTAAGCCCTCTCTCCCTCTACCAGATTTGATTGAAATTGGCTTAGGCGATCAAGAGTTATTACATGGGGACATATACACACATGCACACAAACCTGAACATGATGAGCCCATAAGTCTTCTTTTCATAGGAAACCATGATATAAGGGAGCCATATCTTTCCTCTGCAGGTGCAGTTATTGTTAGGCAATTTTGGACCCTTCTTGCCTATGGGCCTTTCTGTCCCTCGATCAAATTTGGAAGCAACACACACACACACACACAAAGCTGAGTGCATGAGCTTTCTTTCCATTGGAAACCATTCGACCCTGCTGGTTCTGCTCAATCTTTCGGCAGCATTTGACACAGTGAACCACGAGGTGTTGGTGACCCGCCTGCAGGACTTGGCTGGGGTGGATGGAAGGGCCTTGCAATGGTTCCAGTCCTTCCTAGCAGGTAGATCTCAACAGATGGTCCTGGAAGATTATACATCTTCTCCCAGGGGTCTCGCATGTGAGGTCCCACAGGGTTTCATTCTGTCCCCCCTTTTGTTCAATGTCTATATGCAGCCATTGGAAGAGGTTGTATGTAGATAGGGAGCAACTGTACCTGTCTTTTTCATTTGACCCAAGTCCTGTAGTCTTGGTGCTTTCCTGGTGTTTGACAGCTGTGGTGGACTGGATGAGGTTGAGCTGATTGAAGCTGAATCCCAACAAGATGGAGGTGGTGCTCATTGGCGGGTTGGGGGCTGTTACTTGTTATTGATGGAGTTTGTCCTGTGTTGGAATCTCAGGTCAAGAGCCTGGGAGTGCTCCTGGATCCACAGCTGCATCTGGATCTCCAGGTGTCGGCTGTGGCCAGGAGTGTGTTCTGCCAGTTACAATTGGTGAGGCAACTCCACTCCTATATCTTGGACTGCTATATACCTGGCCACTGTCATCCATGGATTTGTCACCTTGAGGCTACATTACTGCAACGCGCTCTACATGGGCCTGCCCATGGTGATGGTTCGGAAGCTGCAGCTAGTGCAGAATGCTGCGGCGTGTCTGATCACTGGAACGGGTCATTGGGAGCACATTATGCCGGTGCTCTGGGCACTGTACTGGCTGCCTATAGTCTTCCAGGCCCAATTCAAGGTGCTGGTGTTGGCCTATAAAGCCCTAAATGGTCTGGGCCCTACCTATCTGAGGGATCGTCTCACTTCCTGGGTCTCTGGGCGGCTTCTGTGGTCATCAGGGGCTGCCCTCCTGGAGGTTCCCTGCTATAGACAGGTGGGGACTGACAGGCAGGTGTTCTACGTGGCTGCTCCAGTGCTGTGGAACTCCCCCCCCCCGGTGGAGGTCCGCCTCAGCCCAAGCCTTTTTACGTTCTGCCATCCGTGTAAGACCTGACTCGTCCACCAGGCATTTGGTGGGATGGGGGGAGGGTTAAGAGCTGGGCTGCGGGGTGGTGGATGATTTGCTGCACACGGTTTGTATTTTTAACGTTTTATATCGATTATTTCTATGTCTTATATTGCTGTTATTTCATATTTTTATTGTATTTTTAAGACGTCCTTATGAGCCGCCCTGAGCTGCCTGAGGCAGGAGGGGCGGGATACAAATGTATTAAATAAATAAATTAAATAAATAACACCCCCTTTAATCTGAACTTAAATCATTTGCCCATAGAAGCATTGTTTCTACTCAGATTTTGTGAATTCTGCCAAGAGGTCAATCTCTTTTTACTTTGCAACACAAAAGGCAGGGATTTTGTGGTTTTCCTGAAATAAGAGAAAGGAATTATTCTGCAAAACACACTTTAAAAAAACAAACAAACCACGTGCCATCTTACTCTGGCTAGTCGAGCAGGCCCGGCTGGTACGCAGAGGGGCGGAGGAAAGCAGAACATCACTCTGTCCCGAGCAGCTGGTAAAGCTGTCAGCCCCTCTCAAAGCACATTTGGCAACAGTAGTAAATGTTGCACTAACAAGATGGGTGACCGCTCAGCAACTAGCAAATAAACACCTTTGGCGCTGACGTGTTTGTTACCCCCATCTGCTTTTATGGAGTCTGTCAGCCCATTGCTCCAAGTGTTTCACAAGAGAAAGGCCAGTGTGGCTCCGGACGCCCATTAATGGGCCTCAATTTAATCAGAAAATGATAAAACTGCACGGTTGGAAGGATCATCAAGTCCCTTCTGCTGCACTAAGGTCGCAATCCCTACATCAACACCAGGGGTGGGGAACCTCAGGCCCAGGAGCCAAACGCAGATGCAGCTATTTTTTATGTGGCCATTTTCCAGTTCCTGGATCTGGCTCCAGGATTCAGTTCCTACCCCCAAACACTGAAAGACTGTGCTCAGGATAAGGGAGCAGAGATGAGGGCATACACTCAAGGATAGGGGACAGATCCATGCATAGATCCATGATCTGGGACCTTTTCTTCCTGAGCAATCCTCTAAAGCACCCCCAACCCCAGTTTCTACACAGTCCTTGGAGCTGGTACTCATTTTCAAAATGGCCCCTGGGAGAGAAAAGGTTCCCCAGCCCTGATCTAAACCACACCTGACATATTTGTTCAGGGTAACCTTCAGTGCTGAATTTGTTAAAAAAAAAGAAGGAAAAAAATATGCCAGGGCTCAAACTTGTCCCAGAAGTTGCTCCCCTTTGACCCTGGAAGCCAGGACCTACCACTTCACCAGCCACTGTTCTATTTTACTTTGCATTTCTCAGACTGGAGTAATGGAGGTGCATACTGGGCGGGACCCATAGGAAGCTGCTGTCCTCCATGTCGTTGGCTCTTTTCTCATGCATCGCGAGGAGGGGTCTTGTGCTTTGAGTCAATGCAGTGTTGTATTTTGCATGCGGGTCATTTAAGAGCTCTGCAGAGAGCTCTGGGCAGGGCTGTGGGACGGACCGGGGAGGCGGCCGACCGCAGACCTGTCTGCTGGTTCATACAGGTAGGGGATGTGTGGGCACCTGTCCCCACACATGTTTTTAGCTTCCCCCATATGGCGCACGCCAGGTTTTTCAGCAGTGCTCCGTGCGTGGCCATGATTGGGTGCTACATGGGTCGTGGGAGCACACACACACCTCACACCACCTTCACACAGGCGTTTGGATGAGTGGTTGATGGGTAGCCATGCATGGTAGCATCTCGTTTAAAAACACACTTTGAAACCAAACCAACTGCAAAGAAGAGCATGTCTAGAACGGAGGTCATGTTAACAAGTATGGTTTTTATGAAACCCAATGTGAATACAAACCTTGCCTTGTATTTCTTTTAATAATTCAATGAAAACTATTTTTACTTGAAAAAGGTTTATGCAAGAGCATTGTATACAATGAATGTATACATTGTGATCCTAAATGTACTTGGACTGACAGAGCCCCATTGAAAGCAGTGACCGTAAATGCACTTAGGACAGCATATTGTATACCACACTATACCATAACAAACTATACAACACACAACATTGTGCCTGGCAATGGAAGAAAATTATAGCAACATATTGTTACTACCCAAGATGCAGAGGGGGGAGGGGGAATATAAATTAAATAAAGCCCCAGTTGTATTTAATTGTAAGCCCCTTGGCTACCTATAGTTACAACATCTAAAACCATGGGGCCCAAATCCTATTTGAGGCTTTTGAGGGCTTCCACTAGACAAACAAAATAATAAGGGTCAAAATCACCAGGTGCGGATCTCCCCCTTTTTGACTTGAGGGGAACACCAACTGTTTCTGCAGCAGCACTTCCTCCTGAATCCCGAGAGCAGACCCTGCGGGTCCTCCAGAACAAAATTACTAGAATTAGAGCAGACTTGATGAAATTAATTTGCAGCAAGTTTAAAACAATCAGATAAATTTAGCCTGTGGAACTCATATCCAGAGGATGTTAACATTATGAAGGCCAATAGCACAAGTGGGTCCAAAAAAAGATTGGCTATGTTCTTAGAAGATGGGTCCATAAATAGTGATTACTTTAGCCAAGTTGGTTGAGGGCTGGAACCTCTGAGGGTGGTTTTAGACAAGCGTCTCCCCATCCATTACACACCCATCATGCAGGTTTTATTGGCACCCTATGCAGCCCTGCAACATGCAGGATGGGTGGGTGATGGGCAGGAAGGCACTTGTGTAAAAAAAACCTGACTGTCAGGAGCTGGGAGTGAATAACAGGAAACAGATTGCTGCATTATGACCTGTTGTGCACTTCTCTAAAGCAACTGAAGTTGGCCATGGCACTATCAGAGACAGCATACTGGGCTGGATGGACCATTGCACTTCTAGTGTGTATTGTGCACCCCACTGCACAGCAGCATCCCTGTTTGCTTTACTCTCAGACCTGGTCTTGAGATCCCCTAAGCTTATTGTCTTGGGGGACTTCAACATCCATGCCGAGGCTGGATTGCAAGGGGCAGAGCAGGAATTCATGGCCACCATGGGCCTGCCCCAGGTGATGAGGGGCCCAACACATGAGTGGGAGCACACACTGGGTTTGGTTTCCTGCACTGACCTTGAGGCGGGGGGGGGAGGCGATGATTGTGGGGGTGTTGTGTTCACCCTTGCCATGGTCGAACCTCCTGTGAACCTCCATACTAGCATGCCTGCCTGATCGTAGGGGTGCAGGACCAGTTCAGATGGTCTGCCCCAGGAGACTTATGGAACCAGAAGGGTTCCAGAATGCTCTTGGGGAGATGCCTGTTGACCTTGATGGCTGCTCCATCGATGACCTTGTGGCCTTGTGGAACAGCTGGTTGGCTGAGGCTATTGATCGGGTGGCTCCTAGGCATGTGCTTCCAATGCGTCAGCTCCGCAGGTCCCCGTGGTTCATGGAGGACCTGGAATGTTCAAAGTGTGAAGGGAGGTGGTTGGAGCACTGGTGGTGCCGTACTCGCACGCAAGATGATTGGTTACAGCATAAAGTATTTTTTAGGTTCTATGCTGTGGCGGTGAGAGCAGCAAAGAAGTGGTTCTCTGCTGCACTCATTACATCTGCTCAGTCACATCCAGCAGAGCTGTTCCGGGTGGTGAGAGGTCTGGTCGGTCCAGCCTGTCTCTGCCTGAAACTAGATTCGTCCATGGCCCGCTGCGACATGTTGCAGACAAAATTGCTCGTATTGAGCATGACTTCAACTCCGCCATTTCAGAAGCAGATGCTGAGCCAGAGTTTAAAAAAACCCTGTCCGGTCATGTTTTGTGGGATGCATTTCAATTGATGACACCTGCCGATGCGGCCAATGTGCTGGGGTCTGTTCAAGCCACCACTTGTGAATTAGATCCATGCCCATCCTGGTTAGTAAGAGCCCCAGGGAGACATTAGGGCAGGTGCTGGCCGGGGTAATTAACACCTCCTTTTGGGAGGGGAGTGTGCTGGTTTGCCTCAAGGAGGCTGTGGTTCAGTCCCTCCTCAAAAAACCATCACTTGATGTTGGTGCCCTGGCTAGTTACCAGCCTGTCTCTAACCTTCCCTTTTTAGGGAAGGTTATTGAACAGGTGGTGGCTTGCCAGCTCCAGGTGCATTTGGACGGCATCGGTTTTCTTGATCGCATGCAGTCTGGCTTTTGCCCGAGTTACAGCACAGAGACAGCGCTTGTGGCCTTGGTTGATGACCTCCTCGTGGAACTGGATAAGGGTCGTACGACCCTGTTGGTCCTGTTAGATCTATCAGTGGCCTTCGACACGGTTAACCATGAGTTGCTGGTGACACGCCTGTGGGACCTGGCGGGGGTGGACAGAACTGTTTTGCAATGGTTCTGTTCCTACCTCGCAGATAGATCTCAGTGCGTGGTGCTAGGAGACTGTACTTTGTCCCCTGGTGGTCTCCTGTATGGGGTCCCACAGGGTTCCATTCTGTCCCCTCTCCTGTTTAATGTGTAGATGAAGCTACCTGGGGAGGCCGTGCGCAGCTGGGGGGTTCACTGCCATCAATATGCTGATGACACCCAGCTGTATTTGTCATTTTCATCCAACCTAGGCCCTGCTGTCTCATTGCTGTCTCGGTGCTTGACCACTGTGGGGGATTGGATGAGGCTGAGTCAACTGAAGCTCAATCCCGATAAGACAGAGGTGATGTTAGTCGGCGGGACCGATGATCTGGGTGAGGTTTCCCCCAATATTGGGGGTATCCGTCCTCCTTTGGCTCCATCTGTGCGGAGCCTAGGGGTGCTCCTTAACTCACAGCTATGCCTGGATTGCCAGGTATTCGCTGTGGCTAGGGGCACCTTTCTCCAATTACATCTGGTGAAGAGGCTCTGCCCATATGTCTCAGACTCTGACCTTGCTACTATCATCCATGCGTTCGTCACCTCAAGGCTAGACTATTGCAAAGTGCTCTTCGTGGGGCTTCCCTTGGTGACGGTTTGGAAGCTGCAGCTAGCACAGAATGAGACGACCCACCTCCTTACTGGGACAGGCTGCAGGGAGCTCATAACACCTGTGCTCCAAGCACTGCACTGGCTGCCTATTGTCTTCCAGGCCCAACTCAAGGTGCTGGTATTAACCTTTAAAGCCCTTCATGGCCTAGCTGGACCCTGCTTATCTGAGTGATCGCCTCACCCCCTGGGCCCCTGGGCAGCCCCTGTGGTCGTCCGGGGGCACCGTCCTGGAAGTTCCACATTATCAGTGAATCTGGGTGGATGGGAGGGTGGTCTCGGAGGCTCTGGAACTCCCTTCTGGTGGAGGTTCGCCTCAGCCTGAATCTTCTCGCCTTCCGACGAAACTGTAGGACCTGGATCTTCCGCCAGGCTTTGGTGGGGGAGTGGGTAGTATGGGTTAGTTGGGTTAGGAGGAGGGTACTTTTTAGGCTCACTGTCAGTGCTTTTATTGTAGTTTTATACTGTTATTTATTTATATATTTTGCATTTTTATACTGTGATTGATGGTTTATTTTGAATTTGTAAGCCACCCTGAGTCGCTTTTAGCAAGGGGCAGGGTAAAAATAGAAATAACAAATAAACAAAACAAATCAAAACAATAAATAAATAACATTTTTATGTTCTTTATGGGGTTCCTGGATCCAAGCGTGAGACACATGGATCATAGTTTCTTGGGAATCCCAGGATTTTTGAGGATGTACACACATCTTGAGGGATTTGTCAGTTTGGGTAGGGCTTGCTGCCTGGGGCAGGCTGGATTGTATATTGCTATTGCTTTTGGCTCTTGGAGCCAAAAATCACCATCAATCCCAAATGGATCCCAGAATGATAGAATCATGGGGCTGGAAGATACCCCCAAAGATAATCAAGCTTGACCTCCAGCCCCTGTACTAAGGGAGGTTTAAGTAGCCCTGAGCCATCCCTGACAACTGCCACCTTTTAACGACCACTACAGTGAAGGAAATTCCACAAATTACCTTCCTCAGAAATTTGTTCCACTCTCTGCCTGCTCTTACAGTTTGGAAATTGCTCCTAATATTTAACCGTCCTAGATCAGGTGGGGTGTTTTTGCCATTTAAATCCATTTCTCTAGGCGGCAGCAGGTGAGGTCTGCGTGTGGGGAAGTGAAGGCCGCAGGCTGCACTGTGCATGGAAAGTCAGGCTGGAAAGCCAGCTGGTCCCTTCTCTCACCAGAAAAGGACGGGGACCCAGCTGTGCAGTGTGCAGGCGCGATGCAGGTTGTGGCCTAGCTGGGCTAGGAGTAGTTTTTCAGCCCGGCCTCTCCCCACTCAGAAAAGGACAGTGGCAGGCACAAGGCACATGGGTCCATCAAGTCAGAGACACCTTCCTGGCTGCTCCCAGCACAGCTCATGGCTCCAGCAGGGAAAAGCTGCTTTCTCCCCAGCTGTGAGTGGTGGGTTTCAGGAGAGTGTGTGAGTAGATCATGTGGGGAGGGGCTCAGCCTCCCCAAACGGACCAGCACCCACCCCACCCCCCGCCTATTTCCTCTTAGCCTCACTGATAATCAAGAACAATTGTTCTCCATCTGCTCTGTGGTAGCCGTATCAGTAATTAGCAATAGAGATATCATAGCAACAGAGAATCATAGAGTTCGAAGGGTTCTAGAGGGTCATCTAGTCCAACCCCCTGCTTGGATGCAGGAGGACTAGTTGCAACAGATATATTGGAACAATATGTGGAGAAACTCAGCAGAAGAATGTCTGCAACGAGTTTCTATGTGTTTCTCTGCAGGAGGCTGCAACTGGGCCCTGAATTATAGCTTCACATTTCTAGCTGTGCTAATTACCCAGCTGTTATTTAGAAGATCAGGATTATTTTTGGTGCTAGGTTTTTTCTCTCTAAAGCATTTGCTTTAACTTTTCCTTCTCACTAAAAGAGTGTTAGTTATTACAGGTGACAGTGATGTAACATCTCTTGCAGGAGTCTCCCCACACCTTGTATTATGCTACACCTCTGAAATTGTGAACACTAGATCTGAGACTTGCCAGACAGAGCTGGGGAAACAGGCATAAGTAGACTCTCAAAGAAAGAAACTGGGAGTAGCTTTATTCATATTTCACACCAACCTGAATGCAGAGAATAAAACAGTAATGACACACTACCTCAGGAAAATGCAAGGCCTGGCCCGGTCCTCCTGCAAACCTTCCTCCGACAATACTCCCACTGACTTGAATGAAAATTTGTCTTGAGAAAGGCATTCAGGACACATTAAGGATACAAGGCCACAGTAATGCCCAGCCCCCATGCATGTCATCTTGTATGGTTTACGACTGCCACAAAGGACACTTGCACCACACAAATCAGCAAACTAAGGAAAGAAAGAAAGAAAGAAAGTAAAGAAAGGGGTAGGGGGAGGCAGGGTGGGAATGTCTTTCTTCTGATTCCCACCACCATATGATCCTTCATGCTCATGCGAACCAACCCTGAGGGGTGCTGAACAGCTCTCAGGAATCAGTCAAGAACACGTATATAGTATAACCTGATACAAGCTTGCAAGAATACTTTCTGTTCGGCTTGGATATGGAGGGTAGTTCCACTTTAAAGGAGTTTACGTGGACAAGTTTCTTGATTTATTCCACTCTGACTCTACTTCCAACCCCCTGAATTTCACTACAGGTTTAGGTCGTCACAATTCCAAATCCAAGCTCCCCTCATTTCAGCACCGGGGAAGTTAGGGGTGTAGAAAACGTTGGAGGACATGGTTGTAACCAAAGCTAGTGCAAGCAGGGTTGCCACCTATGCAAATTTTTAAGGCACACTTATGAAAAATATATGTTACAGGGCTTGCATTGGTGCCAGGCTTCAATGCAATTTACTCCAATGCAGCCCTGCAACCTGTATTTCTCACAAGTGTCCTCTAAAATGTGCATCTCTGATCACCCTAATGGCAGTTTAAAACCCTCCGCTCAAAAGTACTTAGGGACCACCAAGTATCAGTCACTGCATCTTCTCTATCCCCGAGCAGGCAAAGCAGCAGCACTGAGAGCCACACCCTAGTTCCCGGCAGTAGCAGAAGCCAACAAGAAAGCTGTGACAATGGGTGTGAGGGTGGGACTGGAGAGGAACACTTTTACAGGTGGGTTCTGTTGCTACTATTATTCCACCACTGGAGAAGCAGCAGCCAGATCGGTAGTCCCTCCCACCCTTGAGTACCCTCCCAGGACTGGCCTTAGAATTCGTGAGGGCCAGGGCAAAGATAAAATCGGGGGGGGGAGAGGGGCTGGTGGCTCCTCCCCCATGGTGACACCTTCCATGGGGCCCTAAATGTGGGCCCCACTGGGAGGGAGTGGGGCCTCCATACCTGTCCCAGTGAAAACAGTGGCCACCACGGGGCCTCTGAAAAGTGCGAGTCCTGGAGCAGTTGCCCCAGGTTGCCCTGTAGTAAGGGCATTCCTTACAGCTGCTACTGTGCTGGACTGCCAGCCCCTGAAAATCGAAGATGAGGATGCTGGAGTGACGATATTCGCATTCTAGTGTCCCACCCTCCCCCTAGTTTTCTAGCAAGCTCTCATACTTGCTTTCTAGAAAACATTACTATACATGTAAAACCCTCCGCTCAAAAGTCTTTCCAAACCACTGTTACAAAGAAAGCCCTGTCTGACACTGCTGCTAAAGTCTGAGTAGCTTGAGTAAGATGAGTAAATAGTCAGAATGATTAGACCGGCTATTCCTCATGAATTTGATTATGGAACTGCTTTTTGAGAATTGATCTATAGATACAGAAAAGGGTTAGAAAACACAGGGTGTTTTCAGACGTTCCTGGGCTGCTTGGCCCTGTACCAAAAACAACCAAATCATTCCCCGCCGGGATGACCCCATCACGCCATATCAGACATGCCGGGGGATCCCAGAGGGGATTCTGGGAGGGAGTGGGGCTGCGCGACGCAACGTGCGGCCGCACGGCCCCACCTCCTCCACGCTCCCCACCGCCCGCCCTCTGGGGAGACGGGCAGGCGGCGGGGCCAATGCAGCCACAGTGTCCTGCCGAAATCGCCACGGCCCGGGATCCCGCCGGTGATCCCGGGCCGTGGCGCCCGACCAGACATGATTTTTTTTTTTGTCCCCGCCAGGGATCACTTTCACCACGCTTCCCGGGAAATTCCCCCGGCTAGCCCGGGAAGCGTGGTTGAAAATGACCCCATGTGAGTATTGACCGTGGCGAACATCTGGCGGCCGCCAAACAGACGTTCAAGGCACAGTGACCACAGGTGGGTATTCACCGTGGTTCACTGTGATCTCGTAACGTCTGAAAATACCCATTGTGTTGGAGAAATATGTTGGACAGCAGCTTAACTGTCCATTTGGTTTTTTTCTGTCATGTGAGGGGAAGGTGGTTTTGAATTACCCCTATAACAAAATCACCATAAACACAATCTTTGCCTTAGTTAGGGCACAATCCTTCATGGGATAACAGCTGTTCTATCAGTTAGCACAAGTTCATATCCCATTGAAGTGAATGGGGGGTCTTACCCACACTAAGTGCTAGTGTAGGTACTGTTCCCACAGAAGATCATGCTGATACTGTATAAGCCAATAGAACAGATTCAGCCTCTGTGCAAAAGCGTCCCAGCTAATTCTGTCCTGACCCAATACTATCACAGTGCGTGTGGAAACAGTAAGTCAAACTGGTAGCATGCAAACCACTGACTGAAAATAAATACCCCAAAATTCATTCAAAGAAAGTAGAGGCCTTATTTACACTTACAAATAAAAAAACATCTTGGTGTCTTTGGAAAGTACAAAGCAGAAAAAGATATACAGCAGAAACTCCTTTATCCAGACACTTCAATGTCAACATGTTTTTTGTCCAGATTAGCGAGATGTCTGGCTAAGAGGTGGTAATCTATCTTAATTGAAATACAGCGTTTGGGAGCCGGGGGACATAAAACATACCCAGAATAAGAAAGGATCTGGTTAGAGGGATCCAGCTCAAGGGCATTCTACTGTATACACCGGGTGGTGCTTTCAGCCACACAGTATGCAGAATCCATCTAGAGTAGGCAAAATATCAACCCAACCTACATTCCCATTGTGCACAGTCAACTCTTTTGTTTGTTTACCAGAAGGTCTTTGTTAGCAACTGGAAGTCTTTGAGACCAGATTCTGACCTCACACAAACACTGGCCTGTTGCTGCTGTAGAAGCTCGACAGCAATATGGACCCATATGTTGGAGATCAAAATAAGGTCTCTCTGAAGACTATCGAGGCAAAGTCTGTGGCAGGCAATGGGAAAGCCCGGCAAGTAGGATGTGGCTATTTTTACACACACACTATGTAATTCTTCTTAGCCATCCTGTGTGATGGCAACTAAATACTGCCACCTGATGGCTCCCCGTTAGTACTGCACCCCATAACATTCATTCCACTCCAGGTCTGAGTGTTTCCAAACTCCCACTCTTCACTTTGGGGACTCCCAGAAAAGTGCTTAAAACCTGGGAGACAGAAGGCTTCTTCAGACTCAAAAGAGTGACTAGCTCAGCTTCTGAGGTTCATTTTTTGAATTGGCTCAGTCTTCATACCAAAAAAAGAAAAAGAGAAAAAGAGGCTTGAAGGAAAGAGGTATACTACAAAAAAGAGAGGCAGCAAATTGCCTTCTGCTCTTCAGTCTGGTAAACAGATCAGATCTAATCCTTCAGATGATATGAGGCTAACCCATTTTCCTGCAGAATAGTGCTGCTTTCACACCTTACACAATGGGCTATTATAATAACTGGAGATAATACCAGGTATTACAATTCCACAATTTTTGTAATGTGTGAATGCACTGTTCCCCTTGTATGCTGCGAGATATTGGGTTATTGTAAAAGCTACCAAATGAGGCTTTTACAACGACCCAAGATCTTACAGCATAAAAAGGGAATAGTGCATTCACACATTACAAAAAATTGCAGAATTATAATACCCGGTATTATCTCCAGTTATTATAATAGCCATTTTGAAAGGTGTGAAAGCAGCCTACGGTGGTCTTTACCGAGTATTTATTTATTTACCCTTGAGTTGAGTGTATACAAGCAGTAGTATTTCCTCCTCCCTTGTGATGGTATGGACTGCTCTTACATGTCAAGGGGCAATATGGGATATGATTTTCATAAGAGTAATGAGACGAATATGGCATGAATGTAGGCCTTACTCCAGGGCAACTGTGTACGTTAACAACTGCTCTGCTCTGCTCTGCCATTAATTTGAGAAGAGTTATAATTCCTGTGACAATGAAGTGTTACCTCCAGAGTGACCTGAAAATTACTCTGGACTGGAGTGTTTGTTTCCATGAGGTGGAGAAGTCAAGTCTCAGCCACAGTTCCCTATCTGTCTTAAGGTTTGTGGTGGTGGCAGGTGTCCCTGGAGGGCTGTGTTGGGTTTACCATGGGGTAGGTAGGTAGACTGTGTTGGGGGAGGGAGGTGGGTCCAGCAGTCAGGAAGCAGTGCTGTGGATGGATGAAGTAGAACCTGCCCATTTGTAGGGATGTGCGAACGCGGTTCAGGCGTTTGGTGTTCATCCCAAACTCGGCCAGTTCGGATGGCCGAATCGGATAGCTGAACTGAACACCCGAAGCCCTGAACCGTTCGACCACATTTGGATGAGTTCGGGCATGTTCAGTCAGGAAAAACACAGCTGGTAGGCCTGGGGGCGTGGGGGGTGGAGGGCAGCTGAGGAGCAGAGTTCCTGGTGCCAGGGGTGGAGAGGCTTGGACTAGCAGCCAGCCTGCCCAATCACCATCCCACTTTTCCTGAGACCACTGGCTTCGCAATCTGTGATTGGCATGGGGCTACACTGCACACAGCCAATGGAGCTTCTGGTAAGGTGGGTGCAGCAAGTAAAAAAAGTCATTGCCCTCCCCCCTTCCAATTCCTTCTGAGCTAGTCACTGATCCTGTCAGCAGGCGTTTTCAGAAGTCTCCCTCTCCCAGCAGTTTGTGTTCCTCCCAATCCATTGCCATCCTCCTCCTGTTTCACCCATTTCCACACATTTACCTCCATAGTTTCATATATTTATTATTATTATTATTATTATTATTAACAAACATATATATAGCACCAGCAGTGTACCTGGCACTTTACAAAGTAATAAAATAGACACGGTCCCTGCCCCTAGGGCTTACAATCTGAGAGACAGGAGCTGGGGGAGAGACTTAGGAAGGGGAACAGAGGGAGAGACAAGGGGTCTAACAT
>QEPC01001496.1:1096367-1178167 GCA_003113815.1 Sphenodon punctatus
TATATATATATATATAATATTAGATTAACTTTTGAATAAATAAATAAATAAATAAATAAATAAAATTTTAAAGTGCATTCTTTGGCTTGGGTTGGAAGATATGAAGAAGGGAAGCAGGAGAGGCTGGGCTGCTGCCCGTAAGGCGGGCAATGGCAGAGGTGGCAGGGACCGTGCCAGTGGAGTGGCAGCAGGCAGCAGGCAGCAGGCAGCAGCCAGAGCCCATAACCATGCCCCAAACTCCACAGGCCTGATTTTGGCAATCAGGCTTCAGAGGCTCCTAGCACTGGCAATAGCCGGGGGGTGGTTCAGCGGCACCTCCTGCCAGTGTCCTCCACTGGTATGCAGGGCACTGGAAGGCCTGCAGTACAGGAAGCTGCAGCTGTCTCAGCTGCGGCTGCAGGTGCAGGTGCTTCGGATGTTCTTCAGGGCCACCAATGTCCCCAGCCCCCATTGTTGAGGGGATCCTCAGCACTCCAGGGCTGGTGGATCCCATCCCGGCTGCTAGAGGCAGGGCCCAATCCCAGGACAATGGCAGAAGGGAAAGGAGCAGCAGCAGCAGCAGCAGCAGCAGCAGCTATAGGAGGCACAGGGAGACTGGCAGCAGCATGGTGGGCAGTCCATCAGCCTCAGGGTACCAGTACTTCCCTTCGCGGGACATCACTGTGATTGGGGACAGCGAGGCAGACACTAGTCCTGAGGAGGAGATGTCTGGTGCTGAGGCTATGGCTGTCCCTCTGAGAGCTGTGTCGCCACCATGTTCTGCCCCTCCCATCAGTGCTGTCAGTGGTGTGTCACCCAGTGCGGGCCAGAAGGCAGGAGGGGGCAATAAATCCTCCATCTGGGCACATTTTAAGTTTGTGCGGACGGATGATCCCAGGGAGGTGCAGTGCACTTTCTGCCAGAAGGTGGTGAAGCGTGGGCAGGTGCGCACCAACCTTGGCACAACTGCCATGGCACAGCACCTCAAGGGATGCCACAGCGTTGTGCTGCTAAGCGGGAGGGCAGGTAGGGGTAGTGGATGCCAGTGGGTTCCCGACTGCAGCAGCCAGTCGTCCGCCTCCATCAGTGGGCAAGCGTCCTGCTCGAAGAGCTGCCTCTAGCATCAGGAACGGTATCGCTGCTAGGGGGGAGCAGCAGCAGTCAGTGCACCATGGAGGAGCTGGGGTGGGGGCAGCTGCCAAGTCCATCGGCAGCTGCAGGACGTGGAGGGTGGCATGACTTTCAACTGAAAGCGATGTGCATGTTGGGGGAAATGATCGCACTGGATGGGCAGCCCTGCTCGGTGGTCAGGGACATGGGGTTTAGGCACCTGATTGGCTTCCTGGCCCCCCAGTTTAAGCTGCCCTCGTGCACCACCCTGAGTCAGCAGGTACCGAGCTTTAAAGGAGCAGGTGACGGAGTAGCTGGCATGGGCTGGGGGTGCAACTGTCCACTTCACAGACCTGTGGTCGAGCAGGAACACGCAGCATGCCTACCTGGCAGTGACGGCACACCGGTGGCAGGACCCGGAGGCAGCATTTGGCAGTGGCAGGAGGGGTCCCGAAGCAGGGTATAAGTGGGCCCTGCTTCAAGAGGAAGTCATGGACAGCCCCCACACTGCTCGGAACATCGAGTCAGTCCTGACCTCCATGGTGAGGGAGTGGGTCACGTCAGGTGTGCCCTTCAACAAGGAGTGTGTGGTGACGGACAATGCGGCCAACATACTTAGGGCAGTCCATGAGGGGGGCTTCACCAGTATCCCTTGCTCCGCACACACCCTTCACCTGGTGGTCAAGGACGCTCTGGGCTTGGGAGAGAAGGGGATTGGGGCAGGCACCCTTAGCTCCCTGATGGAGTGTGGGAGGAAGCTGGCTGGTTTCTTTAACCGGAGCATGAAGGGCAACGACCTCCTCTGGGCAAAGCAGGCCGAGCAAGGCTCCTCAGTGCACCAGCTGGTGCAGGATGTGTCCACCCAGTGGAATTCCACGTGCCTGATGTTCAAGTGGCTTCTCAAGCAGAAAGCCGCCTTGCATCAGGTTCAACCGGTGATGGACGGTGGGGCACCTCCAAGGTATGATGGGGTGGAATGGGAGATACTGGATCACACAGTCTTCATGCTCAGACCATTCCTGGCCGTGACGGAGACCATCAGCTTCTCCACGGCCACCATCAGCCAGGTGACCCCTCTGGTCCAGAGTCTCCTGAGGAGGCTGGAGGAAATTCTCCAGGGGCGGGATTGTGGTCCTCAGGGCAGGAAGCTGGCGGATGAAGCAGTTGCTCTGGTGCAGCAGCTGAAGGCAGGGCTAAAGGCGTGGTTCAATAAGTTCCTGCAGCGGAAGGAATACATTTTGGCAACCATGCTGGATCCCAGGGTCAAGGGCAGCGGGGCATGCCAGACACTGCTCTATGGGCACTGGAAGGGTGACCTGGTGCAGAGGGTCCGGCAGGCAGAGTGAGACTGGGGGCCAAGTTGGTGGAGCAGTTGCTTTTCATTAAGGTGAACTTTCTGCTGCTGGGATTCCCCAAGCTGCCCCTGGCCATGGATTGGTGGTGCAGTGGCACACACCATCCCATGCCAGGGGCAGTCTTGGGACAGGGCTCCTCCTCAATCTGGGCTGCTGCTGCTGAGGTGCTGTCCCTCCCTCCTTCCCTCCCAATGCCCGGCACCCGCCCTGCCTCTCTCTCTGACTAGACGGCCTCGGCCGGCCTATCTGACTGACCTCATGATGGAGGGTGGCATTGGGAGGCTGTAAGCCTGCCAGCCGGCCTCTGGCTAGACGATCTCGGTCCACCTATCTGACTGGCTCGCTCTCTCTCATGTGCACTGCACAGTCTTTGCCAGCCTATCTGAGTGCCCTGCCAAGGTCCCATCCTGTGTTCCCTACTGCCTCTCATGCCACGCTGCCTGTCCGCCTGCCTGCCCGCCCAGGTGGCCAAGATCAAAGCCTACCTCAGTCTGCCTTCCCATGCTCATGCCACGCTGCCTGTTTGCCCGCCCACCCAGGTTGCCAAGATCAAACTCTGCCTCAGTTTGCCTTCCCATGCTCATGCCAACGTGCCTGTCTGCCCACCCTGTGGGCAAAGCTGAAGCCCTGCCCCAGTCTGCCTGCCTCTCATGCCAAGGTGCCTGTCTGCCTGCCCTGGCAACCCTGGGTGATGTGCCCCACTGGCCTGGTAATCCCACTGCTTCTGTCTGCTAGTCCATGGGTGCTCTGCCCTGGCAGATCCAATTGTGCCCATGCAATCCTGCTGCTGCTGTCTGCTGCTGTATGGCAGCTCTTCCCTGGCAAATCCTACCATCCTGGCTCTATGGGTGCTGCACACAGGCAAAGCCTGCTGCTGCTGTCTCTGCTGTTCCTCGGGTTCTGTGCCCAGTCAATCCAATGTCTGCTGCTGCTGCTGCCAATACTGACTGTGCCATGGGTTCTGTGCCCCAGCAATCCAATGTCTGCTGCTGCTGCCAGTACTGCCTCTGCCACAGGTTCTGTGCCCCGGCAATCCAATGTCCACTGCTGCTGCCAATGCTGCCTCTGCTGTCTGTGCCATGGGTTCTACTACCGGACATCCAATGTCTGCTGCTGCTGCCAATGCTGCCAATGCTGCCTCTGCCACAGGTTCTGTGCCCTGGCAATCCAATGTCTGCTGCTTCTGCAAATGCTACCTCTGCTGTCTGTGCCATGGGTTCTGCTACTGGGCAATCCAATGTCTGCTGCTGCTGCCAATGCTGCTTCTGCTGTCTGTGCCACGGATTCTGTACCCTGGCAAACCAATGTCTGCTTCTGCTGCTTCTGCTGTGGCATGGATACTGTGCGCTGGCAATCAAATGTATGCTACTGGGTGGCCACGTGATTTGTCACCAGGCAAGGCTTGATCAATTGGCAGAATAGCTTGTTCAGATCCGGAGAGTAGGATGCAAGCCTGCAATGCCCGACCGAGTAGGGGTGCCAGCCACCAAGGCCTGGCCGGGCCTCTGCCGCTACTCCACTGATGCCTGGCAGCCTGCAACACCTGGCCGAGTAGGGGTGCCAGCCACTCCAGCCCCAGGACCCACTGTCAGGGTTCTGGGGCCTATGTTCCAGGCAGGGAGGGCTGTCATTCCACTTGTCTGCAAGTGCCCCAAGAAGCTGCCACTCTAGTCCCAGGACCCACCATCAGGGTTCTGGGGCCATCATTCCACTCACAAGGAGCTGTCATCCTACTGTATCAAGAAGCAGCCACTCCAACCCCAAGACTCACCGTCAGGGTTCTGGGGCCTACATTACAGGCCTGGAGGGTCTGGGAGGGCTGTCATTCCACGTCATCCAGAAGCATCCACCCTAGTCCCAGGACCCACCATGAGGGTTTGGGGGCCCGTCATTCCACTCACAGAGAGCCGTCATTCCACCACCTCAAGAAACAGCCAGCCACTGCAGCTCCAGGACTCACCATCAGGGTTCTGGGGCCTATGTTACAGGCAGGGAGGGTTGTCCATCCACGTCATTGAGAGCTGGGGTGAGGGCAGCTGCCAAGTCCATTGGCAGCTGCAGGATGTGGAGGGCGGCGTGACTTTCAACTGAAAGCCATGCGTATGTTAGGGGAAATGATTGCGCTCAATGGGCAACCCTTCTCGGTAGTCGGGGACATGGGGTTTAGGCACCTGATTGGCTTCCTGGCCCTCCAGTTTAAGCTGTCCTCTCACACCACCCTGAGTCAGGCTGCCACCAATGCCTGGCAGTCTGCGATGCCCGGCCAAGTAGGGGTGCCAGCCACCAAACCCTGGCCAGGGCTCTGCCACTGCTCCACCGATGCCTGGCAGCCTGCAATGCCTGAATGAGTAGGGGTGCCATCCCCCAAGCCCTGGCCGGATCTCTACCACTGCTCCACCGATGCCTGGCAGCCTGCAATGCATAGCTGTGATGGTGACTAGAACTGGAGAACCCAGCATAGAGCGAGCAGAACTGGAGGCCTGCCAGCCTGCAATGCCCGGACGAGTAGGGGTGCCAGTCACCAAGCCCTGGCCAGGCCTCTGCCGCTGCTACGCTAATGCCAACCAGTCTGCAATGCCCAGCCAATCAGGGGTGCCGGCCACCAAGCCCTGGTTAGGCCTCTGCCGCTGCTCCTCCAATGCCAGCCTGCACTGCCCAGCCAAGTAGGGGTTCTGGCCACCAAGCCATGGCCAGGCCTCTGCTGCTGCTCCACTGATGCCAGTCTGCAGTGCCCTGCCCCCTATGGGTTCCAGCCACCAAGTCCCAAGCCTTCCTGGCCTCTGCTACTGCTGCCGCTGGGTCTCAGACAGCCAGCCCTGGCACCACGGGCACCCCCAGGGGCCAAGCGCTGAGCCTGCCTGCCCGGGCAACCCAGGGTGCCAAGCGCCAAGCCTTCCTGGTCTCTGCTGCTGGGTTTCAGATGGCCAGCCCTGGCGCCACGGGCACTCCCAGGGGCCAAGCACCAACCCTGGGGGCCAAGCGCCAAGCCTTCCCGGTCTCTGCTGCTGCTGCTGCTGGGTCTCTGATGGTCTGCGATGCCACCATGGGCACCCCAGGGGTCCCTGGAGTGCACCACGCCTCCTGGCGGCACCGAACTTTATGAACGCTCGGGGGTGAACACCGCCAGACCGAACCCATGAACCTGAACTAAGTTTTTAGTCCAAACATCCGAACGTCCAAACATCCAAACTCCGTCCTGGTTCACACATCCCTACCCATTTGCAGAGTGCAGAAGCACACACCACGGATACATAAGCTCACGCACACACAACGTGTCCTCTCAATAGGATTGTGATATTGGTCAGACCAAGGCCCACAAATATATTTTCTTTGGGTGTTTTTAAATGAGATGCTACCCCGCATGGCCACCCAGGAGCCACTCATCCTACCATCCATCTGAACGTGGAGCAGGGGGATATGCACTCCTGTGAGACATGCAGCATCCACTCATGGCCACGCACGGAGCACTGCTGGGAAATCTGGAGTGCTCCCTACTGGGCAAGCTAAATAGCTCCATGGCAACGGGTGGCCACAGAGTCCTGCCCATATGACCGGTGGCCGCCAGCCATGCCAGCAGACCAGTCACCCACTCATAGGCACTGTGGGTGGGGGATGTGACCGTTGCAAGTGACAAGAACTGGCCAGGAGCACTGGGGTGCCTGGATTCCCCAGCGCTCATGCCTGGGACATGTTACTTGCAAAGGCTAGTCTGGTGCACTTCCCCCTCCCCCATGGTCCATGGCAGAGGGAGTGTGTGGCGGCTGCCTTCGTGGCCAGGGTACGCTGGGAGCCACGTTTGAATCCCTTCCTATGCACTTCACCTGAATGGGTGCTCCACAGCAGCGCCACCCAGTGGCCACAGACACCCCACCCCACCCCCATCACCTTGCTCATTTAAAAACATCCCTTTTAAAGAGTACAAGCACCAGACTGCCTATTGTTACAGTGGCATAGCTATGGGAGTATGGCAATGGGGGGCAGGGCCATGGGGGTCCCAAATTTTATTTTCACCTGGGGACCCACAAATTCTAAGGCTGGCCCTGAATGGACACTAGGCTGAAAGTCTAACGGTATTCTAGTTGCTGATATCTCGTACTCATTGTTACGCCTTTTGATTATTTGCACTACAGGAGCTTTTCAAAAAGCAATTTTTGTAAAGTAGGTATTTACTGCCTCTTGGTTTTGTTATTGTTGGTTTGCTTTGGTTTTACATTTAGGCCCTTTTCACATGAGGCGTCTCCACCCACCTCCATGCAGATTCGCTGGGAATGCCATGGGGGTTGGGTGGGGGTGCGCGCTACACCCATCTCCACCCATCACCCACGCATGGAGCAATGGGCTCCAATGTCAGTTGCTCCGTGGGTGGAGATGGGTGTGTGCCCATCGGAACAGACGCATACCCACCTCCACCCACCGCGGCCTCACACCGGTCCCCCCACCCACTGCAGCCCATTTGAAACAGGCCTTAGGCAAAGTGAGGCAGAAAGCTTACATCCCCAAGGCCGCCGAGAGAATTTAGTCAGTGCTGAAACTGGAATTAGAACTCTAGACGGTTCTGCTTTCCAGGGATATATACAGGCCGCCCTGTCATATTGTCAATATTTATCTTAGGGTAGCTGGGATTGGGCCCAATAGGCTGGATGTTGTACAAACAGAAGAGAGGGAGTTCCTGCCACAGATGGTTTACAATCGAAAGACGAATAGATCCATTTTATTAACCAATAAAAAGTAGGGCTTTTAAAAGGTCAGGCTTCATAGCTGTGATGAGTTCACCTCAGCGTTTCATGTATCCCAGGACAAGCATTTCAGTGCAAGTTAGTCAGCCAATGCAGCTATGTCTGTCAACTCTAACAACCAGCTTTGCAAGACAAGCAGAGCAAACTGGTGAGGTAGCACTAGCTACTTCCTTCCAGGAGTTGCGAGCTTGAATTATATTCATTTAAAATTATTTTTTTGCACTGCTATCTGTGTTTACTTACTTGCATAGTACATCAGAGCTCTGTAAAATAATTTTGAATATAATTTTTTATTATGTAACAAATAATCCCAAAGTAACCAGATCTTTTATTTCTCTTTCTGTACGTTAACCTCTTCATTACTTTTCTTGGCAACCCTAGTGTGTCAGTCCTCAGCATGAGCAGTGATGCCATTGCAGCCTGAAATGATACATATTTAAGAAAGGCACCTATAGCCATACTGTGATACGGAACTCTGTAGGTCACTGGTTCCCACCCTGGCCATGACTGCATAGTGCATGCTGTTCAGCAAAATGTGTGAAATGAGTTTAGGAGTGTCCAAAGCATCACCAGACCCTGCCTTGAACAGTTGAAAGCATGAATGTCATGGAACTATGCCGGGTGGTCCCTAGCCATCAGGGCTGGATGGATCCAGGTTATTTGTAGACTATGGGTGTTAATAAACGTGACTCAGCCTCCTATGGCCTGCCTGGGTCAGAACCTTATCCCCACAGCACATCTGTTAGCGTCCTCCCCGGGATGTGCTGGTTGCATGTTTATTAACACCCGATGTGACCAAAACATGAGGTCGATAAATGCACTTGAATTGACAACATGAATATGAAAAGCACTGGTATAAAATATAGGGCTGTAGGGGGCCCCACCCTGAAGAGGGCCTATGGCAACTCAAGAGAGAGCCTCCAGCACAGGGGCCATGAATAAACCAGAAACATGGCAGGGAGCGCCTGTGACACAGGCCCCTGAAGAGGACTGTTCTGTCAGAAGAGGAAAGTATCCCTATGCAAGGAGGGGTCCACACTGCCATTTTGCATAGGGCCCCAACGTCCCTGGACCTGGCACTACCATATGTTCCCTCCAGAACAGCCCTGAGGCCCGTCAGCAAGACACTTGCACTTGTGTTGTATCAGTTCCTGACCTTACAGTCTCACTCCTCCCATGAACATTAAATTCACTATGAATAACTTTTAAAAGGGAAAGGCTCCTTTTTACTGCCCTGAGTTAGTTTTATTATTATTACCAAACTCTTTAAATAATTCGAGCCAAAGAAACAACAGAGCCCTCTACTATCAGGTCCAGAGCAAAGTGTAAAATTTCAACATGGAACACAACTAGCAGTGAAATTTTGCTACAAACCTAAAGTCCATCTTCAGTTCATGAAAGCATTTGTTAGTGTTATGAGCAAACCAAAGCCAATTGATGGGTCCCTTCCAAAAAACCAAATACAAGCCAATACTGGGAATAGACAACATAGAGCTTGGCTGTCTCAACAGAATCTCACTGGAACATTGGGATTTGAATGTAAAACTCAAAACTAAACTCAGGAGGTGCAAAAACATACAAATCATCAGCAGAAATCTATTCCCATTGAAAGTGCTGCCTTCCGCTGAGCGGTAGCCATGCCAGTACAGCTGCCCTGTGCAACTTGCTTCTGCACAATGCAAAAGAAATCCTATATGTCACATTTAAACATGTATCTGATCTCTTTTCAGATTGCACACTTAAGAGATCACTTTCTCTCAGATGTGGCTTTTCAATAACCCAGCTGCTTATCAAAAGAAAGATGCTCCAATGACTAAAAACTTGAAGTAACTTTGGTTTCTTAGCTCACATTTTTTTGGGTGACAATCACTGCAGATGTCTAGTTAGGATGCTTACTTTCTTCCAAGTGCACCTGAAAATATCCAGGGATGTGACGGAAGTATTTACTTATTACAAGGACCAACAGTGCCACCTGGTGATCAAAATGCTTCTGGAAAGAACACCCTGTTAATGAAACTTTGCCATTCAGTAGACTTCTTAAGCGCAACAAACCCGTGGCTGTGTAATACCTTAGGAGGGGTGACTAATACAACTTCTGCTTACACTGATGAGGTTTTACTAGTCACATGTTTGTCAACAAGAGCTGGAAAAACTAATTATATTTGTACAATACAAGTTAGTATTACCAGGACAGAGAACTGGCATGCCCATTGACACGTATGCCCATTGACAGTGGCAGTAAACACACATGGGCAGGACAATCCTCCACTATTAAAGTCAATGGGAGTTTTGCCATTGACTTCAATGAGTGGAGGACTTATGCTCTTGGTCATCTCGTGTGTGTATAAATGTACATCCCACCATGTGACTGCTATAGATTTTCCACACTCAGATTTTGTGGACACAAACTAGAGATGCACACCACCATACTGCTTTTCACTGGTCATCCAGGGGACCATAGAAACATGAATCATGGGGAAGGGTCAGTCTACTTCTTGCAAAGCTCCATGGTGTTTCTGGCAAGAGGGTGTCGGGGTGGAAGAAAAAACAGACAGGGGAAGAAACTGACTGTGGTGGGGGTGCTTTCACAGTTGGAATGTCTTTGGAATGAAACTTTGCCCAGTCACAGCAGTTCCTGAGCTAGCGTCTCTCTTCCACAACCAGGTGTGTTGGATCAAGGGATATCATCTGGGAAACAACTGGTGGGAGGAAACTATTGGGTAGTGATGAATACATGTGACCGTTTATTGCAACACCAAGGGATTTCCACATGTTTATCATTCCATCCAGTGACACCCATGGACACAACTGTAATTGGGCAGTGAATGGCATTAGTAAAATGGCAGCTGAAAAGAAAAAGGAGAGGACTGGAATCTGGTAGGCTAAAAATAATAATTCAAGTGCTTTTACAATACTTCAGTTGACAGCTGTAATTTATAATACTTCTGTATTAAAGCACTGCTGCTGGGCTGTGGCTCAGGTGGTAGACTGCATGCTTTCCACATATAAGGTCTAAGTTTATATCCCCAGCGTCTCCGATTCAGGATCTCTGATAGCATGCCTGGGTGAGGTCTCTGCTGGGGATCCTGGAGGGTCTCAGGTAGCAACTCTGGGTGAGGCCTGAGCTGGATTTGAAACCCAGTTGGTGTGTCAGGTTGTGACAATACTGGGCTAAGCTGGACCAATGGTCTGACTCAGGGAGCTCCTTAAATACCATCATCGCCTAGAGAATAAAAAATTCATTTAAAGTTTTGAAGCTTCTGTGGTTGTGAACACCTTCCAAGTATGAACTTGTATAAAACCAACACAAATCTTTGTCTGCAGAGACTTGTGGTACCTATTTTAATGCTAAAAGTTTCCCATGGTGAGAGTGAAAATTGACTGGACTCTTGTCAGTTTCATTGTTAATGTTGTGCTGCCTGGTCAGTTTTCCTCTATAGCAGCAATCAGCAACTCTTTATAGCAAGGAACCAGAAGATGAGAGGTTAGGTCCAGGACAAAGATACAGTTGTACTATTAATGGTGAACAGACATAGCCGGTGAAAATGTTCTCATCACATCAGTTAGGAAAACAGAGTAGTAGTGGATACACATCAAATGCTTTTTTTAACAGCCATATGGGGAACGCTATTGCTTTAAGTATTGGAATCCACTTGATATAGGTTAAGACACTGCTTAGGGACTCACTTTTGTGCACTGCCAGCAGTGCTTCTCTGTCACATGCAGCTTGTTCAGAATGCAGCAGCACAGCTGCTTACTGATTTGGGCAGCCACAATCATATGATGCCTACCTGGCTCTGAACAGCATAGAACCTGGCTATATTTGAAACCTTTTTCTGGAGCCTCATGTCAATGGTTACTGCACAGAGAAAGCACCCGCTGTTTTGTGATCCTGCCATCGTGCCTTAAACCAGCAGGCACTAAGGCAATCACCTGTTCAATAACCTTCTCTAAAAAGGGAAGGAGACAAGTCGATAGCTGGCAGGGAAGTCAACATCAAGGTTTCTTGAGTAGAGGATGGACGTTCATAGTTTTAAGACCGTCAGGCACACTGCTCTCCCTTAGGGAGGCATTGACAACCCTGGCCAGCAACACCCTCAATGTCTCCTTTGCTGGGGCAAGCCCCTAGATGAGGCACTTGATCAGTCTCAGTTCCTCCTCCTCCTCCTCCCCTCCCCCCGCCCCCCTTTTGAAAAGCACCTGAAAACTTATTGGTCTCCAGGGGTTTTTATGATCCATTGTTCATTCCCCTCTTTACCTTCTCCTTTTGATTTTTTTTTTTTCAAATGTATTTCTATTTTAAATTGTAGTTTTATTGTAAAGCAAACAGCACTATAGGAATAAAATAGGACTATAGGAATAAAATTATTATTTCTGTGGTGCTCATCAGTGTAGAAACTGGACCCAGTAACAAACCCTGGCTGCGATCCCTGTAATGCTCCTCTTTCCATAGCTGGGGAGGACTGGCTTTTCACTTTAAAAATGTGTCACTATATAAATCTATGATGCAACTGCACCTTGAATATTGTGGGTAGTTCCGGTCACACCATCTCAAGGGATGCAGTAAAACTGGAAAAGGTAGAACAAGTGACAAAAATGATCATGAGCGTAGAATAGCTCATGTATGAGGGGCTTAATAGATTTGGGCTTTTCAGGTTAGAGAAAAGAGAGGGGCTATGACAGAAGTTTATAAAATCATGAGTGGAGTGAAATAAGTAATTGGGGAGTTGTCGTTTACCCTCCTAAATAGTACTAGAACTAGGGGATAACTCCACAAAACTAACATAGCAGACTTAAAGCAGAAGCAGTTTTTTCAAGCAATGTACAATTAACTTGTTGCCAGAGGATGTGGTCAAGGCCAGTAGTAAAGTTGGGTTAAAAAAAGGATGGGATAAGTCCTTGGAAGATATGTCTATTAACGGCGATTAGCCAAGTAGGTCGGGGGATGCAACTTCTGTCAGGAACTGGGAATGAACAGCAGGGAATGGATCACCCCATTATGACCTGTTCAGTACTTCTCCAAAGTGACTGAGACTGGCCACTGTCAGAGACAGGATGCTGGTCTCCATGGACCATTGGTCTGACCCAGTATGGCACTTGTGTGTTAGCTAATGGAATAAACCTGCATGCCAAAACCTGTCGAGTACCTGCTGAAACGTCCTATTTGAGTGTAAATGAGACCACATCCTCTGGAAGAGCAAGGGGTGGGACAGGAAATACAATTAGAAAAATAAGACAAAAGATTTGAGAAATAGGACGAAGAACAGTGATGAGGTCGAAGACAACATAAGAAAACAGAACAGTTATGTGGGGTAGAGGAGAGAACGTGACAAGGAAACACTGCAATCAGGTTATTTTCATTCTAACCAGCAAGTTTGCTCCTTCCTATTATTTAAAGAAAATGTTGGTATGGAAAAAAGAGTCAGTTCAGTGTCTTTATTTGTAACACTAGCTACTGAAGAGGAAAAATCGAGGATTAAGATTGATGGCTCCAAACTCAAACCGTGGCTCAGTCACACATGGGTTGTATGTGTTAATCCAACATCTTAACATCCTTGCAGCATTCTCTCTCATCTCCATTTTTTAAAAAGAGTTTACCATTCAAGTCAGCCTAATTTCTTCAGAGAATGACACCCTCTTTCAAATTTCCTCCTTAGTCTCAAGTGATGGAAAATGTCAACATATGAAATAATCCAACAGCACTTGTTAATTTTTTTAATAAGACACAGGTTACAACAATACAAGTAAATAAGACCTCGAAAATTAAACACTGTGGACTGTTAACTGATCACAGCACAATGATTTAGTCTTTCCGTAACGGAACCATCTCCTCCTTAATTCCATCTTTTGTGATAATGCAGATCTTCAGAGCATCTCCGGTGTACACATCTCTCTCAGCTGCAGAAATGAAGACATCTTTAACGAGCTGTAGAGCTCTTTCCAGGGACAAAGGCACGTGCTCCACATTCTGCATGTTCTTGAAACCAACCTAGAGAAGAAAGGTATTTTGATTCTCTATTGTTTAGTACTTTAACATTCTTTAGAGGAAAAATAGATTCTATCACACTTGTAATACTAGTTTATATTACCAAGCCTGTTAGCTAGGATTCTGGATGAACAGACAAATCACAGACCAACTTCAATTGCTGAGCCTCCACACAAACACTGAAGGTAGTTTAAGATTCTAATTTTTACTTTTGAACACAAGACAAATTACATGACAAGGGCAACCGGCAAGTCTACAGTCTTCACATTCAAAGATGATCGGTGCATTAAAAAGCAGCAACGTTGAAACAATTTGAAAGGAAATAAAGGCATAGGCTACCTAGATGATATCAAGATTACTTAATTACTATAATTGCTGCAAGGTAGATTTTGTTCAAATAATAATAATATTTTATTTGTCTTAACCTTAGGTCATAACAAGGAACATTTTAAAACAAAAAATATAAAATCTCAAGCTTGAGTAATTAAAAGCATCATAAAAACCAGCAAAAAGAAAACTATACAACAAAATAGCAGCACAGGGATCTTATGTTAAATAACAAACACTCTTAATAAAACAAACCATTTAGCTATTTACATGCAGTTGGCTAAAATATCCTTTATTATTATAGGCAAAGATTGTGACCAGCCCTAATTCATACCTATTTGGAGATTTTCTTCTGCTCTCTTGTTCCTATCGATTTCCATTATCAACGCTAATTTGGCAACTTTGATGGTAATCTCTTTATTGGAGTTGGCCAACAAAAATTATATTCGTAATTGCGGGTCCTAATGGGCACTATCTTTAAACCAATCTCCAAAAACTTCTTTCCGAATTCCCTCAAACATCAGGCATGTTAAAAGATAGTGCTGCAGATCTTCCACTACATGTTGTCCACAGAGGCAGAAGCGCAGATCCATTCAGTCAGTCCTCTAATACCTTTGTGGTCATCATGGGTCAAATATTAGGAAAAAAACTTCCTAACTAAGAAATATTGAGCAATGCAGTGGGACTGCTGAAGGTGGTCATGGAATCTCCTTCCTTGTACCTTTTCAAATACTGTCTGGACGAGCAGTGGTCTGTGAAGCTGTAGGTACACAGTATCCTGCCTTGGAGCAGGGGGTTAGACTAGACAACCCTCGCAGACCCTTGCAGCCCTACAGTTCGGTGATTCTATATTTTACCTGGTTATCAAGCAGAGGCTGCAACATGGCACTTGCTGACCCACCAGCCTTGAAGGAGTCTCTCTGGTATGAACCTACAGGATCAAAGCTGTATACTGCTCCCTTCCCTTGAAAGGGAAAAAAAAACAGGTTCCCATGATTACATGTAAAATGTAATGGCTACTAATGGTCTAAAAAAAGACTTTAGAAACATTTTATTCATAAGACAGGAGTAACAATAATTTGACCTCTGAAGGACGCTGGATGGGCAATTTGATTAGACATATCTGATTCTTGATCAAAGCAACTGAACAGAAGGGTACTGTCCATATTCTGGCTGCAGTGTGACCAAATCATTTGAAGAGTAAAGACTGCATACAGGAGCAAGCTTCCAAATATCTTCCCAGTTTTATAAAACTACTACATTCCTGCACCCAAGTACTTCACGTCACAGCTTTAAATTTGCAGTATAGAATTGTTTTTATAGGTACTCAGAAAAGGAATATGATGCTATGATCATTCTACATGATCCTTATTCCATAAGAACTGCCATACTGGATCAAACCAATGGTCCACCTAGACCAGTATCTTGACTCCCAACAATGGCCAGCAATGATGCTTTGGGGGGGGGGAAGGTAAAAAACAGGCCATACACAAAGCAATCCATTTCCTGTTCATTCTGCTGTCAAAAGTTGAACATCTTGTCTAATAGCTGCTGATGGACCTATTCTATTCCATCCACAGGCCCTAGCAATAATAATTGTGGACCTAGGGGAAGGCTAACCATCAAATACTGCTTTTCAATAAAGACAATCCAATTTTAAACTAGATATATGTCCTCAGTCCCATGCTTGTTTGTACGTATATGTGATGTCACATGAAGAGAACGTAATCTGAAATGTTTACTGTTATCACTTTTCAGAACAATCTGAAATGGCACATTCCATTATATGTTAAAAACAAACATAGCAAAGTAGGAATGTTTCAAAACAAATGATTATCATACATAGTTGAGATAACCTGTAGCTAGCTTCAGTTTTTCTGCAGTCATACATATTCTGTCTCACTGTACAGTCTCTATAGAGCTGCAAAAGGTAGCTACATAACTCAGCTAATGCTTAATTTTTAGCAGTTCTGGATCCACCCACAAAAGGTACTATAGAATAACAGCAATATCTCACATAAGCAGCAACTGCTCCAGTCTGCCACCGACCTGAATAACTGCCCGTCATTAGCAAAAGCCAATCCCCTCTTCATATTCCTTCCCACCATAAGCATCAAGACTTACCTTCTTCATCAAGTCCACCAATTATGTTGTAAACGTAGTAAGGAAAGAAGCGTCGAGAATAGAGGATCGTAGACAGCATCGCTGCAATAGCCCCTGTAGTCATGGGCTTGTTATTGGAATGCTTGTACATCTGAAATCATCAAGTGACAACACACCAAAAAGCTAGTTCAATAGAAAGAAGTGAACACAGTAAAACTCTTAACCATTTACATGTACATCTCATTGGGTGTTGTTAACAGACGTCCACCTAGATGTCTGTCCCACCCAGGGTAGGGCTTCCCCCTGACCGGACAAGCTCCAGCCGCGGGAACAAACGTTCACGTGGCTCCCCCAGCCAGGGAGGGGGACGGGGAGCCACATGCAGCCACCTCACTGTGCTTCTGGAATCACCCTGCCTCCTGGCCATGACAGGCAGCCATGGCTGGGCACCATGGCAACCCCCCCATGGTTCCCACCTGGTTCAGCCCGCTTTAGGCTAGCTGTGCAGCTGCTGGGCCCAGACTGTGGGCCCGCTTTGATCCGGCCCTCCTGCCACCCTGGGCAGGTTTTGCTCCAGGTCCACATCTGACAGGCCTGGAACAAATGTACAGACATGATGCTGGCCCAGTCAGGCCAAAGCGGGCCTAACCAGACCAATGTCATGTCTGTTAACAACCCACTGATAAGGAGAGCAGTCCAGAGCAGAAGTGGCAACTGAAATTTATTTCATGATTAGTGAAAATATTAACTGGAGCCAAAAAGCAAATTCTGTTTATCACATAGTTGAAATTGTTGATGCACTCATTTGTCTCTTTAGAAGGGACAGTTATCAGAGTTTAGGCCCAAAACTTAAGTCTTCATATAAAGTTTGACAAGGTCTTTTTAAACCACACGTATCTGATCAATAACCTTTACAGTATTAAAATGCTTACATTTCTCCCCCTTAAACTGAACGTTAACATAAGAAGTGCCACACCAGGTCGGACCAGTGATCCATCTAGCCCAGCATTGTCTCCGCCAGTGGCCAGCTCTGGTAGCTCAAGAGAAGTGCATGTACAGATCACAGAGGTGTGACCCATCTCCAGCTAAACACTCTGAACTACCGGTAGCCATGGGTTTAAGCCCCCATTAGTAGGTGGTTATGGCTCTATCCTCTAAGAACCAATCTAATGTCTGTTTGAAGCTAGTTATGCTGCTGGCTTTCACAGCCTCCTCCAGCAACGAGTTCCACAACTGTATTGTCCGCTGTGTAAAAAGGTACTTCCTTTTGTTTGTTGTAAATCTGCTGTCATTTAACTTCAGTGTCCCCTTGTTCTCTTACTGTGAGAAAGCGCAAACAGTTCCCTATTGACTTTATCCACATCGCTCATGATTTTATAAACTTCTATCATATCCCCCTTTAATTGCCTCTTCTTCAAGCGAAATAGCCCCAACCTGTTTAGTCTCTCCATTCCTTTGATCATCCTTGGTGCCCTTCTCTAAACCTTTTCCAGTTTTATCTTTCTTGAGATGGAGCAACCCAGAACTGCACACACTATTCAAGGTGGGGTTGTACCAAAGATTTATAAGGTGGCATTATGAAGCAGTTACAATGTTTCAATTACTTTTTGCATTTCACTCAACACAGATGAAGACATAATAGTAAATTCCACTTTTAGGTTCTATTTTGCCAGTATAATGCTGAAATGTTTGGGATACAAGCACTTCAGAAGTCTGTATGAATCAAACCATCATTGCATTTCTATTAGGTTTCTTCGCCTGACTATGCCGCTTTAAATAGCTAAACTATTGCTCTACTTGCTAGTTTTTTACGAAGGTGTAATCAGTTTCTTTTAAAACACACCCAGAATTTCAAATAATTACCTTTAATCTTGCTTCAATAATTTTAGTAAGCGTAAGACAGTCGCCATGAAAACCGCTGCATCCAATGACTGTTTGGTCTGTCCTATAAAACATAATGCATGTATGATTTTTGCAAGATCTAGAAATATAGGCTAATTTCTTACATGAGAAAGATTAGAAATGTATTTTTAGCTTACTGTTATGCAATTTGTCACCTGGAAATGAAAACAGCCAGCTCTTTGCAGACCAATTTGGGAGTAAGTAATCTCATAGTTAAAGTACAAGACAGTAAGTCATGAGATCTGGGGTCTAATGCGTGTAGTTGCTGTATTGTCTCAATATGTCATTTAACTTTTGCTTGTAATTCTGGAAATGTAGGTCCTATCTACCACCCGGGTGCTCCATAACTACTACTCTAGCTGCCACGCACTGAACAAGTGGAAAAGCTGGAAAGAACTGCACAAGGTATAATAGTTTTCCAAACTGCGAGTGCAATCCTCACCGACAATAATGGGTGAGGATAATTATACCCTGTGACTGCAATCTTGCAAAGACTGACACGCTTAACTTTGTAACATTGTAAGCATTCCACCTGAATTCAATGAAATTACTCAAAATGCAGAAAGTTAAACGTGCATAAATTTGCAAGATTAGGGCTGGTGCTTAGAACTATACCATTTAGCAAGATGATAAGTGTACACAAACAAAATTGTTAAGCATGAATAACCTAACCTGGAGAGAGAAAAAACATTTACTTTGACTGTCAGCCCAAACCACCGTATTTCAGACAAGAAATGATACCAAGGAAATTTCTCTCTTGACTCTAGCAACAAGTTACTGACACGTTATCAGAAGTTAGCTAGGCGAACTTAAGTCATCTAGACTGTGCTAAAGACAACAAAGCGTTTGTCTATAGTCAGTGGTAGTCCAAAGCATGGAATTACCACCACCCCAGAGCTACCGTTGCCGCTACAATTAACTGAACATTCTTATTGCTGTTGATCAGATGTACTTGTGTTTAACAAACTTGTTGAAGATGTTCTAGTGTTTAAAAAAATCAAGTTCTACATGGTACTGAAAAACACTACCAGTGAAATTCAAGTAGTACAATACAAATTAAGAAACATGATCTGCTTTACAGCATCATAACACAGTCCAAACTAATCCATCTTCAAGCTTGCATTTTTTCATTTTACTGGAATAATCTCTTTGAGATTCCAATCACATATGAGAATGCTGGCTATTCAAATCTCCATGGTGCTATTTATTCATTGCTGTTTTTTAAAATCTCTCTCTCTCCATGCCGTCCTTTCTGCAAAGGCTCAGGGCGGCTTACAATCATAAAAACAGAAAAAGCCATTAAAATCAATTTAAAAAATCCCCAATCCACCCCTATCCCTGCTACCTAATCCCATCACACCCTATCCCTGCCTGCCAATTAAAAAGGTCTTACATTGTTTCTGGAAGATAAGCAGGCTTGTGCTTAAGTGGACCTCCAAGGGGAGGGAGTTCCATAAGCATGTGGCAGCTACCGAGAATGCCTCCCTGGGCGCCCTAGTCATAAAACATCACGGGGAGATGGCACCTGCAAGAGGGCGTCCCCGGCTGACCTCAGGGTTCATGAAGGGACAGAAGGGAGAAAGGTGGCTTTCCAGATATGGGGCCCAAGCCGTTTTGTGCTTTATAGGTTAAAACCAGCACCGTGAATTGTGCTCAGAAAGCTATCGGCAGCCACCCCCAAAAGACAGGCTGCTGTGTTCTGCACCAACTGCAGCTTCAAGACTCTGCAACGCAGAGCGCACTTCAGTAGTCTAGTCTCAAGACTACGAAGGCACGGATTATGGTGGCCAAATCCAAAAGAAATGGTCACAGACTTCTCACCACATGTAGTTGGTGAAAGGTACTCAGCCACTGCCACAACCTGACAATCCAGGCACAGCAGTGGATCCAAGAGCACTCCAAGGCTGCAAACCTGAGTGACCAAAGGAGACTGAACCCCATCAACGACAGGGGTCCCTACATCTTCCAGGTCACACAGCCAGCCAGCGATCACCACCTCTGTCTTGTTTGGATTCAGCTTCAATCAGCTCGCTTGCATCCAGTCCTCAACGGAAGCACTTGGGCCAGATGAAAAGGAGAAATAGAGCCAAGTGGCACTGAACTCGCGCCAAAGCTGACGCAAGTGCATATTGATGGCACTTCACGCCAAATCCCCAAACGATTGCACCCAAGGGCCTCAGATACGCATTAAACAGGAATGGAATGTGTTCAACTGCTGTTGAACCAACCGTTCTTGTCCCACTACATCCCTGAACCAGTCGCCAGTCTCAGTTTTCTGGGCGCCAATGGCACCTCTATTCTGTGCCCTGCTGTACCCAAAGTAACAGTGCCCAAGTTAAGCCAAATACAAGCAACTTTATCTGCAATGTAGGTGGCAAACTCGTCACAGCGGGCAGGCAATGCCTCTAACTCCAGGCAGACACAGCCAGGATTGAATAAAGTATTCACCCCAGAAGAGCTCCACTGGACAGCACTTTACAGAAGCTATGGTGGCCGTGAAGAAAGCTTTCTTTGCTGCTACCACAGCCACGGCATAGTCCCTTACAAACAGTCTATGCCACAGCAGTCAGCTTTGGCGCAAGTTCAGCGCCACCTGCCCTCCACCCACCCTCTCGCTTTAGTAGCCCTAGGTCCTCCTGATATCAGGGAGACCTGTGCTCCCGCTGTGGAGGAAGCGGACACCTGGATGCCATCATGTCAATGGCATACTACAAATCAACCAAGGTATTGGGGCCAACCCCATGCCCTGGCCTACGCATGTGCACACATCTCCACAGAAATTATATTGTGCCGCGTGGAACCCGCATGGGACCCACATGGATCCCGCTTGGGATTGCGGCCATTGACAGCGAGGCCATCGAGGGCAGTGGGTAAATCCCCCAGAGAGTTCTGGAATTCTACTGAATCCATATACTTACCTATAAAGCCCTACACGGTCTAGGCCCTGCCTATCTGCGGGATCACCTCACTCTCCATGTTCTGGATGGCCCCTACGGTCTGCTGGGAGCACCCTTCTTGAGCTCCCCCAGGTAGTCCGGGAGGCTACAATGGAGAGGGCGCTCTCAGTAGCTGCACCTAGGCCGTGGAACTCCATTCCAGCGAGGCCCAGGTGGCCCCAGACCTCACCTCATTTCGACATCAGCACAAGACCTGGCTGTTCCACCAGGCTTTTGGCGCGGGAGATGGGTGAAGGGTGGGTGGGGCAGGGAGGTTGGGTTTTTTATATTTTATGCTATCCCCCTTTTGATTTGTTTTATGGACTTTATATATGTGTTATTTTTATGATTTTTAATGATATTTTCAATTTTATTATGTTTGTAAGCCGCCTCGAGCTGCAGGAGAGGCAGGGTAAAAATAATGTAAATAAATAAATAAATAAACAAACAAACTTAGTCTCCATGGGTGGACCATCTGAACTGGTATGCTAACCTCCAACATACAATTCACAAATAAGGCTTAGTTGTCAGAGATGAACTTACAATTTGTAGCATTTTGGACTGTCACGACTGTGGATTGCATAATCTTCACTCAGTCGAGTGTCTGAGGCAACAACAGAAAAGTCTTCTCCTGCAACTGCCAATACAGTCCTTAAAACAACAACAAAGAGTAACATAAAAATGTGCGACTGCTATCTTAAGTATTCACTTGGACAATATGGAAGTTTACATAGTGCACAGTTCGCAAACTGGCTTGACATATTGGTACAATGAGGGAGCATCTTTCCTTTTTCAAGCATGGCTTCCTGCTAGATGTCACTCAGTCCATGATTCAAGATTTCTGGAAACTTTTCCAAGAAGCTAAACAAACTGTACGTCTGTATATCCTGCAACCCTGAGCCTACAAATACTTATGAACATATTTAGCTTCATGAACTGCAAATAGCTCCACTAAAGTAAACCGCTCACAATAACAAAGTTATTGTGCGTAACAACATGTGCGTACAAAAGTGTTTGCAGGCTCAGTCACAGTGGCCAATACTTAATCCATTTAAATTGAGGCATGTGGGACATATTTCAATCATGATCCAATTTATGGAAAGCAGATGCTAGTGCACATGCAGACCAACATTCATAGCAGTATATGGAAAAATAGGAATGAGCAGAGATTCAGAACCAATGTAAATTCAGAATGAATGTAAAATGCTATTCAACAGTGACTGGGAACCTCTTCCCTCCAAGGGGCCACTGAAAAGGAGTAAAAGCTCTGAGGGCCACACAGATGTTGGGGGTGGGGGGGGAAGCACTCAAAAAGAAAAGGGTCCAGATCTGTCCTCCATCCTTGTGTGCATACCCCCATCTCTAATCCCTTCCACAAAGCTCAGTCTTTCAGTACTAGTCAGAGGGAGGAGACTAGATCCAGGAGCCAGACCCAGGAACTGGCAAGGGGCCAAATAAAAACTAGCCAGGGGCCACATTTGGCCCCCAGGCCTGATATTCCCCAATCCTGCTTTACAGAGAGCCCAGACACAAAATGGTGAGATGTGACCAAGCAGCAGAACCCTCACATTTAAACAAGCTTTATTTGCATCTTGCCTTATTATCATAGTATTCTTAATATTGTAAATTGATATAGTTGCTAAAACTATTATATGGGATCAGGACACTGCAAGAGACAGCAGAAGACCAAAGGGTCACTCTTAAGTGGGTTTTTTTCCTGTAGAACACAATGATTATAGTTTAAAATGTAAAATATCCACTTTCTGCAAAGAAATAACTTACCTGCTATGGCAGATCTGATATTATAGTTTTAGAGAAGAGAAAATAACCCTTTTGTTAATGGGGCTGTCATGTTATTAGCTCAGGTAGGACAGAAACCTCCTGTGGCGCAGAAGGGGAAAGTTCACTTGATCTTCAGTACAGATACAGACTGCAAAAGCAGAGCTTCAAGAGCGTTCTTACTTTCTGGGCATTAAGTGGGCAAAAGTTACCATAGAAGTTGTGAGACAGGTTAGTTTGACCTTGCTGATGGTGGTCCCAAAAATAAGAGACGGCGACAAAGTAGTTCAGGTGATATCTTTTATTGGACCATCTTCTGTTGGAAGAGTATTCAAGCTTTTGTGCACGAAGGCAATTCCTCAAACAGGCAGAAAGTCATAACTATAGTCTCAGCAAAAGCAGAAGTTGGTTCAGTTAAATGATATCTGAACTCCTTTGTCCCCCATTTGTGATTACACAAAGCACTCTTAAGGCACCAAATTATTAACATTTAAGGGTTTGAAACAGGACTCATTTTGTAGATACTCCAACAATCCATTAAAACTCCTCAGAAACGTGAAGTTTTATATTACTTTATACACAAGTTTTATATTATTACGGGTGAAATCGGGACTTGGATTCTATCAATGACAAAGCTGTGCCAGGATGCCACAGTAAATCTTGCCTTTCAAAGTCTTTTTGAAGCACTACATGTCTCACGAAGTGGTCTCCTAAACATTAAGTCTTTATAGGAAAGGCACTGCGTAGCCTTCCAATATAACGAAGCATATTACATTATGCAAAACTTAGCACGAGCCAAATATAACCCAGAAAAGGGGGCAGCCACTAAAATTAATGGGAGCCAAGGTACTGACTTCAACGCACCGTATACAGCGAGGAAGCAAGAAACATACTGGGGAGCCTCTGTAAATCCCCCTTAAAGCCTCACACTCGCTGCTGCTGGGAAAGGCTACGGGTTCAGGGCAGGAGGCACAAATGCCTGGCACAGGCCAGAGGAGCCGGATCCGCAGCCAGGAATGGGGGCGAGGCCCTGCAGGCAGCCCCTCCCCAACCTCCACCGGCTGCTGAGCCGTGGACACCTCGACACCCTCGGGAAGCGAAAGTGAAAGCGGCGGCCGGTGGTGGAAAGGGACGGAGCGAGGATCCCAAAGCCCCCCAAGGTAGGGTTGCCACCAATGCACGTTTTTAAGGAACACTTATGAAAAATATAGGTTGCGGGGCCTGCACTGGTGCTTTAGGCACCAATGCAGGGCCCTGCAGTGTGTATTTTTCATAAGTGTTCCTTTAAAAATTGCATCGTTGGTAAAAAAAAAAAAAAAACGGGCAGAGGCTCCGCGGGGAGAGACCTGCAGCCCAAGGACGGGGAGGGGGGGCTTACCCGCCATTGAAGGTGTACGGGGAGAAACGGTGCCGCGCGACAGGAGCAAGGCTCTCTCCGTATCCCTGGCCGAGCCCATAACCGAGGCCGAGCTCCGCGTAGCCGGCTGTGGACAACATCCTGGCGCGGGATTCGGCGCTAGGGACCGGTTCGGTGCTGTCTCACGGCAAAATGGCGCCTCCGGAAGCGGAACTCGCCGTACTGCCCGGCGTCTCTCCGACCGCTTTCCGATAACAGCGCCGCCTACAGCCGGGAGGGGAAAGCGCCTCGCCCCGTACTCTCCCTGCCCCGCTGGAGCTTAGCCCTGGCTTCGTTGTTCAGGGAACGCTGGGTCAATCGAGCCCCGCGCGACAACACGGCAGCCGGCCAGTGCGAGAGGCAGCATCGCTCTCCCGAGCTTGGGGGGACGCCAGGCGGGTTTCGGCCTGCGCTGCAGCGGAGAAGCTCAGGCTGGATCCTGCGCACGAGCCCCTCTGTCCCGGAGAGTGCTCCCCATACCGGACTCTCCAAATACCCCCACGCCACAGGGGCTTCAGGAGAGTGCTCACAACTTTGTCCTCGTCTTCAGCTTCCAGGCGAAAGGAAATGCCCAGAGGCCCAGTCCTTCGGAGAATTACATCTCTGCGAGGTTGTTATGTTAAGCACAGACACCTGCGACTTCTTGACTTTGTGAATGTGTGCCTGTCTCTCTCCCTGTTCCCCTCTCCCCTTCTTTTTTAGATTGTAAGCCCCTCGGGGTAGAGCACTGCCTCTAATTACAGACTGTACAGCACCAGGCACATTGCTGGTCCTTTTATATATTTATATTAAAAATCTGGCTCTTACTGCTTCCACTGCTAAACTCTATTCATGCTATAGTCATCTCTTGCCTTGACTACTGCAACTTCCTTCCTACTGGTCTCCCCTACTCTGACCTCACGCCTTTCACTTCTGTTCAACGCTCTGCTGCCAAGGTCATTCACCTTGCCCATCACTTGGACCATGTTAAGCTTCTTTTCTCCATCCTCCACCAGCTCCCACTACCTGAACATATTCAGCACAAACTCATTGTCGTTATCTTAAAGGCTCTTCACAGGCTTGCTCGCCCCTATCTTTCTGCCGTTTTTTCCCCTCACGTTCATGACTGGAAACTTCACTCCTTCTCTGCCCCCATCCCTGCCTGCTCATGACTCCCTTGCTCCTCAAAGCCTATTTGTCCCTTCTCCCTTTGCTGCCCCAATGCCTCAAATTTCACCCCTACTGCCCAATACATTCTGCTCCTTCCCACCCAATCAGCCCATCCTGGCTGGTGAAAGCCAGCCAGGAGACATTACAGTCGTTGCTGACTGGGGTGGTTAGTGCCTCCTTTCGGGAGGGCAGGGTACCTGAAGGAGGCTGTGGTTAGGCCCCTACTCAAGAAACCCATCTCTTGACGCTGATACTCCTGCCAGTTATCGGCCGGTCTCTAACCTTCCCTTTTTAGGGACGGTTATTGAACGGGCTGTGGCACAGCAGCTCCAGGAACATCTGGACCGCACCGGTTTCCTTGACCCCTCTCAGTCCAGGTTTTGGTCTGGGTATGGTACAGAGACTGCATTGGTGGCCTTGGTTGACGATCTCTGTCTGGTGATGGACTAGGGTTGTCAGACCTTACTGGTCCTGCTAGACCTTTCGGCTGCGTTCGACACAGTCGATCATAAGGTGTTCGTGACTCGCCTGCAGGACCATGCCGGGATTAGCGGGACAGTCTTGGACTGGTTTCGTTCATTTGTGGCCAGGAGAACTCACCAGGTGGTCTTGGGGGAATGTACATCTTCCCCCCAGGACCTCACATGTGGAGTCCCACAGGGTGCCATTCTGTGCCCCCTCTTGTTTAACATCTATATGCAGCCATTGGGGGGAGATCGTGAAAGGGTTTCAGGGCATGTAGTGAAACCATTTTGCTGATGACACTCAGCTCTACCTCTCTTTTTCCATTGACCCAGGCCATGCAGTCTCTTTATTTTCCCAGTGCCTGTTGGCTGTGGGGGCTTGGATGAGGTTGAGCCATCTGCAGCTGAATCCTGACAAGACGGAGGTGATGTTGGTGGGTGAGGGCCTGGGAGTGGTTGAATCTCCTCTTGTAGGGAGGGGTTCACCCTACCATGAGAACACTGCGACTCTGCTGAGGTTTGGCCTTTCTGCCACCCTAAGCTCCACCGACCAACTACTTTTCTCCATTTCTTTTCTACTGTATTTTCCCATCCTATCTTACTCACTAACATGCCTGCCCTATTTTCTCACCTTTTCTTTCCCTCCTCCCCTTCTCTTCCTGTCCATCTTTTTCTCCCTCTACTTTTCTCCTCCAAGCTTCTTCCTCTCCCCAACCGATCACCACTCTCTAACCTCCCCCATACATCCTTTTCTCCCTTGGCTACCTTCTCTCCTTGCTCCCCCCCTTCCACTCCTCCTGTCTCTAGCCTTCCTCGATGCTCCCCTTCTCCCAATCTTATCCCTATTCCTCCTGTCTCTAGCCTACCACGACGCTCCCCTTCTCCCAATCTTATCCCTATTCCTTGCCTCCCCCCTCATCAACTACCATTTTTCTGCTCCCTCTGGAACTGTCGCTCATCTATCAGTAAAGCTCCCTATATCCATGATCTTTTCCTCTCTCGCTCCCTCCAGCTCCTTGCCCTTACTGAAACTTGGATCACTCCCTCGGACTCTGTCACGCCTGCTACCCTCTCCTGTGGGGGTCTCTCCTTCTCTCACCAACCCCGCCCTGAAGGACGGGGTGGTGGGGTGGGCCTCCTTCTTGCTAAATCCTGTCAGTTCCAACCAATTTCTCCTCCCCCCTCTCTCTCCTTCCATACCTTTGAGGCTCACTCCGTGCGCCTCTACTCCCCCCTCCATCTACGTGTTGCTGTCATCTACCGTCCCCCTGGTCCTCTCTCTTCCTTTCTTTCTGACTTTGAGTCCTGGCTCACTTTCTTCCTCTCTGTTGATATCCCCACTCTCATCCTTGGTGACTTCAACATTCATGTTGATGACCCATCTCAGCCCTCAGTCTCTCGCTTCCTCTCCCTAGCCTCCTCCTTCAACCTCCACCTTTGGACCAACTCCCCCACCCATACTAATGGCCATTCTCTTGATCTTGTCCTCTCTAGAAACTGCTCTGTCGCTGATCTCTCCTTCGATCCTCATCCTATATCAGACCACTTCCTTGCCTCTTTCAACATTTCCCACTGTCCCCCCTCCTCTTCCCCTTCTCTACGCCCCTTCCGTGACCTTCAAGCTATTGATCCCCTGGACTTTGCCTCCTCTCTCTCTCCCCTTCTTCCTACAGTCTTCTCTTCCTCCTCCCCTGACTCCGCTGTCTCTGCTCTCAACGCCTCTCTCTCCTCCACACTTGACTCCCATGCCCCTCTCTCTTCCCGCCCTGCCTTCTCCCACAACCCCCGTCCTTGGCTCACCCCTAGTATCCGCCACCTCCGTTCTTGCACTCGTGCTGCTGAACGACTCTGGCGCAAATCCCATTCTCACGCTGACTTCCTTCACTTCAAATTCTGTCTCTCCACCCTTACTTCTGCTATCTCCCTTGCTAGACAACACTACTATGCCTCCCGCATTGAGTCCTGTTCTCGGGACCCTCGCCGCCTGTTCTCTACCTTTGACTCCCTCCTCAAGCCTCCCTGTCCTCCCCCTCCTTCTTCCCTTTCTGCTCAGGATCTTGCCTCCTTCTTCACCTCCAAGATAGACAAGATCCGCCTCGACATCGCTTCCCACTCCTCTCTTCCCACTCCCACCCCTCTCCCTCCTCCCCCTCCTTCTCTCATGTCCTCCTTCTCCCCTGCCTCCCTTAAGGAAATCTCCTCTCTGCTCTCCTCCTCCAACCCTTCCACTTGCCCCCTTGATCCCATTCCTTCCCGCCTCCTCACCTCCATTACTCCCACTGTCGCCCCTTCCTTCCTGCACATCATCAACCTCTCCCTCTCTACTGGCTCTTTCCCTTCTGCCTTCAAACATGCCACAGTCTCTCCTATTCTCAAAAAGTCCACTCTTGACCCCTCTGACCCTTCTAGCTATCGTCCTGTCTCACTCCTTCCTTTTGCTTCCAAGCTGCTTGAACGTGTTGTCTACTCCCGCTGCCTTGACTTCCTATCCTCCAACTCCTCCCTTGACCCCCTCCAATCTGGCTTCCGCCCCCTTCATTCTACTGAAACTGCTCTCGCTAAGATCACCAACGATCTTCTGGTGGCTAAATCTAAACGTCTCTATTCCATTCTTGTCCTCCTTGATCTCTCTGCTGCCTTCGATACTGTTGACCACTCACTCTTGCTGGATTCCCTTCACTCCCTTGGCTTTTGTGGCTCTGTCCATAACTGGTTCTCCTCCTACCTCTCTGACCGCTCCTTTAATGTGTCTCTCTCCAACTCCGCCTCCTCCTCCTTCCCCCTCTCAGTTGGTGTTCCTCAAGGCTCTGTTCTTGGCCCTCTCCTCTTCTCGATCTATACCTCATCCTTAGGCAAACTCATTGCCTCCCATGGCTTCCAATACCACCTCTATGCTGATGACACTCAACTCTATCTCTCTACTCCCTCTCTCTCTCCCTCTGTTCAAGCTCGTCTCATCAACTGTCTCTCTGACATCTCTACCTGGATGTCTCAACGTCAACTCAAACTCAACATGGCTAAAACTGAACTCCTTATCTTCCCCCCTCATCCTTCCTCTCCTTCCTCACTGTCAATAACTATTGATGGAGTCACCATCCTGCCTGTCCCCCAAGCCCGTAGCCTAGGCTTCATCTTTGACTCAGCCCTTTCTTTTAAACCCTACATTGACTCTGTTGCTAAATCCTGTCGCTTCTCCCTCCATAACATTGCTAAGATTCGCCCTTTTCTCTCTGTCTCGTCTGCCAAAACTCTTGTTCATGCTCTGGTCATCTCTCGCCTCGATTACTGTAACCTCCTTCTCACTGGCCTTCCCCGGTCTCACCTTTCTCCCCTCATCTCTGTCCAAAACTCTGCTGCCAGGGTCATCTACCTCGCCAGTCGCTTCGACCATGTGCAGCCCCTCCTCTCTTCGCTTCACTGGCTTCCCCTTCCTGAACGAATCCTGCACAAGCTCCTAGTCTTCACCTATAAAGCTCTTCACAACCTTGCTCCCCCCTACCTCTCTGCACTTATCGCCCTCCATACTCCAGCCCGTGCACTTCGCTCCTCCTCTGTCCCTTCTCTCACCCTTCCACGCCTTCCCTGCTCCCCTAAGCGCCTTCGTCCCTTCTCACTTGCTGCCCCCCATGCCTGGAACTCCCTCCCTGTCCACATCCGCCTTGCCCCCTCCCTTCATACCTTCAAATCTCTCCTTAAAACTCACCTCTTTCGCTCTGCTCTGTCTGACTCTTTATCCTGCTGAGCCACTATTCCTATACCTACGATCGGTTTACCCTTATCCTTGCAACATGGACCTGCCTGCTGTCATTCTCATCGTAACCAAGCCAAGTACGTGCACTTGAGACCTCGCATCTTCATGAATGTTAGACCCCTTGTCTCTCCCTCTGTTCCCCTTCCTAAGTCTCTCCCCCAGCTCCTGTCTCTCAGATTGTAAGCCCTAGGGGCAGGGACCGTGTCTATTTTATTACTTTGTAAAGTGCCAGGTACGCTGCTGGCGCTATATAAATGTTTGTTAATAATAATAATAAAAAATAATAATAATACCATGGTCTCGCAGGTACGGAGTCTGGGTGTGCTCCTCAATTCACAGCTCAGCCTGGAATCTCAGATTGTGGTCGTGGCAGGGAGTGCGTTTCGGCACTTACAACTTGTCCAGCGATTTCGGCCGTCTCTCTCAGACTCTGACCTCGCCACTGTCATCCATGCCTTCATCACCTCGAGGCTGGATTACTGCAACGCGCTCTACACGGGGCTGCCCGAGAAGCTGGTCCGGAGGCTGCAGCTGGTGCAGAATGCTGCAGCCCGTCTCCTTACCAGGCCGGGCCACAAGGAGGACATGACACCTGTGCTCTGCACTGGCTGCCTATAAAGCACCGGGCCAGGTTCAAGGTGCTGGTTCTGACCTTTAAAGCCCTCCATGGCCTGAGCCCTCCTTATCTGCGGGATCGTCTCACTCCCCATTTGCCTGTGCAACCCCTGAGATTGTCCGGAGCGGGGGGGGGAGGGGGCTTTTTTGGAGGTTCCCTGGGCGAGATGGGTGGCCACTGATGTGAGATCTTTTTCAGTGGCTGCCCCCATGCTGTGGAATTCACTCCCAGAGGAGGCTTGGTTGGCCCCCACCCTCCTGTCGTTTCGACGTTTGTGTAAGACCTGGCTGTTCCGCCAGGCTTTTGGCGAGGGGGGTAGGTTATTTTTTTTAATATATGAGGATTTTAATTGTGAATTGTTTTAATGTTTTGAGTTGTTGTTTGCCGCCCCAAGCTGCCCTGTGGGCTGGAGGGGTGGGATAGAAATCTTTTATAAATAAATAAACCTTCAAATTCTTCCTGAAAACTTACCTCTTCCATCAGGCTTTCCCTACCTCCTCATCCGTATAGACTTGTCACTTATGCCTCCTCTTACATCCGTCACTCAGAGTCCCTCTTCGTTGTAACTAAGCACATAATACCTGCAACGTCTCACCTTTGTGAATGTGTCCCTGTCTTCTCCCTATGTTTGGAAACAACTTTGGAGACACGGGGGAACAAATCAGCGAGAAACTGGATCCATGGGCCAGATCCAGAAACTCGAAAGGAGCCAAATAAAGAACAGCCTCAGGCTGTATTTGACCCACTTGGGACAGAGATGCCCAAACCGTTTGCTACAAGATTAGCTTAGTTACAAACAAGAGGGAGTCTGAGTGAAGGATGTAAGAGGAGGCATAAGTGAGGGAAGGAGCAGAAACAACTGCAGAAAATTAGGGGGGAGCAAGCCAATGAAGAGTCTTGGAGATAAAAGTCAATGAGCTTGTGCTGAGGACAGAAAAGAGGGGCTGAACATGATCCAAATGATGGGCAAGGTGAATGACCTTGGCAGCAGAGCGTTGAACAGAAGTGAGAGGGTTGAAGTCAGAGCAAGAGAGACCAGTACGAAGGAAGTAGCAGTAGTCAAGGCAAGAGATGACTAAAGCATGGATGGGGTTTAGCAGTGGAAGCAGTAAGGAAGAGCCAGATTTTATGCAGAGTGAAGCTACAGGACTTAGCAACAGACTGGATCTGAGATGTAAAGAAGAGGAAGGAGTTGCAGATGAACAGGCTGGATGGTGATACCATCAATGGAAATTGAGAAAAAACACCTAATCCCCACAGTGCTGCATTAGCACAAGCAAATTGTCTCCAACCCTAAATATTCATGTCTGCATAGGCCCAGTGAAGTCAACGAGACAGGCAGAACCATAGTTAAAGGAAGGATGAGATATTAGGAGCAGTTCACTGCCTTCCTATAAATCCTGCACCCTTGTAGAAATAAGATGTGCTCCAGCTTTTCCCCTGTTCCTTAGTCTCCCCTCCCTCCGCTCCCCAGCCAATGCTACAAGCCTGGACATAGGACATGATGCTCTGGTTGTCTAAGTGCCAACACTAGCTCTTAGAGAAGTAGTTTCCACAGTTTTTTGCTTGCATGACCCAATTTGGGGTCTTAAATATAATTCCAATTATATATATTGGAAATGCATCCCCATTCATAGAGACAACAATCTACACCTGAGGTCATTTATTTTTTTTATTAAAAGCATGGAGTATCCCGCCCCTCCTGCCACAGGCAGCTCGGGGCAGCTCACAACAGCGTTATCTCAACAACCAAAAACTATAAAACACACCACTACATCCTCATCCCTCTCCTCTCCCCCACCCCGCCAAACGTTTGGTGGAACAGCCAGGTCTTGCAGCTTTTATGAAAGGAGGGGAGGTCCGAGGCCAGACGCACCCCCACCAGAAGGGAGTTTCCACAGCCTCAGCGCGGCCATTGAGAACACCCTCCTGTGTGGCCCCCCGGAAGACTCGGGGGACCACAAGGAGGGCATCCCCCAATGACCGCAGGGGCTGGTCCAGTACCCAGGGGGTGAGGCAGTCTCACAGATAGGCAGGGCCCAGGCCGTCTAGGGCTTTATAGGTTAAAACAAACACCTTGAATCAGGCTCGGAAGACTATCAGCAGCCAGTGCAGAGAACGGAGCACTGGTGTAACACTGGCCCAGCAGCCCAGTCCCACCAGGAGACAGGCTGCTGCATTCTGCACCAGCTGCAGCTTCCAGACCGTCACCATGGGTAGCCCCACGTAGAGTGCGTTATCATAGTCTAGTCTAGAGGTGATGAAAGCATGAATGATGGTGGTCAGGTCGGAGTCCGACACGTACAGCCTAAGTCGACGTACCAGATGTAATTGGCGAAAGGCACCCCTCGCCACAGCCTCCACCGGGACATCCAGGCGGAGCTGTGCATCGAGGAGTACCCCCTGACTCCGTACCTGGGGAACCAATGAAGGACAGACCCCACCAATGATGGGGGCCGTTAACTCCATCGCCTTCCCCACCACATCACCTCTGTCTTGTCGGGATTCAGCTTCAGTCGATTAGCCCTCATCCAACCCTCCACAGCCATCAGGTAAGCACGGAGACTGTGGGATCTTGGTTGGTTGAAAAAGAGAGGTATAGCTGAGTGTCATCAGCATACTGGTGACATCGTACGCCAAACCTCCTGATCACCTCACCGAGAGGCTGCATGTATACGTTGAACAAGAGGGGGAACACCACCGAACCCTGCGGGACACCACCCCACCCCTACACAGTCCCACAGGTGTGCCACCAACATCTCGTGATCCACCGTATCAAAAGCAGCTGACAGATCTAATAGGACCAACAGGGTCGAGCGGCCCCGGTTCATCTCTCGGCGCAGATCATCCACCAAGGCCACAAGCGCAGTCTCCATGCCATGACCCGGACAAAATCCCGACTGCGAGGGATCCAGAAAACCAACACAGTCGAGATGCCCCTGCAACTGCTGAGCCACCACCCGCTCACTAACCTTCCCTAAAAAGGAAAGGTTAGAGACAGATCGATAGCTGGCAAGGGAGTCAAACATCAAACGATGGTTTCTTGAGCACAGACCGCACCACTGCCTCATATAGTTTGGGAACCTGTGCCATGAGTCTCACCAAAGTGAGTGTGACTTGTGTTGATATTCATAATGCGATCTTGTAGCAAAGGGTTTGGGAATCTCTGTCCCAAATGGGCCAAACACAGCCTGTGGCTTACTTTTTATTCAGCTCTTTTACAGTTCCTGGATCTGGCCCATGGATCGAGCTCCTCTCCTCAAGCACTGAAAGAGAGCGCTTAATGGAAAGGAAGAGAGGACAGTTGCTCATGGATAGGGGATGTATCTATGGCACAGATTCAATATTTGGATCCTCCCCTTCCTTCCTCCATCCTGAGCACACCTCTTTAACACCCATCCCCCAACTTCTATTCAGTCCTCAAAGCTTGTACCAATTTTCAAAGTGACCCAAGCGAGGGGATAGGTTCCCAACCCTTGCCCTAAAAGACAGTGTGTGTGTGCACTTAATGTGCATGAAAGTCCCATTCACAGAAATTAGATTCACACTTAACATTAACTTTTGTTATACATTCTCTTTTGGAGAATCACATGATAAGGACTAGCAACAATGATAAATAATTGGAGGAATGTACTTCCTGGCCATTAAAAAAAATCCCTTATTCGTTAATCCCATTGATTTCCCTAGAACTATTCCAGAGCAAGAGATGTAAGCTTCACAGTGGTAAAAAAAGTCAGCCATCTCTTCTTTTAGGTAATGCCCCACAATTCAAAACACCATAGCTCCAGCATCGCAGGTCCACAGAGTGCCTAATTTGGGGGTATTATTTTTTCATCTACGTACAGTAAGAGTGCAGTCTTGGCACCACTGCAGTCAATGGCAAAATTCCTATTGCCTTCTCTTGAGTCAGGATTATACCCTGGGGGTGCTACACTCCACAAGCACTTACAGAATACAGGAAATCTTGACCCCACTGAAGTCGGCTGGAGTTCTCCCATTGCCAACAGTGGCTGGGATCAGGATTTCACGCTGGTCCTGCATGTGCAGTGCTGCACCAGCGTGGGAATAAGGTACAGGACTGGGGCTAGCATGAGTGCAGTCCTTTGCAACCGAAAAAACGTCTCCGCTCTCCTTGACTAGAGTGGCGAAGCTTTGCACCCCATGGGAGGTGACGCATTGACTCCACATACTTGCTGCCTCCGTGTGGTGCTGATCCCCCATCTTACTTGTGCTGCCGTCAGCGCACAACCAACGCCCTTGACCCACCGTGCCAGGTATGGCTGCAATCACCTACTCCGGAGCAGACCCACTGAAGTCAACAAGACTGCTCCGGAATACGCGGCTTCAGGATCTCAGCCGGTGGGCTGTGCGTAAAAACAAGAGAACGGCGGGGCACGAGCATCCTCGGGGAGAACGAACAGGCGAAGCGGTTGGAGCTAGCGATGCGCAAACTTGTATACCCGCCCACCCGTTACTCCCGCGCCCACACCCAAGATGGCTGCTGGGGCAAAAGGCAAGTGGGAGAGGAAGTGACGCATTATGCGCGCGACGGCGCAGAACGCGGGCTGAGTGGCCGCTGCTGTCGCCGCTGAATCCGTGCAGCCGCCGGAGAGAGCTAGAGCAGTAGGTACCGCCACCTCACGCTGACCCCACCCCCTTCCATGCTACCGGGCAGCGGTCCCAGCGCGCCTCGCTGCAGGGTCCGGGCTGGGAGGAAAAGCGGCACTAACGGCGGGGCCCTCCTCCCCCCGGTCAGTGACTGAAGCATTGACCCTAAAGTCAGTAGTTCAGCTCTCCGTTCTCCACCCTTCCCCGCTATCTCGCTGCTGGCGTTTCAGCCCTTGTCTGGGGGGGGGAGTCTGGCAGGAGCTGGGGAGGGTGAGAAATCTGTCCTGCGCTGATGGTCCCCGCAGCTCTTGTCTCAGGAGAGGAGGGGGGCTACCCCTGTCACATGACATCTAGGGCTGGCCTTTCCATAGGGTAGGGTGGCCACGCTTCCCCTTTAAAAGAGGACGCTTATGAAAGATGCATGTTGCAGAGCTGCACTGAAATCAATGCAGCCCTGCACCATGTATTTTACATAAGAATTCTCTTTTAAAGGGGAAGCATGGCTGTCCTACCAGGGGCAACCACCCTGGGTCCTTCTCTTTTCTCTACTTCCGTGGGCCCTGCGGTGGCCCCCCATTGTCGCCAGGGTAGAGTACACCTCTAGGGCCCCATGGAGGATGCTCCTGAGAGGACAGGGCTACCAGAGACCCCACATCTTGTTTTCATCCTGGGCCCTCCAAATCTTAAGGCCGGCCCTGAGGACAATGGTTGGGAAGGGGTCGTGGAAAGTATTCTGAGTGGGATGTGAAGAGCACAGCTGGAGAACAGCTAGCTCCATTCTCACTGAGCTAAGGGAAACTATCAAAACAATGAATAGTAAAGGGAAGTGAGAGAGAGAGGAAGCAGCAGGAGGGTGGTAAAGGGGAAGCTGCAGCAAGGTGTATACTTGCATGTAGTGCCTCAATTTACACAAACAAGAAGATGGACAGCATAAGAACGTAAGAAGTGCCATACTGGGTCAGACCAATGGCCCATCAAGCCCAGCATCCTGTCTTGGACAGTGCCCAATCACGGGGGCCTGGGAGAAGCACCCAACAGGTCACCATGCTATCCATTCCCTGTGGGTCATCCCCAGGCTCCCGACAGTAAAGGGTTTTGTTCCCCAATCCTATCTGGCTAATAGCTGCTAATGGACATATCTTCCAGAAACTTGTCCAAACCTCTCTTAAACTCAGCTATACTGCTGGCCTTGACCACCTCCTCTGGCAGTAAATTCCACAACCTAATTGTATGCTGAATGATTAGAGGATTTGGAGATGGCTTTGAGATACCCCTTAGTTTCAAGCTGTGCAGGTTGCAATTGCTGTACCACCATGCCAGTCTTTGTATTATTTGGGCATGTTGGGCAAGTCACTCATGCTCCTTTGTGTATTTCTACATCGGCAGAATGAGAATAAGGCAGTCTTGTAAAGTTCGGCCAAGGTTCATACAGTGATTTTTTTTAATTATTATTTTTTTATTTTTCAACATGAAAATAATCCTGTGAATTTCTTAAGCACGGTGAAAGGGTGTATAAATGGTTTTTTATGGTAATTTGCAAGGATGAAATAACATAACCCTTGAAGGTAGGCAAGTAATTGTAAGAACTAATATTTCAGTTAAACTAAACTGCCTAACTGAGTCAGACCATCTTAGCCCAGTATTGTCACAACCTGACATGGCAGCAGGAGTTTCAAATTCGGGTCCAAATCTGGCTCTTCTAGGGTCTCCGGCAGAGGCCATCCTGGTGTGCTACCTGAGACCCCTCCAAGCCCCCAGCAGAGGCCTCCTGGAGGCATGCTACCAGGGATCCTGACGTGGAGATGCTGGGGATTGAACCTGGGACCTTATACATGCAAAGCACATGCTCTTACCACTTGAGCTATGCCCCCTCCCTGCTCCCTAGTTCCTTGGAGATGGAAAGAAAAAGCTGGGATCGTTTCTGGTTCCCATTTTATTTATTTATTTATTTATTTATTCAAAACCTATATCCCGCCCCTGCTGCCCAAAGGCAGCTCGGGAGGGCGAACAACATGCACACATAAAAAAAAATCAATAATAAACATTTTTAAATATATCTACAAAATTTAAAACAAGTAATAAAAACACACCCTCCCTCCCAAACCCCACCTCCCTCACACTACCCCGCCCCCTCGTGAAAAGCCTGGCGGAACAGTCAGGTCTTACACAAACGTCGAAACAACAGGAGGGTGGGGGCTAACCGAGCCTCCTCCGGGAGTGAATTCCACAGCACGGGCAGCTACCAAAAAAGATCTCACATCAGTGGCCAACCGTCTCGCCCGGGGAACCTCCAAAAAGGCCACCACAGATGATCTCAGGGGTCGCACAGGCACATGGGGAGTGAGGCGATCCCGCGGATAGGCAAGGCCCAGGCCGTGAAGGGCTTTAAAGGTCAAAACCAGCACCTTGAACCTAGCCCGGTGCTTTATAGGCAGCCAGTGCAGAGCCCAGAGCACAGGCATTATGTGGTCCCTGCGGCCCGTCCCAATAAGGAGACGAGCCGCAGCATTCTGCACCAGCTGCAGCCTCCGGACCAGCTTCTCGGGCAGCCCCACGTAGATTGCGTTGCAGTAATCCAGCCTTGAGGTGATGAAGGCATGGATGACAGTGGCAAGCTCAGAGTCAGAGATACGGCCGAAGCCGCCGGACAAGATGTAACTGCCGAAACGCACTCCCCGCCACAGCCACAACCTGAGATTCCAGGCTGAGCCGTGAATCGAGGAGCACACCCAGACTCCGCACTTGAGAGACCATGGGAGGGCGAACCACCACCACCAAGAAGAGATTCCCCCCAGGCCCTCACCCACCAACATCACCTCCGTCTTGTCAGGATTCAGCTGCAGATGACTCAACCTCATCCAAGCCCCCACAGCCAACAGGCACTGGGAAAATAAAGAGACTGCATGACCTGGGTCGATGGAAAAGGAGAGGTAGAGCTGAGTATGATCAGCATACTGATGACACTTCATGCCCTGAAACCCTCTCACAATCTCCCCTAATGGCTACATATAGATGTTAAACAAGAGTGGGGACAGAATGGCACCCTGCGGGACTCCACACGTGAGGTCCCGGGGGGAAGACGTACACTCCCCCAAGACCACCCGGTGAGTTCTCCCGGCCAGGAATGAACGAAACCAGTCCAAGACCATCCCGCCAATCCCAGCACGGTCCTGCAGGCGAGTCACCAACACCTTATGATCAACTGTGTCGAACGCAGCCGAAAGGTCTAGCAGGACCAGTAAGGTCTGACAACCCTAGTCCAACGCCAGACGGAGATCGTCAACCAAGGCCACCAATGCAGTCTCCGTACCATACCCAGGCCGAAACCCGGACTGAGAGGGGTCAAGGAAACCGGTGCGGTCCAGATGTTCTTGGTGCTACCGTGCCACAGCCCGTTCAATAACCTTCCCTAAAAAGGGAAGGTTAGAGACCGGCTGATAACTGTCTGGAGCATCAGCGTCAAGAGATGGTTTCTTGAGCAGGGGCCTAACCACAGCCTCCTTCAGGCATTCAGGCACCCTGCCCTCCCGAAGGGAGGCACTAACCACACCACCCAGCAATGGCTGTAACGTCTCCTATAGTATAGTTTGGTTGTTGGGTTTTGTTTTGTTTTTTTTTTAAAAATAGCACCACATTGATTAAAATGATATACATATATAAATGGTAAACACACATTTTTCTTTGAATTGCAGTTGTCTGGTGGAACTTGCCTGGCTTTTTAGTGTTTTAGGGAGGTTGGGAAGAGGACTTCCTTTATTTTTCTTGGCCTTGAATAATTTTCAGCAGCCTTACAACAAATTAATCTACAAAGAATGGAAGAAACAATCTAAATTTCAAGCTACAGAAAGCATTGTAGTAGATAAAATAATTTTAAAACTTGGGGAAGTATGTTAGTGGTAACCTTTCAGATACATTTTGCCAATTCTTTCCTTCACCTAGGCCAGCACAGTCTCGTTAATCATTAGGTGTTTTCAAACAAGATGCTACCCCACATGGCCACCCAGTAGCCACAGATCCGGCCATCCATCTGAAGGTGGAGCAGCCAGATGCACACTCCCCTGGAGTATTGTCAGGAAATCCAGAGTGCTCCATGCAGAGCAGGCCAAATGGATGTGTGGCAAAGGGTGGCTGTGGAGCCCCTGCCCCATATGAATGGCAGCAGCCAGCCATGCGAGCAGATGGGTCTGCCACTCATAGATGATGTGGATTGGGGAAGCAGATTTTGCAAGTCACAAGAACTGACTGGGAACCTGGGTGCTCATACCTGGGGCATGTCACTTGCAAAGGCCAGCCTAGCACACTTCCCCCTCTCCCATGGTCCATGGTGGAGGAGTGAGATGCAACTGCCCGTTAGAATGCCTCCCCACGCACTCCATCTGCGTGGGTGCTCCATGATGGATCCTCACCCCCAACTGCCTTGCTTATTTAAAAACACCCATTGAAGTTAAACTGGTGTAACAGAGAGCAGAATTTGACCTTTTTTTGTAAGATATGCTTCAAGTTGAATGATTGGGATGCACATGCACATTTATTTTGCACACTAAACTGGTAAAACTTGTACCACAGAATTATTCATATCCCAGTTTTATGTTGCTGGAGGTAAGTAAACTCTAAGGGAGCTGGCAAGTAGGTCTTTCTAGCCCTATAGAGTGATAGAGGAGTAGGAGAGCCCTCTCCTATCTGCTGTGCTTAGTCCCAGCCCCGCAGACAGGGCTGGGGGTGGCAGCTGTTTTGCTTCCCTAGGCCAACAGGGCACTTCTGAGGCTTAATGAATTTGACATAGGGGGAGAGGCCTGTTCAGTTTCATGACGCCTCTGTTCAGTGCATACTGGTTCTCTTCTCTCCAACTGACAGCCAACAAGAGGGAACCGGGAAACCCATCTGCAGGGGGAAAGGGAATCTTTTGGATGGGGCTCGCTGGTTGTTTTGGTTTTTTTTTCGACAAGTGCCTCCCCACCTATTTACCCACCCACCCATCATGCATATTGCAGGGCTGTATTAGGGCGCCAATGCAGCCCCGCAACATGCATGATGGGTGGGTGGGTAAATAGGTGGGAAGGCACTTGTCTAAAAACACTCTCTGTTTTCCCTTGGTCATCTGCCAGGTGCAGGGCAGGGAACCACACCAAATCCTTAGTGAAGTTAACTAGGTAAAGGGAGCTTTAATGGATGTGCATGTAACTCCACTTTAATATTTCTTATGTATGTTGCAAGGCTGTATTGATTCCCTGTGCAGCCCTGCAACATACATAAGAAATGTTAAAGCAGAGTTAAGGTGCATGTCTGTTTTCACCCAGTGTAAGGGATTCATGACAGCCCAGGGTGAATTTGACCAGTGAAAGGGAGCATCCTCAACTGCATCAAGTAATTCAGTGACTTTCATGGCCTATCAAAATATGTCATGACACCCTGTTGACTAGCTCCCTACTCCTTTTTGGCAGGTGACCATTGAGGAATTGGCAGCCCCCTCCAGGGGATTCCTTATCCTCCTACACATGCAGCTCCCTAATGTCGAGCAGGGAGCACAGACCTGCCAAATATAGAGTTAGTAAAGTTGACCACGTTTCTCTTTCCCTGGTCATTTTCACTAAGCCTTTGCCATGTGGGACTGGGCTCACCCCAGGTGGCAAAATTACTACTAATAATAATCATTTATATAGTGCTATTAGGTGTATGCAGCGATTTACCATCACAGATTCTTAGAGACAGGTCCCTACCCATTGGGCTTACACTGTAAGATGGACAAGTGTGAAGGGAACAGAGGGAGAGCGAGACACACACGTCACTTATTTTACAGTTGGGAAATTGAGGCTGAGAGGTGGTGACTTGTCCAAGGCCACCCAGTAAGTTCATGGCTAGGGCAGGATTCAAACCCTGGTTTCCCAAGACCAAGTCCAGCATCTTAGTTACTACGCTACAACTGCTCCTGTCAGCTAGAGGAGAGTAGGTGAGCGCTTCCCCCCCCCCCCTTTCTTCCTGCAGCATTGAGCCCAAGTTGCAGGATTTGCACTCAGCACTGCAGTGGGGCTGTCCTACTACTCCCATGATCAGGCGGTTGGCAGGGAATAGGAGAGTTCCCCCTTCCTTATCCTCCTTGCTGCTGGCAAATAGGTTTCTCTGCCAGGCCAGCAGAGAGAGCATTTTTATAGCCTTGATGTTAAATTTATATATTACGATATTGGACACAATTATTTTGATATGACACGAAAAGCACTTTAAGATGTGTATCAATATTTATATTACAGTAAGCAAGGCTATAAAATATATAAATTCACTAGCCAGGCATAAAAGTCTACTTGCCAGGCAGGGACTTGCAGTGAAGGAGGGCAATAAAAAATCCCCCTTGCCATTACAGAAGGATACAGAGGTGAGCAGAGAAGTGGATTGTTATAGTCCAGTTAATAAGGGCATGTTGGTAGTGAACTTTGGAATAATTTCACTAACATTTAACAAACATTTAGACGTGCATAGACCCGATGTGATAACTTTACTTGCATGCATACAATTTTGGAACATGTGAACTTTAATGGACAGCCAAAGGAATATATTTGACAACTATTCAGCCCAGAAATTGGATGTAATTATGCAAGTTTAGAGTATGATTATCATAAGATTACTTTTTTCCCTTTTCACATTTTGAATTTTTACCTTAGGTACGCAACATCCTGGGGCTGATTTTCATAACACTTTGAGAGTGGCTGAGAAACAACTTGCTGGAATGCTTTAGAAAAGAGACATCCTGAAGGCTGACGGTGTGGAATTTCTCTTACTGAACTGATTTAAATATTTGTGACTTGCCAAAGAAGCAACTGACATCATGGATCAGAACAACAGCTTACCACACTATGCCCAGGGTTTAGCATCCCCTCAGGTAAAGACAAATGGATTCAAAATTAACTGTGTTGCTAACTTTTTGTAAAAGAAAGAGTTCCATTTCCTACTGGTAATTGGTTTTGTCTATCTTGTTTTTTGTAAAGTGCCAGGTATAGCGCTGGCGCTATATAAATGCTTATAATAATAATAACTCCCCCAGATGCCATATAGAAAAGCACATTAATGCATTTTTTCAAAAAGCTGCTTAAAATCAAGCAATGCAGATTTATTTGTCTGAGAAGTGTTGAGCATTCCTGGTTTCTGAAAGTACTTGAATATGTTACTCAGTGGTTCCCAAACTTTATCCTAAGGTGCCACACTCCACAAAACCAAAGCTATCTTTATTGCTCCTATACTGTGCAATTGCACCACCCCATCTTCACCTGCTGAACTGCTATATATTGGTTACTTCAAGCACAAACACAGTAACAGTGGGACTAGGGAGCTCCTTTGCTGCTTCTAGCAACAGCTGCTAATACAGCATGGAGAGGGAAGGGGAGAGGGAAAGAAGGAAAAGATGGAGAACAGAGCTGGGAAGAGGAGACTATTCATGTGCAGTCCTCTGGGCACTGACAAGGACAGCTGCATATGCACACTGCTGCCTGCTCTCTCCTAGTCCTAACTTTTACCCAGCTTCATGCAGCCCCAGGGTAGGAATCGCTGGCTTTTCAGGTACTAGAATAAATGCATTTTAAATCTCCGGCAGATTTTACAACTCCAACTGCAACTTACACATTTGTTCTTTTAAAACAAAATGTACTTTAACAATATAAATGGGTCACTCTCACTAGCTTGATACAAATCCAGTTTCTGATAAGTACTCTTGAAATATGCCCTTACACTTAAAAATAAACCCTTATTTTGATCTTTTTTTTTTTTATCATGTGTATCTCTTGTTGAAAAGGCCCTATACTCAACCCTGGTGTAATTCCATTGATTGTGTTTACTGTGTACATGAAATACAAGGAAAACTGAGAAATTAACTATACACAACTGCAAACGGAATAATTTTTCTAAAGTGATTTCCATTAGTGTTAACATTAATGGAAAATTTAAAGCATGTACCTAGAATGTGGTTTCTTAATCCATGGTTATGTTAAAATTAATTAAAAGTATTAACAAATGCATTTTGTGCATTAAGGTCAAAATTATAGTAAATAAGTCTGGTGTGCCCATTGCACATCACCAGACCTGACAATCCAGCTAGTTTATTTGCTGAAACATCCCATGTAAAATTGGTCTGGAACTTGAATGTCCCTTTCATGTATAGGGAGACATCACCAAGTCTTAAACATAGTGGTAGGGTAGTGTGTATTTTTGTTGCTGTCGTCTGCGTTGTGGGAGCAATTCATCTGCTAAAGGCAGTGGCTCAGCTCCTCCTGAGTTGGAGGATGAAGAAGTGTACCTTGCATACCTTTTCTTTGGCTCAGGGAAATTTCAGTCTTGGGAGCTGTGAATGTGGCTTTTAAAGAGTTGTATTTACGTTTTGGCATATTACTCCAGCAGAGAAAAGCGCTGGAAGGAATGACTCTTCACTGTGTTTGGGGAAGAGGAATAATAAAGTAAAAGATCTAAAATTGTCCTCATGCCTGTGAAGTAAAATGTGCTTCTAAGGGGGTTAAAATTTAAGGCACATTTGCTATCCAGATTGAAAAAGGTGAAAAAACCATGCCTTGTTCTTTAAACATATTTGGTAAATCTTTAATTTTATGTATGATACTGAACGGGCTTAACAAAACTCGTGTATTATTAATCATGCTTTCTGCTTTAGGGTGCAATGACTCCTGGAATCCCGCTTTTTAGTCCCATGATGCCCTTTGGCACAGGGCTGACACCCCAGCCAGTTCAGAACACCAACAGTCTGTCCATTCTGGAGGAACAGCAAAGGCAACAGCAGCAGGCAGCCCAGCAGTCCACGTCGCAGCAAGCAACACAGGGAACATCCAGTCAAACACCACAGCTTTTCCACTCTCAGACTCTTACTACGGCTCCTTTGCCAGGAACTACACCGCTCTATCCCTCTCCAATGACTCCCATGACGCCAATAACCCCTGCAACGCCAGCATCTGAGAGCTCTGGGATTGTGCCCCAGCTACAGTGAGTGTACCTTGCACTCTTGAATAATATATTTTGCTCGCCTCCTAAAAGTCCTTTTGCTCGTCTCCTAAAAATCCCCCCTCCTTTTAAAATATTCAGTGACTTGGATGATGACTTAATCCTTTTATTGTCTTGGTACTTCTGTTTCAGGTAGGACTTCTTGCTGATCTTTACCATCCGTAAATTTAATTGATTAATAAATCTGAGATTAATGCCATCCTGTGTCTGAAGGCAATAGGTTTATAATATTGTAGCTGTTCTCGCCTAATTACATTTTCAGGATCCCAGCATTCATGGAATAAAATGCAACCCAAATGATGATGATGGGTTTTTCCTAGAGTTCATAAACATCAGATATTTTAGCAGTACTGGCATACTGTTACTATTTCGAATCTTGGCAAATCACAGCTGGCTCAAGCATACTAACTTAGTAAAACTTAAATCTAAATCTGCTATAATGGGAGAAGTAGAACGATCAAATATGGGTGGAATTGTTAAGATCATCTATCTTGCTTTGTGTAAGTGTGAATTCACAAGTAGGGAAGTAAAAATATGGAATTCTTGCTACTTGAATCTGAAACTCTTTTAAAATAGAGAAAATATCAATTAGAGTCTGACTTTTAATACGGCATCTTACAGGAAGAAGTTCCAGAGGGAAAAGGGGACCAATCATGGGTATTTTGTTCTCCGAAGAACCCTCTCATTTAGTGCTAGTATTGCATGTGCCGCAGTTCGTTTGTTTTTTAAACTTGACTGCTACAGTACCAGAGCCAACCTTTCAAAACTTGCTTTCTAAATATTTGACCAAAAGAAACCCACTCCGATTTTAGTTTTTGAGAGTAAATAATGTGATTTATTTGTGGGAAATCAAAACTGCATAAACTTGGTATTCTGCTACCACAGTGTGCCAAAATATTCCTGGTGTAACTCCATCGAAGCAAATGGAATTTCGATAAGGGACAATTTGAGCCATCTTAGCAGCTTACCATTGCAGTTGTTGAAACTTTAGTTCTCTTGCCCACTCAAAAACAAGACAATTGTCATACAATTAATTGTCATAGATAACTTCTAAAAAAAATCAGTTCAGGAATTGTTATTTCCAGCATTTGTAACAAGTCTTCCAAAATTGTCTTTAGGAATATTGTATCTACAGTGAATCTTGGTTGCAAACTTGACTTAAAAACCATTGCCCTTCGTGCCCGAAATGCTGAATACAATCCCAAGGTAAGACATCTTTTATTGTTGAATGGATGATACATTTTCCACTAGTTAGTTCTACTCTTGCTCCTATCTCCATGCACCTCTTCACCAAATCCTGATCTTTTTTGCATTAGTAAAATTGTATTTCTTGTATGTATGGAGACTGGACAGTTCTAAGAAATACCATAGATTAAGGCTCCTCTGGCCATACTTAAGCACCGTTATCTAATCTACCTTGCTGCCAGTCCCTCCGGTCCACTGTTCTCTGCTTCTTTTACCCGTAGTTGAGATGTTTTCTGCATGTCAGAGTGATCAAAGGACCCAGTTAGGGAACTGTATGGATAGATTCTACACAACAATGACAAGTTGCTACTCCAAAAAATTTAGTCTAATTAAAGGTGGGCGACAAAAGTGAGTTTAACAAAGAGCAGATGGGACAGAAGCTGACAGGACAAGGGATACAGTAAAATACCATGGGTTTACTTGGTTTGTGGCTTTCAAAAAAATGGTTGGCCTTCTCTTTTGTCCAACAGTCTTTATAACTGTGGGGAGTTCTGTCCTCAAGATGTGCTTAGAAGCACTACATTTGTTAGGCATTGGCCAAAGATATCTGACTTTAAAAACCCCATTTCCTTCTCAAGAGGAAGCAGGAACGCTGTTTGTTCCACTACTGTCCTGAGATCCAGGCAGTTTAGAGACACCACTACCTCCCATGTTTTGGCAATAGGGTGGGAGTTCTTGGTTTTTCACCTCTTTCAGGGGGGAAAGAGGTGAAAAACCAAGAACGCCCACCCTGTTGAGGGGCCCCCCTCTAGCCTCTATTTTTGTCCTTCCCACTTAGTAGCACAATGAGAGTCCCCTGATTCCTATCAGTTTTGTGGCTTTGCAGAGTTTTAAATCTCAGCAGTGAAGATCCTAGTCCACTGGATCCCAAACTGGGAGTTGCAGCACCTAGATGAGACCACAGATGCAGATAGGTCACAGCCATGGTCACCTGTAAGCCACGTGGAGTGGGAAGGCACGGATACCCCAAGCTCCTGTGCAGCCCTGTTACTTTCCTGTAAGCTTCCAGGTCTGCTCTGCCTGGAAGCAAGGTACACACGCCTGCTTTCATTAGAAGCGGAAACACTGCAGTAGGACTTAGATTACAGGCAGGAAGCTAAGGCTGCTCATTAATGTTTGCATGTGCTTAAACTTGCACTATGTGGCTTCGGTAGGGTCTAGCTACCATTTTAAGTCCGTGTAGTCAGTCTCTGCTGACTCCCACCAAGAAGAGTTACTGTTGCTTCTGGGTGAGAACTTGCTTGTTTCTGTTAAAACCTATTAGCAGCACAGGTGTGGCGCTGCAACTAGGGGGAGAGGACAGTCTCCCCTCTCCTCCACATAAACCTGTTTGGATCAGCAGGGTGCCTGGAGGAGGTGGGCTAGCTGCCAGCAATCCTAGGCCAACATCTGGTGGCACATGTTTACATGTGCTGGCGGAGCCCGGGCCAAAGTCACGTCTGTTTTTACCCTGGGGGGAGCTCTGAGCAGAAGCAGAGATGCGAAACACATCCTTCCTCCAACTTGGGGAAAACTATATTGCTTTATTATATACTTTCTTCCTGCTCTAGAAGGGTGCCTTCACAGCTACAGCAGCTAGAAACTAATTTAACAAATTACAAGCTTGGATGCTACAGAATCAATGGCACTTTTTATAGCAAAGCTTCTTACCAGCTAAGATGCGAGCCATACTGAAGCTTGGGATAAGGAAATCAGTACAGTTTAGATAAACTCTAGTACAGAACAACATAAACGCTTTAAAAGATATATGTGATACCCATACTTGCACATCTTATTTCTATAATCCATAGAGGTATGAATTAGTTATGCATCATGTGTGAATGGAATACGACTGCAGAAACAAATTTGGGCAGCAGCATGATGCTTTTGAAGGAAGGGGTTTGTCCTACCCATTGTGGAAAATAACTGAAGACTAGTAGGGTGAAAACAATTGAGATGGGGGTGAGCTGGATTCCCTGGCTGCTTGGGGGTGGGGAGGGCACTGAAGCCACCACACTTGGGCTTGTAGGAAGGGTATTTCAAATGAGCAACTCCCTTCCCCCAGGGAATCTGGGCAGGGGGGAGGAAGTGCTCCTCACAAGTCCCTCCACGCCACGGTCGGCCAAGGAGCGATACCCATGGGGCATTGTTATGATATGGCCTGGGCCTAACAGAGATGCTAATTTCTTTGCTACAATGTAACCAAATCAGAAGTGCTTCTTCTGACACAAATGTGCCAGAACAGACATTGAATGTTACTGTAACTCACTCTTTGGTGAAGTGTAACCAAAAAGTATACACTGGACGTATAAGTATGTAACACTTTGAATGTAACTTCTGTGTAGGCCATTGTGGCTGCTATTTAAAACTATGTAGAATGCTAGAAAGTAGGTAAGATGTTATTTAGTTACATGTATTCATTCATTGATTTTAAAGAACAGAAAGTGTTAGGAGCAAGATGGTCAAATTGGTCAGAGGAAGCAATGATGTCTGAGAGTAAGCAGAAACCTCGTGTGCCCAAACAAAACGGGATAGTTTATAATTCACAGGAACATTGAGGGACAAAGGGGAAGGTCAGAAACTGATAACAGAGTTAAAATGAACAAGCAAGGAAAGATGGCCTTATCAGACAACCAGATGCCTCTAAGAAGGATGTGGGCAACCCAGGGCCAGAGAGTCAGNTGCAATGGGATGGGGCCCCCAGGAGGAGCTACTGCCAAACAGCTGATGGGGGGGGGGGGGAAGGTGAACATGCTGCTCTGGGTCCTCCCCTGATCAGCTGTTTGGCCGCCTGGATGAGCATGCTCCTCTGCGCCTGATTCTTAGACCTTGCCTCATGGTGGAGCTGGGCAGGGTCTAACAGATGGGAGGGAGCATGCTAGCCCAGATTAGCCTGGCTGAGCCTGCATCACATCGCCAAACTTCTCTGGATGATGTATCTGGTAGCAGCCAGCCACCCACTCAAAGGCAGAAGTGGATGAACATCTGGTGGTCACCAAACTGATGAGCTGGTAACCCACGGGCTACATCTTGTTTGCTTTTACCCATTGCTGAGAGATTAAAAAGTAGTCGTATTTTGAAACTACTTAGTTTAGTGCATCTGAGAACACTTTGCATACACTCCAGTTTGCTTGTTCCCCTCCCCCCCCAAATAGCCTGTCAATTTCTCCTTTGATTATGAGGTTCTTTCAGAATAACAACAGATAAATATTTTGAATTGGAGACGTGTGGTAAGTAACTGAGATTGCAATCCACAAAACACTTTTTCTAGATTAGTCCCATTGAAATCTTGTGGGATTAGTCTGGAGAAAGTGGTTTGTAGAATACAGCCGGAGTTTTTGAAATTATTCAGCCTTCAAATTGTCCCTATAATGCTTTAAAATTTAAGAAGGGTCATGAAGTCCAGGTGTGTTGAGGTGATAGCTAATCCTGTATTGGGATAGGATATCTTGCAACATTGTAACAGTTTCCTGTTAATGCATTTCAGCGTTTTGCTGCTGTTATTATGAGAATAAGAGAACCACGTACTACTGCACTCATATTCAGCTCTGGGAAAATGGTGTGTACAGGAGCTAAAAGGTATGTTTAACTCATTAATCTGCCTCTGTCTAATTCAGGGTCATTTGAGATGTCCAGTCTGCTCAAGATATAATGCACTACTTATTTGTATTTGAGTGAATCTTGTCTTACAAACTGACTGAACTAGGGAAACATTTTTACCATATATGCTTCAGTTGAAACCTGCTGCTGGCTTTGGAAACTTTACATTTACATTTTTGTAGGGTGATTGTTGTTTTTTTAAAGGCCTGATTTAATATACTAAAATGTTGCTGGTAAAACTCACTGATGTGCACTGGTGCCTCTTGATGTCTCTATGTGGTAAAGGAGAGAATTGGAGTAATTTGGTTCCATGTTCTATTTGGTGAGAGCTAGTGTGGTGTAGTGGATAAGGTGCTGGACCTTTCCTTGGGAGACCAGGGTTCAAATCTCACTGGGTGGCCTTGGGCAGATCACAACTTCTCAGCCTCAGTTCCCCATCTGTAAAATGGGAACGTGTGTCTGTCTTTCCCTGTGGGTTCTCCTCATCTTTCTCCATCTTGGACCATAAGTCCACTGGGCAGGGATCTGCATTATTTCATGAGAGAGGGTTACTAAATAGTGGTCAGGTAGCCTACAATTTCAAGAGATCAAATGAATTGGAAAAACACTTGCTGCATACCAGTGGCTCCATTTTTTAATAGTTGCAATAAAACTTTAAGAAATTATAAACGAATTTTAAATTATTTTTTTACTACTGATTTTAAATCACGATTAACATTATTTTAATTTAAATTTGAATTCAAGGTGCCCTTCCTGCCTTTGACAAGGATTACTGATTAGGTCACTGGCTTATCAAACATGAAGTGGAGAACCAAATTGATGGGCTTGTATAAAGGGCTCTTGTAACAGATCATATTTTATTACTCTGGCATCCAGCTACTAACCATTTTGTCCTGTTAATCATTCTTTTTATTTTCCATTTAAAGCTGGTCACCTCATTTGCATTATCTAGTGAGAATAACATGAATGTTTCTCTTTCAGTGAGGAACAGTCCAGATTGGCAGCTAGGAAATATGCCAGAGTAGTGCAGAAACTGGGCTTTCCAGCAAAATTCTTGGATTTTAAGATTCAGAACATGGTGGGAAGCTGTGATGTGAAATTTCCAATTAGACTAGAAGGATTAGTACTTACGCACCAGCAGTTCAGCAGGTAGGTGGAATGTAGCTTTGTATTGTTGCATGGCATTTGGTCTAAAAGCAATGTTGCAAATGTTTTGTTGGCTCCTTTGCAGGTAAAAGGAGACCCGCACTTTCATTCCTCTTAACTCCTGTGCCTTTTAGTCAGATTTCCCAAGATGCAAATCTATTCAAAATGGTACTGAAGTAGACCAAAGTACTGAAATCTTTTCTCCAAACTTATATTTGTCCCAAATAGATGAAAAGAAATGTTTAACGTGGTATTGGTTCTATAGATAAGAGCTCCATCGTAGAAAATATGGGAACGTAAAACTTTACCAACTGACCTGAAAGTTAAGCTTTAAACTGTGTGTAGACTTGTTCCTGTAGCTAATTCCATTAGTATATTTTAATTGTTTGATATTGCTGCATCAATTACTAGCTATAGAAATAATGCTGGGAAAGTCCAAGTCTTATCACAGAGAAGGGGAGGATTGCTTCCCACAGATAAGTGCATGGTGAATTTGACCAGTCACCACCCGTTTCAGTTGGTTCATGTCACACAGGTTGCTTAACCTTGTATCTTTTCAGTTACGAGCCAGAGTTGTTTCCTGGGTTAATCTACAGAATGATCAAGCCAAGAATCGTCCTGCTTATTTTTGTTTCCGGAAAGGTGGTTTTAACTGGTAAGTTACAACTCAAGCAAACATATCTGTTCTTCATGGTGAGGCAACAGCACCAATAACTTAAATTATAATCACACTGAATGGCTGTTTCTTAAAATGCTAAACTTTGATCAGTTGTATTTCAAAGTGAGTATATTTATTCATTGCTTGCTGCAGTGATGGCTGTTGATGTGCTGCTCATATGAAATGTCTGGTTTGATTTGGTTATAGCTGGGTTGTGTTTTTATCCTTCAGATAGTGTATAATTATGGTGTATAGCGTAGAGCCATTGTAGCCTAGTCGGTAAGTTGCTGTACTTAGATCTGAAGACTAGGGTTCAAATCCTGTCTTAGCCATGAGCTCAGTTGCTTTGGGCAAGTCACTATCTCTCGGCCACAGTTCCCCAGCTGTAAAATGAGAATGACCTCTCTCTCACAGGGCTGAACTAGATAAGGATTGTAATAAATAATTAGCAGTAGTAGGGTGAGTAACTTATTACAAGCCCTATGGACTGAGTATTTATTTAATTTATTTCACTCCCGCACCCTCCTGCTCACAGAGCAGCTTGGGGCGGCTAAGGGAGCATAGCAAGAAGAAAAGGGACTGGACCATAGAACCTTCCCGTGGATCTGGCCCCTGCCCTTGAGCTTACACCCTCCTCTCTACTCCCTTCCCTCCGAGGGTACGCCCTTGAGTGCTTGATCCGTGGGGGTCAGATCCTGGAGTTGGAAGGGGGCCAAATTAGAAATGACTGCAGACTGCATTTGAGCTAGGATTCCCCACTCCGGTGGATATAGGACAGACTATGTCGAACAGTGAGACGACTTGATGCCTGAGCCATATCTAGATCACAAATTATTTTAACTGTGAAACTATTAATTCTTCAGCACTTCTTATTTTTCATCTTTCCAGGTGCAAAGGTCAGAGCAGAGATTTACGAAGCGTTTGAAAATATCTATCCTATTTTAAAGGGATTCCGAAAGACAACATAACAGTTTTTCCATGCTTTTATATGAGAGGTTGGGGTACATTTTAAGAAGTATTGAAGATGGCACCACAGTGTAAAGCGATGGACTTCCAGTTACAGACTACAGCAACCAGACCTGGAGTATTTTCCATTTAGTGCCTATTTCCCTGGTCCTTATGGGAAACCTTATTATTTGAATGGATTATGTCTGTACTGCATTACTGTGAGTTGCCCTATGGGGCTGCTTTTGTAAGCAGCTCTTCTGAGTTTTATTTATATTTTAGCTTTTAACCAGTTTTAATGTCAGATCTTTTGTTTGGAATCCCCATGTTGGCAAGCTGGTTTCAGAGACACATGCACCATCTCACCAAATATTTATGCCACTTGAATTGATGTATGTTTTAAATACTTAAACCATGATTTTTATAATCCTCCTTTAAAAGTTAAAAAAATTAAGAATGTTTCCTCTGTTTGTAGATTCTTATTGTGCCAGACACATTCCCTCTTTCCGGTGTTCAGCAAGAACAGAATAAATTACAGAATAAATTTATTAATGAAAATAGCTGACTGTATATATTACTTTTTGGAAACTTACACACTTTTCGCAGCTGAAAATGTACAACTATGGAAAACTATCTTAATCTGAAAAGTAACCCTGCTTGACCTGTGCTACTGTTGATGTGCTAAATGCATGTTTGTAGAATATGTAATGTATATTGAATCCTGGAATCTTTTTTTATAAGATTTTCTTAACAATCCAGTATTAAAGCAGTGCATTTGCCACTTGAATTATTTTTGACTATTTTTCTCAAAATAGAGACTGATGCTAACCACTAGAAGCTGGTCTGGTTACAAGCAACTATTTTGAGTTCCTTGGATATGCTTTTTCGGTATGGTAACCTACATTATTATTCTGCTTGGTTTTATTAAACACTTAGTAGCAAAGCAGTGTTGTCATGGGACCGTACTATCCTCTCACGTGGATAGCATGTAAGAGGATTGGTATGCGGACAGCTAATGTTTGGCTGAAAAAATAATTTACAAATTTCCACTTCTTTTGATATCTTAATGAGAAGTTTATAAACCCAGTCCTGGAATCTTCTATCTTTTAGTTGTTAACATCTGAAACATTTTTGGCTACATTGTGTAATGTGCACAGAGCCATTCTAATTGCAGCAGTGTCACTTTCAAAAGTATCATGTATTTTACTATGAAGTCAAATGCATGAATATTTAAATAGTAATGTCTGCCAAATTATATAAGCAAAGGTAGCTTGATCAGGAAACTGGATTACTGCAGCTAGTATCTTCCTTCCCATAGTTGAGAGTTTACTACAGTTCTAGCAGAGGTAATCTTCTACAGAGGCTGGTTTTCTAGATGCTCAAAAGCTTTACTATGGGCAAGAGATAAGTAGGTAACAAACGGTCAAATGTGTGGGTATTATATATAAAGCAGCAGGTCACTGTTCATTTAAGGGTATTTGAGTTGATACAGATGCTAACGGAAGCTGAAGGATTTTCTAGGAATTCTGCAGTAGTCGAATTTTTTTCTATACTCAAGGGCTATGATTTTTGTTATATATATTGTGGTCATCATTGAAATCAGGATTTATTTATTTTTTTGTGAATGATAAGGCAGGCTATAATTACTTTGACAAGTCTGTCTCTGATGAACCCTAGTATGAACAAGGGCAAAGTCCTAGGCAGTAGGGAATGGATTTGAACCAGTATATTTAAAGGAAGCACTACAGAACAACTGGTTTAAAAATTGGCCTGAGTAATTCTCTCTTGAATCGAGCATAGGGCCATTACAAAAGCTGTGGGTTCTTCAGTAGCAGCTGAGTTTTCATTCATACAGTAGCAGGCTCTCTTGACTTCTGCAGAACTTTAAAGTTTAAAAAACAAAACAAAACACTGCTGTGGTGGCAAATGTGAAAGTGACAAAATATACCAAACTGTCTTTTGGCCTTATGATTTGCCCAATGAATGTCAAATGTAATGGACTTACAGCTTTAGTAGTGGTTGAAACAGTGTTGCCTTTTTCCTGTATCAGTCTAATGTTTGATTAAAAACAAGCTTGCTAAAACATGACAATACGACTACCTTACAATCAGTCAGTTGCAAATATCCTGGTCTGCAGAAAAAGAAAGCTCAGTGTAAAATAAGAATATAGTGATAAAATAAAATTAGCAAAATCTTTACAAAGAGAGCCTAGAAATTCCAATATTAACTTTCACTGAAACTTTCCTTGTAGGCGATCATACTAAAAGCTCCTACCATAGGGAATTACATGGAGGGTGTTTTCAAATGAGAAGCCATCACTCACGGCCACCCAGTAACTCATTCAAACGCCTGTCTGAAGGTGGAGCAGGGGAATGCACGCTCCTGTGAGCCGCACAGCACCCACTCATGGGGCACTGCTGAAAAATCGAGTGCCCTGTGCAGGGCAACAGGTGCCTATGAATCCATGGCCATCCCCACAGACCTTAAAGGGCTTGCATGTGCATGTGCATGTATGTCCTTTGTATGTAAAGGACACACAACCACGTGAGGAAGAATGCCTGCCGATCTGCAAGGTTTGTTGTGCTAAAACTGAGTGGGGGCTGCATGGACCGAACACTGACTGCAGCAGGCTATTTGGCTTATTGAATGTGAGAAGAAAAGATGGTGGTTTTCCCATTCTTACGTAAGATCTATTTCCAGGTTACCTAACAAGGAAGAACCACCTTTCTGCTCTGGGCTGCGGCCAGTCCAGCTCCTGGGTGACACTGCACTTGACCGGCAGGAATCAAAGAAACTGACTGAGCATGCAACCCCCTTGTGCAACTCAGTTTCCTTCCTGCCTCTGTGCTGGCAGGAGCAATTTCACTCTGCTCGGGAGAGCAGGGCTTTTAAAAAAAATAATAATAATAATAAAGAGAAAGGAAAGGGGGCAAAGGAGTTCAGCCCCCGGGAGAGAGACACTGGAGCGGCCGAACCCTCAGCACGATCCTGCGCTCCGCCGAGGCCTCCCTGTCCGCGCGGGCTCTCTCTCTCCTTCCAGCCGCGGGTCCTGCGATCTGTCCCAGGACCCAAGGCACCAGCGGCATCAGGCTTTTCTTCCGGTGGCTTGCAGAGGAGCGGTCCCATGAATCAAAGAAATCGGCCGCCATCTTGACCACGAGGCTCCAGCCCAGCAATCAGCCACACCACCGCAGCCCCAGCCACCGACCAGGCCCTGGACAGACAGCCCCGCCACCAGCCGCAATCCGGCACCTTTGTGGCAAGCCGCCCTGCACCAATGGCCCAGAGCCGCCGCCGCTAGCCCAGCTGCTGCACCCCCGCCGGTGGACCCGGCTCCCACGCGGCATCCCGGATCCGTCCCACCGCCCCAGCTGGGACTACTCCGGCCTCTTCCCTCGCTCCGGAGCGGCACGGGATCCCGACTCAGCACAGCAGTTCCCACAGGGTGTCAGCTACAGGGATGGGGGGACAAAAGAAAAAAGCGCCCCCAGAAGAGGCACAAGGGGCAAAGGGCCCACAGGGAAAATCAGGGGATCTGCCTCCACCCATCCTAACTAGGGAAGGGGACCCTCCTAAGGCAGCCCCGGCCAAGGATCCTCCTCCCACCCCCACAGGAAACAATGAGCGCAATTGCCGAGGCCCTCACCAGCATCATGGCCCGCCTCAACACGCTAGAGCACCCCCTCCCCATAGAGGGAGGTAAAAGACCCCGGGGAAGCGAGGGTGCACCCCTGGCCCAACGGGCACAACCCAGGGGCAGGGGGGCAGCAGCAGCCAGGGCCACAAGGCTTCTGGCCTTGGGGTCTGAATCAGAGGAAGAGCTCTCCACCTCATCCCTGGCCCCTCACCCCAGGCCACAATCTCGCTCCCTCAGCCCGAGGGAATCTTGGGGGGGGGACAGCGACATCTCCCCCTCAGAGGAGGAAGGAGAGCTGGGGGACTCGGAGGGGTCCCAGGCACAGAGCCACGACGCACTGCCCGTAGCCCCCGACCACGGGAGGGAATTCCCAGTTCAGTACTGGGAGGAACTCAAGAAGCAGGTGGCTCGCACGCTCCAACTGAAGGAGAGGGCCACAAAGGACCAGCCCTCAGAGTCAGAGGACGAGCAGGAGGCCAGGGTCCATATCCCCAGGGTTCACAAACCTGATAAGGGCCTACCCCTTGACATGGTCTTCAAGAAGCTAGTATTGAACAAATGGAAACAGCCCACCCACTCATACAGGCTTCCCAAGCAACTATACAATTTCTCCCAGCGTAGGGGAGCACTCCTCCACCAACCCAAGGTGGATGCAGAAGCAACCTCCCTAGCTCATCAAACCCTCTTCATGACCGAGGGAGACCTTTTATCCCAAGGACTCCACGGATAAGGCCATTGAAGGGGCTCTGCGCAGGGGATTCAAAGCGACAACCGCAGCCATGAAGATGAACACAGCAACCTCGTATGTCGCGCGAGACCTCATCTCTTGGTTTCAGGAAGTACAGAATGAGGACATCTCTGAGAGGAAGGCAATAGCCCTCACGTCGCACATAATGTTAGGAATAGCTTACATTGCTGATGCATCCACGGGCACACTAAAAGCTTCTGCCAGAGCAGCAGCCTCAGAAGTAGCAGCTCGCAGACGTCTCTGGCTTCAATCATGGGGCGGGGGGACCACACAGCAAAGAATCTCCTGGTGGACAGCCCCTACAGCGGCCAAAAGCTTTTTGGCGTGTACCTAGAGAAGGTATTGGAGGACCATACCAGCAAGTAGAAGTGCACGACTCTCCAGCAGGTGGGCAACAGGAAGCCCTCCTTTCATCAAGCGAGCTTCACAGGAGATTTGGCGGGGCTCAGAAGAGGAAATGCAAAAGGCTCATTCCACAGACAGCAGCCCAAGGGTAAGCCTGGTTGGCAAGGAAAGAGGAGGTACCAGCCACCACCACCCGCAACAGACAGCAAGAGGGCTCCAACCAGAGAAAACAAGAATGACCATCCCATGCGCATCGGAGTCAGGCTTCTGGATTTCTCTCCAGTCTGGGAAGTTTCAGTCTTCGATGCATGGATAAGGGAGTGTATAGCTCTGGGCTACTCAATAGAGCTCTTCTCCCCTCCTCTAAGCAACTTCCTTTCCTCGCCAGTCTCGTCCAGACCACAAAAACACCAGGCCGTGCTCCAAGAGATTCGCCGGTTGCACGCCATCGGAGCCATAGAACCAGTGCCGCTGGATCAACAGGGTCAAGGGCTCTACTCCATACTATTCCTCGTACCAAAGAAGTCGGGTGAATGGAGAGCGGTCCTCAACCTCAAACGCCTAAACAGATGCGTAAAAAAGCGGAGGTTCCGCATGGAGACCCTGAGGACAATTTGCCAAGCAATCACGAAGGGCGACTGGATGGCCTCCCTCGACCTAAGAGAGGCCTACCTTCACGTTCCAATTGTCCCCAGCCACTGGAAGTGGCTCAGATTCGCCTACCACAGGGGGCACTGGCAGTACAGGGCTCTCCCGTTCGGACTGGCCTCAGCCCCATGCACCTTCACGAAGGTCCTGGTGCCGTTGATAGCAAACCTCTGCCTACAAGGGGTCCACGTGCACCCATACCTGGACGACCTTCTCATCCGCTCCTCCTCCAGGGAGAAAGCAGTGAGGGATGTCCAGACGATGATCGGGTACCTGACCTGATCAACAACCAGAAGAGCCACCTGATCCCATCGCAACGGCTAGAACACCTAGGTGTGATTCTGGACACAGGAAGAGACAGGGTCTTCATCACCCAACAACAGCAAGAGAAGATCAGAAGGGGAGTGCTCTCTCTCACCACCAACACAACTCTCCGACTAAAAACCCTGGCAGCCCTCCCAGGCCTGCTCGTGTCCTGCATCCAGCAGGTAGCGGGCTCGCTTCCACCTGTGTCCACTCCAACGCCTTCTCAGACCATGGTAGACACATCTCATCGCAGGCAGCAACCCCTGGATACGGGTACCATGCACTCTAGTGAGGAACATGTGCTGGTGGCTCACAGACAAGCCGTTCCAACCAGGCTCACCCCTCTCCGAGCCGGCAAGGGTCACAATTACAACGGACGCACACCTGACCGGGTGGGGAGCCCACTCCCAAGCCTTGAGGGCCCAGGGGAGATGGTCAGCGACAGAAGCAGCCAGCAGCATCAACCTTCTCGAGCTCAGGACCATCAGACTCGCCCTACTAAGTTTCCCACATGCACAAAACTCGCACGTCCTAGTGTTCATGGACAACATGACAGCAAAGGCATACATGAACAACTAGGACGGATTGAGGAGCAGGACGCTGCATGCGGAGGCTTGCACTCTCCTTGCCTGGGTGGAACACCATCTACTATCGCTCAGGGCTCTGCACATCAGAGGAGAAGAAAACACGGAGGCGGACTGGCTCAGCAGACAACGCCTGGACCCGGGGGAGTGATCCCTATGCCCACAAGCCTTCAACCTGATATGCTCAAAACTGGGGTCCCCTCAATGGGATCTGTTCGCATCACCAGCAAACGCAAAGGCCCCCCCTGATTTTCTCCCGAACAAGAGCCCACGGCGCACAGGGGGTGGACGCCCTCAACTCCCCCTGGCCCCGAACGCTCCTATATGCCTCCCCCCACATTCCCTCTGATAGGGTAGGCATTGGCAAAAGCCAGGACAGAGAGAGCAGTCCTCATCCTGGTGTCTCTATTCTGGCCGAGAAGATCGTGCTTGTCGGACATAGTGGAGCTAGCAGTATCGTCACCCCTGTTCCTTCCACAAACCCCGAACCTACTGATACAGGGTCCCTTCCAATTCGAGGGTTTGGCCCACCTGAAGCTAGCTGCATGGACATTGAACGTGCAGCACTAAGGGAACAGGGTTTCTCGGAGGCACTGATGAGCACTCTCCTAGCCTCCAGAAGGTCTTCCACATGCCGGATCTATCAATTCACGTGGAGGGCCTTCAAGGGATGGTGCCAGAGGAAGTCCCTCGATCCAGAGCAGGCTCAAATTCCCAAAATTCTGGAGTTTCTGTAGGAGGGGCTAAACTGTGGCCTTAAGCCCAGTACCTTTGCTAGGCAGGTCTCCGCGCTCGACTCCGTGTTCCTCCCGCCCAAGGGGATCAAGGTAGCAGGGCATCCCTTTATTTGGAGGTTCATGAGGGGAGCTAGGGCCATCTCCCCTCCACTGATCCACAGGTTCCCCTCCTGGAGCCTCAACCTGGTCCTTGGGGCCCTCCACTCCCACCCATTCGAACCCCTCAAGAGGGTATCGCTATTCTTTATGTCCATTAAGGTTGCCTTCCTGGTCACCATTACTTCCGCTCGACGGCTGTCAGAACTGGGGGTCCTATCCATAGAGGGCGGGTTCTGCCAGTTCCATCGGGACTCGGTGGTGCTGCGGTTGGACCAGGTNGGCTGTCAGAACTGGGGGTCCTATCGATAGAGGGCGGGTTCTGCCAGTTCCATCGGGACTCGGTGGTGCTGCGGTTGGACCAGGTCTTTTTACCAAAGGTCAGCTCCCTGTTCCACAGAAGTCAGGAGATTATCCTCCCCTCCTTCTGTCCGCAACCCACGCATCCCAGGGAAAAGTAATGACATTCGCTCGATGTCAGGCGGGCCCTGCGCATTTACTAAAAGCGCACGGCCACATTCCATTCATCATCGGCCCTATTCGTCAACATACAGCCGGGGATGAAGGGATCTAAGGCTTCAAAAGCCGTCATATGCAGGTGGGTGGTGGCCTGCATCACAGAGGCCTACAAGGCAAAAGGGAAAGTTCCTCCCCAAACAATCTGGCCACACTCCACCCAGGGAGCCACCACGTTGGCCGCCTTCGCGGCCAGAGCTTCCTACGAGGAGGTGTGCAGGGCTGCCACGTGGACCTCCCTGCACACCTTCACAAGGCACTACAAGTTGAACTCTTTCCAGGTGGCAGACGCCTCGTTTGGCAGGCGGGTCCTGCAGGCTGTTCTGCGGTAGTGCCGCTGTCTCCCTCCCTACTTCAGGGTACCGCTTGGGTACATCCCAGGAGCTGGACTGGCCGCAGCCCAGAGCAGAAAAGGGAACTGGGGCTCTTACCTACAAGCCCCTGTTCTGCTCGGTCTAGGCCAGTCCAGCGGCCCTCCCGACAGCAGGAAGGGGATACATACAGTTCAGCAGATTCTTTGAGTGCATTGCAGATCGTTGGCTGTACTACAACTGAGTTGCGCAAGGGGGTGACCCTGCGCATGCGCAGGCAGTTTCTTTGATTCCTGCCTCCTGCTGGTTAAGCGCAGTGTCACCCAGGAGCTGGACTGGCCTAGCCTGAGCAGAACAGGGACTCACAGGTAAGAGCCCCAGTTCCCTTTTTTCACAAGAAAAAATTCTAAGGGCCTTTTAAAAACTACATTAAGGTGCCCCACTTTCATCAAGAAGGAGGGAATCCTCGTATAGCTGACCTTTAGAACAGATGGTGTGCTTGCTCAGCTTGGTCTGTATACTAGGAAAAGTGAGAAATCTAACTGGCCCAAAGCCAGACGCCATTCCCTATCTGCATAGATTTCATATTTAACATATATTTTTCAGAACCTCTAGTTCTCGCAACATTCATGTGGGGAAGGAACTTTATATTTCATAACTTCATTAAGTGAGTCATTTCCCTGTAAAACTCCAGAGCCACAATTCCCAACTCCCAGGCCTACTGTACTGAACCACCAAGCCTACAGGCTGCAGCAGTAATTTCAAGATAGTTACACTTAGTCAGAGTGTGGATAATAAGGCCACATAGTCTGCAAGAATGTGGGACTAGAATCTATTATGCAACTTGTCTTATTTTATTCTAGTCAGCATTGGGTTACTTCAGGGCATAGAATACCAAGGAGCTGGCAAGGACAGAGGAGCACTTGCTACCATTCTAGGATCAGGGACCAGGAAAAACAAAGGGATGGGATGTTGAACAGCAAGGGAGTGTGGCAGGATTGGGGATGACAAATTCCACCACCACAACTGCCAGAAATGTAGGGGACACTATCCCCTTCCTCCTTTACTAATTATGGCAACTGTTAGGGGCAGGGGAAGGTGTTTGCTACCATGCTGGGGGATCCCCTAGGCTCTGCTCTATTTCAAGGCAGCAGAGGATGCTTTGAGAGAAATCACCAGCGGTGTAGCCAAATAGCAATTCTTTACAGCAAAGCTGGCAGCCACCAGTCTCTGGTACCTAAATATAGCATAGGAGGGGGGAAATCCTCATCTAGCTGACCTATAATCAGGTGATCGTTTACAATACAAAAGAGATATCTCTGCACCTAATTTTTGACATCTAAGCAAAACTCACATCGTTAGACTGAAGATATATAAATCCACACACTTTACATCTTGATTACTACCTGCTGTTCTGGTCCCCCAGAACCACAGAAGAGTGTGGAACAGTTTCCATAAAATGACACATTATTATTATACAGCGCTAGCGATGTACCCAGTGCTTTACAAAGAATAAAATAGACATGGTCCCTGCCCAAGGGCTTACAATCTTAAAGATGGGGAGAGGAGACAGGGAAGGGGGAACAGAGGGAGAGACAAGGGGTGCAACATTCATGAGGATGCGTGAGCTCAGGTACCCGTTCTTGGCTTCAGTAAGTTGGGAGTTTGCAGATAACAGGTGGGGGAGGGAGAAGTAAGATATAGGAATATAAAAGCTAAGTGGCATGGAGAAAATAAATAAAGGTAAACAAAGGGTCACTACCTTATAAACAAAGTTCTTCGCGATGGCTCAGAACATTCTCACAACTGGGTTGCACACATGCACCCTTCACCTGTTGGCTTGTGCCTAGCTCATTAATATTCAAAAGGCTCTTTGGTGGCCTCGTGCCCCTCAGTATATAAAGCACTCTCCTGCCTATTCCCAACAGTTGCTTCCAACCCTGAGCTTAGAAATCCTAGCGGGGTTGGATGAGTGGGTGTTGTGAGAATGTTTGGGCCCATCTCAAAGAACCTTGTTTACAAAGTAGCAACCTTCCGTTCATCTTTGAGTGTGTCCTCCCATTCTCACAACTGGGTGAGTACCAAGCTGAGGCGTCAAGGAGGTGGAAGGATTTCAGTTACTAAACAACACACGGTGTATGCTGAATTACTACTATTTGTAATTTACTTGAATCTCAGAGATGGTAACTGACCAATTGTAATTAAATTATCATTTATTTTGGTAAGTATAACACATTAAACTTGAACTGAACAGTCAAAGTTATTTCCTAAAACTCAGAACTGATCTGATAACACTCTTATCTTTTCCAATTGTAAATTAACTGCATAATGTTTGGTAAACATATGAATACTGCACCAAGTTGCTGCTTTGCAAATTTGTTGCGGTGGGACATTTGCAAATGTGGCTACAGATGCCCCTACTGCTCTCAATGAGTGAGCTCTCAGGTTTTGTGGCATGTCTTTTCCCAATTTGTTGTAGCAGAGGGTTATAATTCTCACCAACCATTTAGAAATGGGCTGTGATGATACCTGCAATCCCAAGCTTCCTACAGTATAAGAAACAAACAACCTGTCTGATTTTCTAATGTTCTTGGGGTTTTTTTCAAACAGAAAAGCAGAGCACACCTTCCATCCACTGTGTGCAATCTTTTATGCTCTTCATCCTCACGTAGTGGAGGCATAAAACTTGGGAGAATTATTGACTGATTTAGGTAAAACTTCAACACCACCTTAGGTAAAAAAGATAGTGGCAGTGATGTGAGAACCCTATCATGTGAAATTTGAGGATACGGAGTTTTGATAGAAATTGCAGATAATTCACTTACCCTTCATAGGGAAGTAATTGCTGTAAGGAAAACCATTTTGAGTGTCAAATGATAGAGATCCAAGCACCCTACCAGTTCAAATGGGTGTTTCATTAAGCTATCTAACACTAAACTTAAATCCCAAGATGACACGGGGGTTTTAACGGGAAAACAAATTCCCAATACCCCTTTAAAACTTCTTTGTAAGTGGGTTTGAAAATATAGAATCTCCATTAGCAGGAGATACCTTCCTTGCTATTACTGGCAAACGTACCTTGAGTGAGGAAGAAGATATGCCTTCTTTCACCAGATACAGTAAATATTGTAAAACATACTGCAAGGTACAATCAGGGCCGGCCCTACTGTGGGGCGGTTGCCCTGGACCCCGCACTCGGGGTCCCCAGCTCCCGCCCTAATAGTGGCCGAGAACTGGGGACCCTGAGCACGGGGGGCCCCTGGCTGAGTCCAACTCGACTGGACTCTCGCAGGCAGCGGAGAGGGTGGGGGGCAGTGGAAGTGAGGGAGAGGTAAAGGCCCTGCCTCTCCCTCACTCTGTGGGTGGACCCCCCTCTGCCGCTTGTCAGTCTCAGACAGGGGAAATGTGGGAGAGGCAAGGCCTCTGCCTCTCCCTCATTCCCCCTGGCCGAGACAGCCAAGCAACTGGGGGGCGGTGGGGACAGCAGAACCTCTGGTGGCAGCAGGCAGCACAGTGGCAGATTTAATCTGCTGCCGTGGTGCTCGCCCCACCAAAGGCTCTGAGCCCAGTGCGGGGTCCAGCGGATCAGGTAAGTGATCCAAAATGGCTGGGCTTGGGTAGAAGGGAGTGCCCTTCCGCCTGTCCCCAAGCCCAGGCAGCACACCGCCCCCAGACCAAGCCGGAGCACGCTCCTAGGAAGAATAGGGCCCCACCTTTGTTGCCCGCCCTGGACCCCGCCTAGCGTAAGGCCGGCCCTGGGTACAATCCTGAACCTTAATGGAGTTCTTTTTTTTTTTTTTTTTTAATTTTCTTTTATTTTATAGAACATTGTAAACAAATTCAAACATTCAACTGTGGCTATAACATTGTAAACATTAAACTGTGGTTACAAAACGTTTTTCCTTGGTAGTGTTTCTTTGGGTTCAGGTGGGCCTTTTACTTATACATAATAATCAAATAAATATGTTCTTTGATCTTCAGGTAGATCTGATTTTGTCATTACGCAAANTCTACCACTTTGTGCATTAGGGGAATGGGTGGGAATACAGAATGTAGGGTTCCCTTCCAGTCTTGCAGGAAGGCATCCCCTAAAGACTCGGTGTTATGAGGCACCCAAGTGCAGTACATGGGACACTATGCATTGCTGGAGGTAGCAAATAGGTCTACCTTTGGTTTCTCCCATAAACCCACTGTGTGAGAACACCTGCTGATGCAGCTCCCATTTGTGGTGTTCTCCGGTCATTCTGCTTAAAATATCGACTTGGGTATTTTCAGTTCCGGCTATATGAATGGCCCAAATTATCACATTGGTTGCTATGGCCAGTGCCATATCTCCTGAGCTATTTTGTGCAGTTCTATGGAGTGAGTCCCACCTTGTTTGTTCAAGTAGCACACCATGGTCATGTTCTCTGATGCTATACATATGGCTTGTCCCTGGATGAGATATCTGAATGCTTTCAAAGCTTTTGCTATTGCTAATATCTCCAGCTGATTTATATGTAATGATTTTTAAGGTCTGTCCACCAAGCAACAGGTTTCCAAGGTGCACTCCCGAACCTGTTAATGACGCGTCTGTTAATAACAGGAAAATTTTGGCTGTCTGAAGGGCATACCAGATAGGACAAATGTCTTACTGCTCTATTGTCTAAGGGAATACCTTTGTAGTTAAACTAATTCTCTTTGACTCACTGTCACGTGCTAGGTTGTAATGTAACAAAAACCACAGTTGCAAGGGATGCATATACAATCTAGCATTCTGTATCAAGCTGGTTGTAGATGCTATTAATTCCAGCAATCTCTGATATAGTTTCTTTCATAACCTATGACATTTAAGTATTCTGATAATGACTACAATGTTTTCAAACCTTTCCAATGGAGTAAAACATTTGCCCTAAACAGAATCAATTTCAGCTCCAATGTATTGTATGCACTGGCAGGGAATAAAGAGGAACTTCTCCTCACTAATAGTTAAACCTAATGTTTGAAAGGTTTGTAAGGTTAAGTCCAAATGAGATAATACTTCTCTGGGATCCTTACCAATAATCAACCAGTTGTCGAAATAGGGGAAGATTTTAACCCCCCTATAACGAAGGCAGGCTATAACAGGTGCCATTACCTTCTAGAACACCCCAGGTGCCGAAGACAACCCAAAAGGTAAAGAGCTGAATTGGTAACGTGTATTGTTAAATGTAAACCTAAAATATTTCTTGTGGGATTTGTGCAACCGTACATGGAAATAAGCATCTTTTAAATCTAAGGATACATATCACTGTCCTTCACTTAAGTATCTCCTTAAGTGGTCTAATGTAACCATCATAAATTTCTCATATAGGACAAAACTATTTAGCTCTCTTAGATCCTTCCCCCATCTTTCCTGTTAATTACAAAACAAGAAGAATAAAACCCAAGTTCTTCCTCCTCCTTTGGTACTAATTCAATAACGCCTTTCTCATACAATTTAAGCACTTCTTTATTTAAAACTCCTGACAACTTGGTAACACCAGTTACAAAATTCATAGCAATTCAACAAATTTAATGTTATAACCATGCTGAATAATACCTAGTACCCATTTATCTGAGGACACCTCTTGCCATTCTGTGAAACAAATAACTTATTTTCAAAATTGAACTTGAAGGACCTTTATTCAGAAAACCGCATGGGTGACTGTGGTTCTCATCTGTGCCCGCCTCTGGCATGTGGGACTGGTGTACTCTTCTTGGTTTGATTTACAGGGCTGAAATTGAGGTTTTCCTCTGGACCCTGACAACTGATAAGTGTTTGGATAAAACTTCTTAGAGTAATGATATTGAGAAGAGGGAATATACTGACGAGCAGACCCTGTACGGCAATAGGACTAGTAGTAATGAGAAGATGATGGTTGTCTCGCTTGATAGTGCATAGGCCCATTGCCACAATGGGCTACTCTCATTGATATTTGAATGAGATTTTTTGAGGTTTTCAAGAATCTCATGTTTTCTTGGCAAATAAGTCAGACTGGTTGAATGGTAAATTTTCGATACGTGCTCTATGGTGGCAGTCTACTCGGGTGCCTCTCAGCCACACGGAATACCTCAGGACTACAGCATTTGCCACTCTTCTTGCTGCTGTTTCACAAGAGTGCCTAGCAGTCTCCAGTTCAAAGTCAAAGTAAATATATATATATATATTGTTTGGCCCAAAGGTCATTACATAGAAGGAGAAACATGAAATACAATCATAAAAATAGAAATAAAATGAAACAAACAAGACACATTAATCACATTTACCATACTCCAAAACTTAAAATTAATACATTTTAAATTGCCACTGTCAGGGATAAATCACAGTTCAGAATCATCCATGCATTGAGCAATATTAATAAACTTAAGAATTATGAGCTACGCAGTTGATTTTAACTGGCTTGCTACGCGGGTATACCATAAACGCATGAGCTGTGTTTGCAGTTTTCTGAAGGTGGTAGTGATATGTTCTGAGGTTCAGCTGAGTTTGCCTCTGTTGAAGTTTCATTTTCAGAGAGCTCATACTGTGGACAGTCCTGTATAGATGTCTCTTCCTCTTCCTGCTGCTGACTCTGATACACATGGTACTGCTGGGAGGTCCAGCAAAGCCCTTGCATCTGTGCTTAAATTTCTTTCAGCATTTGCTTTCTTTTTTATTTTCTGTAATCTACATTTAGCTACATCCAGCTGTTCTTTAGTTAGGAAATGCCTTTCTCTCACTTGCAATGGAGATCTCCCCTCCCCCCCCCGTACCATGAGGTGTCTTGATGCCAGTGTGATAGAAGTTCTTTGTACCGACTGCTTGTTGCCATGCTAGCCCTCGGCATGGATAGTTGCACGCCATGCTGCTCTTGCTCCTGTAGAGGGCGCTTCTGCACCACAGTCAGTGACGCCGATGGCTTTCTCTGCCTCCGTACTGAGCCTGGCTCTGAATCATCTGCGGGCACTCTGGGTATTGTCTCCTGTGCAAAGAGTTTCGCTAGTATCTGATGCAGACAAAACATCATCAAGGACTGTTGTTGTTGTCTTGATTCATGTTCTGTTCTCCAATAATCCCACGGGGGATAATTTATCTCTCCTTTTCATACAGCCCTCTGGCCAGTTTTCTTTTTGGCTTGATCTCTTGGACAGTAATTGCATCCCAGGAGATTGGTATTGTGATCCTTGATATATAGGATCCATCTCCTCTTCAGCATTGTAATAAGGTGGATCCATCACATAATTAGGGAATCCAGCATTGGAGACTGAGGGAGGTCCGGTCACCTTTTTTGAAGGTGGTTCTTCAGAGGTTTTTTTCTTTTTTTGTGTGGGAAGGACACTTTCCTGAGGGAGGATCTCCTCTACCTCAGATGCTGAAGGGGTTTTTAACTCAGAAGCCGTTCTCTTGGTGGTTACCTTAGCTGTCATCACTGCCTCAGGAGCAGACGATGGTGGAAGCCCCTGTGATGTGGGGGCAGATAAAGACTGCCCAAAGACTGTCCCTTGCTCTGTTTCAGTTCCCGTATCTCTCCTTTTTTGTTTGGTTAAGAAGCCAGCAAGTCTGAGAGATCTCGATTTTTAAAGATCTAGTCTTTAGTTTCGCGCAATGCGGTCATCTTTTTCATGAGAAGATCCCAAAGTAAACAGAGTTCATGTTGGTCACTAGTGGGCATCTTCCGAATGCATGAAGCACATGTTTTAAAGGGTTCTGAAGCCATCTTTGACAGGACTGTATTTGAGCCAGGTCTAGAACCAAAAAGCTGTGAAAGCTGTTGAAAGGAACTGCTGGGAATAGGTGGGAGACTGCTTTATATACTATGGGGCGCAAGGACACCAAAGAGTCTTTTGAATTTATTATTATTATTATTAACAAACATTTATATAGCGCCAGCAGTGTACATGGCACTTTACAAAGTAATAAAATAGACACGGTCCCTGCCCCTAGGGCTTACAATCTGAGCGACAGGAGCTGGGGGAGAGACATAGGAAGGGGAACAGAGGGAGAGACAAGGGGTCTAACATTCATGAAGATGCGAGGTCTCAAGTGCACGTACTTGGCTTGGTTACGATGAGAATGACAGCAGGCAGGTCCATGTGGCAAGGATAAGGGTAAACAGATCGTAGGTATAGGAATAGTGGCTCAGCAGGATAAAGAGTCAGACAGAGCAGAGCGGAAGAGGTGCGTTTTAAGGAGAGATTTGAAGGTATGAAGGGTGGGGGCAAGGTGGATGTGGACAGGGAGGGAGTTCCAGGCATGGGGGGCAGCAAGTGAGAAGGGACGAAGGCGCTTAGGGGAGCAGGGAAGGCGTGGAAGGGTGAGAGAAGGGACAGAGGAGGAGCGAAGTGCACGGGCTGGAGTATGGAGGGCGATAAGTGCAGAGAGGTAGGGGGGAGCGAGGTTGTGAAGAGCTTTATAGGTGAAGACTAGGAGCTTGTGCAGGATTCGTTCAGGAAGGGGAAGCCAGTGAAGCGAAGAGAGGAGGGGCTGCACATGGTCGAAGCGACTGGCGAGGTAGATGACCCTGGCAGCAGAGTTTTGGACAGAGATGAGGGGAGAAAGGTGAGACCGGGGAAGGCCAGTGAGAAGGAGGTTACAGTAATCGAGGCGAGAGATGACCAGAGCATGAATATTAATGAGCTAGGCATGAGCCGACAGGTGAAGGGACCATGCATGCAACCCAGTTGTGAGAATGTGAGGAGCCATTCAAAGGACACATTCCTCATTCACCCTTGTGCACGAGGGGATTACATACAAGACAGTTACACGCTGAAGTTCCACACTAGATTTTAATGGGCGCCAAATCCTTATTCACAGCAAGAGGCATCTTTGCAAAACATAATCACCTTCACAGGCCACCATCTGTAATAGGGCCATGGACACACTGCTACTGGAGGCATATGAGTGGTCAGACCACACCTAAGCAGTGCCCATACAGTGGGGCTGTGGTGGGCTCTGGGAGGTGACACAGCACATGCAGTTGAGAGTGGATGATGGACAATGATGCCTCCAATGGTGAATGAGGATTTGGCACCCAGTAAAGTCTAGTATGGCACATCAGCATGCAACTAAGGCCGCGTTCACAACTGCGGCGGCAAGACTCGTGAGGGAAGACACGGAAGCGGGGAGGAGCCAGAGAGCAGAAGAGCCGGTGTGAATGGGGATGTGCCCTGGCTTCCCTCGCACATGTCAGGGTGCAAAATCCTGCCCTGACATGCGCGAGGGAAGCTGCAGCACATCCCCGTTCGCACCGGCTCTTCTTCTTTGGCTCTTCTTACTGAAAAGTGGGACTGAAAAGTCTCATTTTTCAGGCTTTCGGACTGCGCCTCTTCAAAACCCCGCATCTCCAGCCCCCGCCGCTGCCAACAACAGGCACCATGTCACTTCCAGCAGCGCGAGGAACGTGTAAACACTCCCCGCACGGCTTTTCTCTGAACGTGGGGCTCAGGAGGCGCTTCTAAGTGCCTCGTTTGAAAGAGTGTGCTGGTCTGAGGGGGGAGGATAACGGCAGCGCTGGCCCCTGCCAACACTGACCAGGTGAGCTTGGGCTCCAGGGGGGAGGGGCCCAAGCAGGCTGGGGAGGCAACCCCACACCCACCCACCCAGCCCCACTCAAGGAAAGGGACTCACCCGGCCAGTGGCAGAGCTTCACTTCCCAGCACCACCCAACAGAGCCTCCCAGGAAGGCGTGAGGCCCTGTCAGGCAGACCCAGGATGTGGCTGTCAGGAGAGCCAGACATGGAAGCTGTTGGGTTGGTTGCTGGGCTCGAGAGGGAGGGGGGGGGGAGGGAGGTACCCCCCAGCACCTCCCTCAGCCCAACCCGACCCAGTTAGCAGGAGTCTCAAGTACTGCTGCTGCCCTCTTTCTCCCCAGCCCGATCATAAATGTCGTTGGCCAGGCTGAAGAGGGGGAGGGTAACGATAGCGCTTGGGGCTCCTGCTGCTGCCTAAGCCCAAGTAGGCTGGGGGGAAGGCAACCCTCAGCAGCCCCCCACCTACCCAGCCCAGTGAGGGTGGGGGACAAGGATTCACAAAATTAGGCTTGAAAACTCCTGTGGAATTTTTTTTTTACCGAAGCATCCGACTCCTGACTAAGGGGAACGTCAATAAAATTAGCAGATAGCCATTTTAAAGCAAACCAAAGGAAGCACTTTTTCCACACAAAGCATGATTGACTTATGGAACTTCACGCCACAGAATGTTGTGATGGCCCATATTTTAAAATGGGTTCAAAAAAGGATTAGGCAACTTCATATAACTTCACATTAGCTGCTAGTCAAGCTGGTCAGAGGATGCCAACTCATGCTCAAGTTTTTGCTAATCATCCCGAGTGAACATCTGGAAACGGAGCACTCCTTAAGTGCCCTGTGGATTTCTCTGAAATGGTCCCTAGTGAACACTTAAAAAGGGCCATTAGTTCGACCAAACTGTGGCAGTTTTAGATTCTCTATGGCTGTGTAGGATAATAGATTCATTAAGAAGTTATCAAAGTAATTGGGTTTCAAATAACCAGTTTCTGCCATTTCAAAGAAATCTGAAACAGTCTAAACAGAACAAGCTGGTCTCATGGTCCGAGTAGAAGCATCAAGAATAAAGCAGAGGTGGGAAACTCCTGGCCCATGAACCAAATTTGGCCCACAGACCCCTTGAATCTGGCCAATGCTCAAGCAGACAGTAAGCTCAGGGGAAGGAGCAGAGAGGAGAGCATGCACTCAAGGACAGGGAATGGCCCAAGGCACAGATCCATGAACTGGATCCTCTCCATTCTTAGCACACCCCTCTTAAGCACCCTCCTCCCTCAGCCCACTGAAAATTAGTACAAGCTCTAAGTGGCCTCCTAAAAATGAAACAGTTCCCCACCTCTGGAGTAAACAAAGGAATGCGGTGGGACTGTATTAAATCCTCAGATTCAGCTGCTACAAAGTCACCCACAATGAAAACATTTTTGGCAGGGTTCCTTTCAATTAATATAATCTGTTTTATTGCAATGATACACAAGTGTTGTTGAATCAATGATCAACACAACTGTGGGCTAGTTCCTGGAGGAAATAATCCTTTCTTTTTCTATCTTGCAGTGTCTCCCTGCCCCCCAAAATGGGATATATTCTGAGAACACAAAACTCACATTGAGCTCTAGGAATTCAAATACATAAGTCATTTCTTTACAGATTAGAGTCTTTAGCGAAGTCCTGCTTCCATATAAACTCCTCAGTATAAGCATTGTCCTGGTTACAGTTTTCAGCACAAGTATAGACTACCAGCGTTCCCCAGTCAACACTCTCTCCAAGGCTATCAACTTTCAGGTGATTCAGGAGCTGTGGCATAACCTTAGAAACACAAAACAGGATTTGTAATTAGGATGAATTTATCCACACAGCTGGCTAAGACGTTAAAAGCATGTTGGATCATTTAACTTTCTGCTTTGTCCTTACTATAGAAAACAGGTAGGACAGGGCTTTCTTTCAGATAAACTTATCCCAATAGTCCACCTTCAAACAACTTTGGACATCTAAAGCTTTCAACCAATACACGATTTTACTTATTACCGATACCGGTAATTTCAGTAGGTCTGAATGGAACAAAGCACTGTAGACAAATGCAAAAAAAAATTTGTTATGTTTTTAATGTGAGTGGTTTAAGAAAGAAGAGATTGGCTGAGCTACAACTGATGATGCAGTTGCTACTTAAAATGCTGCTTTTAGCACAAATATAAGTCAACTTAAAGCAAAGTTTTTTCAAGGCACTGGGTAGCCTGAACAATTATCCCACGCTAGTTACCGTGGCAGTGCTCTGTCTCAATACACTCTATGGATGTTTTTAGACAAGCACCTCCCTGCCCATTACGCATGTTGCAGGGCTGCACTGGTGCCCTATGCACTTGTCTAAAAACATCCTATTTCTATATTTGTTTCACAAGTGTCCCCATGGCTTCACACTTTATTCAAGCACAGATTTTTCCATCTGCCTAAGGGGGTCACTTTGAAGTGAACGTTTCTTTACAGGATGCAGCAATGACAGAAAACCAGTAAACAGGCTCATTGCCACTTCCTATTATTTTCCAACACACAGAGACATCGTATTTTACAAGTTGTTTCGGGTTCTCAAATGTATTGAAGCAACAGCGTTTTATAGGTTACAAAACTTCTCAGGACAAAAAGGTGCTAGAAAGTGTGATGAAGTCACTGAGGCTTCTATACCTTAGCATGGCTGTCTTAAATAATTCAGCGAGACTGCTTTCTGCACTAGTCAGATTCAGAGTACATCTATTCCAAACCAACTGGTTTGTAAGTAAGCAAAGAAGCATATCACTTTGTTTTGAGCAAGTTTACATACCTGGAATTCAAATATCCTTTTGGCACCACATGAACAGTTTGGGATATCTGTTGTCTGAGGAATATTTTCACCAGAAATCCAGATGGGGTCTTCTCCTCCTCTGCAGTATCGAAGAATCTGAAATGTAACAGAAGAAATAATATGGCAATTTTATTTACACTTTGAATGTAATTTAACTAAACAAACCTGTGCTTAGAAAAATACTAATTGATTTCTAGCTGAGGAGAATTCCACTTCTCCTCACCCTAACACCTCTTTGCAGAGGCCACTGTTTATAGTTTTATTTTTTACAAGCCAAATCCTTCATTCTAGAGCAGCAGTAGCCGCTCTAGAGTTAAGACGTGTTGCGCGCTCCATTATAAAGCACAAACATTCTATTCATTATAAAATTCATATGATTGATATTAGGATTGTGAAATCTATGGTTGATGATCACTAGGGTAACAGGTTGATGCTGTCCAAATGTCATCCAAATCAGATGGGAAGTGACTGAGATATCACAGCTAAATGATTGGACTCCAAGGTCTGTTTTTTTCAGCCATTCCAACCACCTCAATCTGAAGAGGCTAGAGGAGTTTACAGTTAATTGTGAGGTGTAAATGTTTTAGAAAATTCAAGGATGCTAGCAGGGTGGTGCCTTTGGTTTACTTTTTGAAAATCTAGTTAGTAGTTTTCTAAGTTATAACATCTGAAAATGTCAATGTTATCCAATGAAGACTGTCCTATCTTTAAGATACGACGTGGGCGTACAATGGGAGCAGGGATGCCTGTGGAGCGCACGTTAACTTTCTACATATACAGATTCTTATTCTCTTTCTCAGCTGCTGCTCCAGCTCAGCCATCTCTTATTAATTTTGCAGGCAGGCTGATTTTTAGTTTGTTTCCCAGCCCGCACTTAGTCAATATCAGCACTAGCTCACTGCTAAAACTGTCAGTCTTTCACAGGGTCTTCCTCAGAGGTCCCTGCTGGCCCCTGGCTTCTGGAATCACCCTACAGCCTCTCTTGTTCCCAGACTGTAATCCAAGGACTTCTCTATCAGTCCAGTGCCACCTCTTCCAACAACTCTTGCATCCAGGCATGCGAATGCATGCACTCTCTCTCTCTGATACACACGCATAGCGGCAGGGACATGGGGGTTTGGGTACAAAGGGGGAGGGGGGCAGAGATCCGGATCCTGGAGGCAGCTGCTCCCCTCGGCTGGATCCTCCATAGGGGAAGTTCCCTTGGGGACAGGTTCAGCCATGCCACTGTCTCCTGTGCCATGCGGGATCCCAGGGTGAACAGAGCCACCAGTGCTGTGCTCTAAGATAAGGGACACAGTAAGGCTAGCAGCCTGTCCCCCGTATCCCCGGCCACACAGCAAGGGGAGGGTGGGTGTGGGCTGCGGGGGCAACAACTGGGAAGACGGGAACAGCTGGGGAGGAGGGAAACATCGCCTCGGGGGAAGAAGTAAAATGGGGAGACCAATGGGGGCTAGGGGAAAAACAGGAGACGAGGAGCAAGCAGGGGTAAAGTGAAGTGAGGAGATGGCGAGGGTAAATGGGGGCTAGGGAGAAGAGAGGAGAGGGTGAGAACACACACACACACACACACACACACAGAATCTTTTCAGACTCCCCCCACCCCCAAACACAGCACCTTTTCAAATTACACACCAGCTCTTATATCCAGCTGTGCTTGCGCACTCTCTCTCCCTCTCCTACACCCACCAGCAGGGACAAGGGGGTTTGGAGGGGTTAGAGTGGGGGGACACCCTACATCTAAGAGGGTGCTTAAAAAAAAAAATAAGAAGCTCAATGCAGCGCAGGCAGTTCGTTTCCATGTGGTTCATTAGACTGTCAGTGCTCTGACAGCTCAACGTGGAGGGTTTCCTTCCCCTGCTGCATGTCCAATCAGGTAACAAACTGAGGGAGGAAGATTTGGCTGCAGATAAGACCAGGATTTAAATCCCTGCTCCTACCCACCCACCACCAGTAATTTCAGAGCGGAGTTTCTCCTTTCTCACTCCAGGGAGATAAGTGTAAAAAGGGGGGGGGGGGGGAAGAGAGATCGCTGCTTAAAGAGAGAGGATAAGAGTTTTGAGTGGCTGGAGAACAAGGAGGAGGCATGGACGACATAGAGAAAGCCTACAAATCACAATTCCATCAATTCAGTCCCATGACTAAAGGGGTATGTGGGAGAAAGTGGGCTCTGTTTGTGGGTGGGAGACAGGGTTCTTGCAGCATTACTCAGAGGGCAGAAGAGTGCCCACAGTGATCAGCCCCACTTGCTCCTCCACCTTAATTTGTTGGCAGCATAGATACTATCGCCTCCCAGCCCATCAGCTCCAGGCCAAGTCAAGGGCTGGCTGATGCCACTGCTGGAATGTGGGAGGAGGGTGAGCCTGAGCCATTTAAACACCCCTCCCTAAGTCACACCAGCAAAGGAGCAGCCCAGACCCTGCATGGTTCAGCTCAACACAGAGTGACTGGCTGCCTGCAAAGCCCCTACTGTACTAGCCAATCAGCAAGAACTGGGCAACCAAGTATACTGGGGGAGAAGTGCTAAAAATAAACTACTTGGCCAATGTGGTTTCCTCCCATGGGGCTCAGCATAGCTTCCAAGAGAAGCCAGAGAGTGGCTGCTGCATCTCCTACAGCATCCCTGCAGAGCTCTCTGGACAGTGGTTGCTAACCTTGTTGGGAACAACACACTTTCCTGGCTGCCTGCCTGGGTGGTACAGACAATAGGGGAAAGGAAGGTGACTTCTGCAACAGCTTCATCCTCCTTCTTCTGGGGCTGTGAGCTCCTCAACCCTTTTATATTCACGCCTGGAAACGGGCTGAGGCTGACGGGAGAAAAAAGAATGCACAGTCTGAGCCGTCAGTCTTCCTTGCTCAGGAGAAACTCCCATTGACCTGGAAGCTGGGGAGGGGGACAGTGTGTGATAATTACTATGAAACCAACATACATGTTGCACGTTTCTGTGCTAATATCAAAGTTGTAGCATTTAGTATCTTGAGAAGTAGGGGAAGAGCAGCCTTGCTCTTGTCGAACATGCACACTGTATCCAAGTACATGGTGTACGATTACTGGGACATGCCTTGTGTTTTGTACCTTTTAATTTTGGGGGGAATTAGCCTTTTGAAAAAGCCAGGAAATTCCATAAGCAAAAAAACCTAGTTTCCAAAGACAGTAAAGGCTCGTACACATTCATGCATCGGCCTAGGATCGGGGTGGCGGAGAGAGGCTGTGGTCTGTAGACACCTTGACCTTTCAGAGGTATCTGGTGCCTGACTCACCCCATGCGGAGTGTTGGATTTGGTGGGGTATGGATTAGGGATTCTTGTGCTCGACTTGTGCTGAAGCTGACCGACTGCAACATAGATAGTTAAGGACGTCGGAAAGGATACAGAGAGTGGTGCTGGGCAATTGCTTGTCATTCTCTCAGGACCTCCTGTGGGGTCCCACAGGGTTCCATTCTGTCTCCCCTCTCGTTCAACGTGTATATGAGGCTGCTGGGGAAAGTCATTTGGAGGTTTGGGGTGAAGTACCATCAATATGCTTATGACACCCAGCTCTACCTCTCTTTTTCATTCGACCCAGACCCTGCAGTCTCAATGCTTACCCGATGCCTGGCTGCTGTTAGGGACTGGATGAGGCGATTGAAGCTGAATCCAGACAAGACTGAGGTGATGATGGTTGGCCGGGCTTGTGGCCTAGAGGGGATTGGGTCTCCTCTTATTGATGGAGTCCAGCCCCCTCTGGTCAATCAGGTCCACAGCCTTGGAGTGCTTCTGGACCCTTTGCTGCGCCTGGATTATTAGATTGCGGAAGGGGCCAGGAGCGCTTTTCACCAACTCCATCTGGTGAGGAGGCTGCGGCCTTTCTTCCAATTCAGATCTGGACACTGTCATCCATGCTTTCATCACCTCAAGGCTAGATTACTGCAACGCGCTCTACGTGGGGCTGCCCTTTATGACTGTCCAGAAGCTGCAGCTGGTGTAGAATGTGGTGGCTCGCCTCCTTTCGGAAGTGAGGCACTGGGAGCACATTACACCGGGTGCTCCATGGTCAGCATTGGCTCCCTATACCGTTTGGGGCACAATTTAAGCTACTGGTTTTGACCTTCAAAGCCCTAAACGGTCTGGGCCCCACATTTCTGAGATTGCCTGTCCTTAGGTACCGTCTGTTAGCCTTGTTCATACGATGAAGGCTCGAGGGTGTGTGTGTGCACGCGCGCGCGTTCTTGGTTACTGCCCCAGTGTTATGGAACTCTTCCCTGGACGTTTGTTTGAGAGTGTCTTCTGGAGGCGGTGTAAGACCTTTTTCTTTGTAAAGGCGTTTGGTGGACAAGGATAGCAGATTCAGGGGGGGGGGGGAAGAGGAGGGTGGATGTGGGACATGGAAAGGAGGGGGGATTTTGTGGGGGGTTATGAGTGTTGGGGACGTTTTGGGTTGCCTTTATCTTTATGGACCTTTTAATATGTTTTTATATATGTTATGTTTATAAAACTGACTTGTAAGCTGCCCTGAGCCTTTTTTAGGGAAAGATGGGATAACAAATTTAAATAAATAAGGCCTGAGCTTTAATTTACAATTTCCATGCTTTTTGCAGCATGAGTGAATCTGCAAGAGCCTTAACTCCTCTCTTTAAAAGTTATGTTCTTATGTAAAGAACCCAGCTAATCCTCACCCCTTCCAGGAGCTCTCAATTCCACTCCACCCCCTCACCTGAATTTAATTTCTAACTGTCTTGACTGAGAAGGCTTTTTTTAAGCTCAGAAGAAAAGTACCTTAGTTTAACGTCCAATAGGTCCTGTATCACACTTAGGCAAGGGGAATAGACAGATTCTCTAGCGGGCCTCCACTCCTTCAGTGACCCCAGTAACTGAAGGTTGCTGCATCAGTATCAAGACTGACATGTTAAAAATAATATTTTGACCAGAGGGGTTTTGAAAAGATTTTTCAATTTTACCTGTGCTGGCTCCCCAGCTATTCGATCTTTGAACTTTTGGAAGATCTTGTCTTCTTCCGTTTCGTGCTTGGCCATTGCTTCCAACACCTCTTCATCTAATGATTTTAGTGTTTCATCTAAACAAAGACGACCCCAAAGTTTAAAATACAGTATAGCCAAACTTAAAGTCAACAACATTGCATTGACAGGTCTGTCATCTTTCAGACTGCAAGATCTTTGGGGCAGACTGTTTGCACAGTGTTGAGCAAACTGGGGTCCTGATCTAGGCTGAAGCCTTAGGCACTACTGCAACAGCCATCACAGGAATGCTGATTTTACTAGTCGTAGATCTACAATCCTGTAAAAATCAGACTTCAAAAATCCCACAGCTCAGCAGATTGTAAAATCAGAACAAGCTTCCACCTTTTTGCAAGACCAACCAATTGAGCCAGCTATGTCAACCATTGGTTTTTGTGGGATTTTAAGTGTACCTTTTAATATTATAACATGGAATAGGAGGCAAAGAAAAGCAGAGTTAGTTTAAAAAAGCTTGTGTATTTATTTATTTTAAAACAAAAATGTGCAGAGACTGATGCACTTTTGGAAACAGCTCCCTCCCCCACACCCCCAAATATACCAGATGAGGCATACACACGTGGGAGGCATTAGCTGTCTGAATGAAGTGACTGAAAGGATTATAAATTGGCACAACTTCAACTGTGCTCACCTCTCATAGTGTCTTACTATGGATTGGTAACTGGTTAAACCGGCGGCTGCGCTACACTGTAGCCACTACTCACCATCAGGGATTTCCTCTCCAGCCGCTCCTGTTGCCGCCGCGATGAGGGGGTCCTGCTTGATACCTGCAAAGAAAGAGGGTGAAGGTGAGGGGGACTGGGACAGATCACATGCCCCCTCCCTGCCCTGCCCCCCACGCGGAGCACCGGAAGTGCCGGGAGGCTTATAAGTCAAGCCCCGGCGGCTGCGCCGCAGGCCGCCAGCCGAAGGGCCGCGGCCAAAGGGTGCGGCCCTTTGGGGCTAGGAGGGGGGGAGGGGGGAAAGGTTTGTTGGGAACAAGAGTGGAAGGGGGATAGGATAGGGGAAAAAGGAGGGAAGGGAGATGGGGGGGGTGTACCTGTGTTGTTGAAGGAGGAGGAGAGTATGGGGGGGGAGGAGCAGGAAGGAGGGGTGGTTTGTGGGGTTAAGGGTAGGGGAATGTTAGAACAGGATTGTTGGAGGGTGGTGAGGAAAGGGAAAGAGGAGTTAGGTTGTGATGGGGTATCGTGGGTAGGGCTAGGTGAGGAATTAGGAGATTGGGAAGAATTAGACGACCTAGTACCAATTAGCGATGTGGGTTTAGTGGGGCCACCTCCCCCTGGTGAGAGGGGGGTGGAGGTGGTAAGGTTTTCTATGGGGGTAGCAGGAGATAAGATAGTGGCAGGTGGGACTTATCCGGTATTTGTGGGAGAGGTTATCGAGTGGGATATAGGCTAGGTGGGTATGTGACTATGGAGATGTAGGAGTGTTAGGTGGGGTTTGTATAGATATTTGGAATGTGATTTTGTTAATATGAAAATTTGTAGATCCTTGGCCTATTGTGGGGCCTAAGGGGTCGTGGGGTGGGTATTATTATTGAACGATGTAATGTTGGCTGGCCCCTCCCGGTGAGAGAGGGGGGAGCCAGCTGAGTATCCTGGTGGGAGCAGGATATATGGAAGGTTGGGGCCACCGCCTGAGTGTAGGGGTGGCCAGATAGGGCATTATTGAGGATTGTGAAATTGGGTTTTTCATATTGTATTATTGCTGTATTAATGTATGTGTAATGAGGTTGTGTGCTGGACCCGTGTGGGATTGGATCTCCAGTAAATGTATTTTTTTTGTTGTACGCCGCCTCGAGTCTTCGGAAATGAGGCGGGATATAAATAAACATGATGATGATGATGATGATAAAGGATAGGAAGCAAAGAGTAGGACTGAATGGTCAGTTTTCACAATGGAGAGATGTAAAAAAGGGGTGTGCTCCAGGGATCTGTATTGGGACTGGTGCAGTTTAATGTATTCATTAACGATCTGGAAAAGGGTGTTAAGAGTGAGGTGATCACATCTGCAGATGACACCAAGTTATTCAAGGTAGTCAGAACACAAGCAGACTGTGAAGAACTGCAACAGGATCTTAAGAGACTGGGTGCCTGGGCATCTAAATGGCAGATCAGATTTAACATGGACAAGTGCAAAGTGATGCACATAAGGAAAAATAACCCAAACTAGGAGTACACAATGCTGGGTACTAAGTTAGGAGTTACCAGTCAGGAAAAGGATCTGGGAGTGATTGTGGACAATACACTGAAATCCTCAGCCTAGCATGCAGCAGCAGTCAAAAAAGCAAACAGAATGTTAGGAGTTATTCGCAAAAGGATAGAGAATAAAACTGAGGATGTCATAATGCCTTTATACAAATCAACTGTGCAACCGCACCTGGAATACTGTGTGCAGTTCTGGTCGCCTCATCTCAAAAAAGACATGGCTGAACTAGAAAAGGTACAGAGAAGGGTAACGAGAATAATAAAGGATATGGAACGGCTTCCGTACCAAGAGAGCCTTGACAAGCTGGGTCTCTTCAGTTTAGGGAAGACAAGACAGAGGGAACATGATAGAGGTTTATAAAATCTTGAGTAGTATGGAACGACAGGGAATGTTTGTTTACCCTCTCAAATAGTATTACAACTAGGGGACACTCCATGAAAACTAGCTGCCGGCAGATTTAAAACAAATAAAAGGAAGTACTTTTTCACTCAACGCATAATTAACATATGGAATTTGTTGCCAGAGGGCGTTGTCAGGACCAGTAGTATCGCTGGGTTTAAAAAAAGACTGGATAAGTTCTTAGAAAGTAGGTCCATTAATGGCTATTAACCAAGTAGCTTACAGGATGAACTTCTCACTGTCGGGAGCTGGGGGTGAACAACAGGGAATGGATTGCCCATTGTGACTGCTGGTTCTTCTCCCATGCGATCAAGGTTGGCCACTGACGGAGACAGGATGCTGGGCTTGATGAACCATTGGTCTGACTCAGTATGTGCCGTATGTTCTTACGAGTGTGTTTGTCCCAGTTTGTAACTCTAACTATTACCTAATTTTTGTTTGAAGCATGGGGAGGTCTATTAACCAAAATTTAAAGATGGAGAATATGGTTTCTGTCAGTATCACACACGTGCGCCCACACACACCTCAAGCCTTGCTGGGTGAATGCAAACAGTTCACTCACCTTTCATATAAAGTACTACGAGTTGACCATTTTTCACACCTAGCTAGACAGCTAGATCAGTGTCTTGTCCCCCAAGCTTTTGTGGGACAAGACACCCAAAACAGCTTTACAAAACTACAGCATCCACTTGATAAAACCAATCAAGGCTAGCCAGGGTACCAGGCTGGCACTGTCACTGCTCAACCCAGGTGCAGCAAGCTGAGAGAGCCAGCGTTGTGTAGTGGATAAGGTGGTGGACATGGACTTGGGAGACCAGGGTTCAAATCTCACCCTAACTCAGTGGGTGGCCTTGGACAAGTCTCAGACTCTGTTCCCAAAATGGGAATATGTGTGTATCTGTCTTTCCTTGTGTATTCCTTCATCCTTGTCCATGTTCAATTGTAAGCCCACTGGGCAGGGACTTGTCTCTAAAATCTGTGACTAAAGGGCTGTGTATGTCTAGTAGTGCTATCGAAAGTAGTAGCTGAGCTAAGAGATACCAAGAGCAGTCTCCTTCCCTTCACGGAGTCCCAGCTCAGCTCCTGCACTGGCTAGGGGTGCAGGATGGTCCCATACAAACTGTTTCATAAGCGTGGAGGAGGAATGGAGAGCAAGACTGCCCAGGCAAGCTTTGACATGTCCCTGCTGCAGGCACATCTGCCTCCCAATGTGACCCATCTAAGACCTTCCCGAGAGTCATGACCAACTGAGTTAAACTATTTTCAAAACAGTTTAAGCCTAGAGGAATTTAGATGCAGCTAGTTACTTCTTTTTAAGAAGGAATAAACTACAAATTGCCCTCCAAAAATCAGTCTTTGAGAAGCTCCCCTACCAAGCTAGAATAGCACCACTAGAATTTCAAGAGACACTAGTTTCCCAATTCCTCTGCTGTCCAATTAAACTTAGGCAATTTAAATTAATTCTAAATACTTTTATACAAAGGAAATTTAGCAGACATAGATGCTTATAAACATAGCAGGACTATCACAAGCACAAAGATGTTTCTTATTCTTTTCAAACTATTTCATTTTGTGAAGCAATGTAAAATGCCTTCCTTCTTCTTACTTGGATTATGTGCAGATTCCATTTCTTCGTGTATCTCATCTTCCTGGGCCACTACCTGTGTGTGATTATCATCAGATTCTACTTTATTGTCATCAGAAGATTCCAATTCCTCAGATTCTATTACAATTTCATACTCTGGAAAAAGAAATTTGTGGTCAGGAATCACAGCAGCCGCCTGGTCTGTAAAACAAAAATGTTCACTTTAAAAAACAACAACCACCATTTCATTGTTTTATCCTATACCATTCTCAGAAAACTACTCTTAAGGCTGGACAAAACTATTTGTAACTGGCAGACAAATGCAGGCAAGAAGGGGCTGTGGTGAAAGAGGAACATATCTGCACATGTGGTGGCAGTGTACAGAAATTAGTTAGGGGTTTTTTTTTGGGGGGGGGGGAATTATCAAAGAAATTCAGGTTGCAAAATTCCCAAAGACCCTCTGACATGTCTACTGAATGCCAACCGGCAAAGGGCCTGCAGTTCAAACACAATGAAAAATTAATTTCCTTTATTCTGTTTAGCAGCCAGAATCTTTGTAGTGGGTCCCTGGAAAAAGGCAAATCCTCCTCCTCTTGAGCTGTGGTATAGACTATACTTGTCTATACCTACTGATTGTACAGAGCCAGGTACACTGCTGGAACTATATAAACAATGGTAAAATATGGAACATTTTGGTCATGGAAAAACTGTCCCATCAAGTGCATACCCAAGAAAAACACCAAAAAGAAGACACATAGCTAGGGATTTGGGCTCCATTTCTATCGTGTTCAGAGGAGAAAGGCTCCCCAGTCAATGGCCAGGTTTTTTGAATACTGAAAAGAAACAAGAATAGATGTAACACTGATAATGTATGATGGTCAACACAAGGAAAAGGGGGGAAATGATACCCTGAAAAAGCATCGTGCAACATATATGATATATAATCTTTGTTGATATATTTCTGTTATGTGTCTTAATAAAAAGTCCCTCACCACCACCAAAAAAGAAGGAATAGCATGCACAGTAACAGCAAATACATATACACTGAATTAGTCTTAGAAGCCAAAGTATGCAAATTCAGTCTTATTTTACAGTAACTTGTTTCAGTAATCTAGCTGAGTTAATGTTTTTCTTGAGAAGCTAACCACACAGAACTGTTAATCCCTCTTTTTGCCTACTATGACCATCTTAATTTATTTATTTATTTCAAAGATTTATACCCCACCCCTCCTGCAAAAGCAGCCCGGGGCGGCTTACAACACTAAAAGCATAATAAAAACAATTTAAAACATACAATGTAACAATATTAAAACAGGGCTAAAATAACAAATAAGATAATAAATAATAGATAGGTGGGGGAGCTAAAAAACCCTCCCCCTCCTCCCCAAAGGCCTGGGCAAACAGCCAGGTTTTACAACTATGCCGGAATGTCAACAGGCTGGGGGCCAGGCGAGCTTCCTCCGGAAGGGAGTTCCAAAGGCGCGGCCACCGAGAATGCCCTCTCCATTGTGACCCCCCGCTTAACGCAGGGGGACCTCCAAGAAGGCACCCCCGGCAGACCGAAGGAGCCGCCCTGGGG
>QEPC01001496.1:1178282-1205582 GCA_003113815.1 Sphenodon punctatus
AGGAGACGAGCCGCCGCATTCTGCACTAGCTGCAGCCTCCAAACCAGGAGCAAGGGAAGCCCCACGTAGAGCGTGTTACGGTAGTCTAGCCTCGAGGTGACAAAGGCATGGATGAAGGAGGCCAGGTCCGGGCCAGAGATGAACGGACGCAGCCTACGCACCAGATACAGCTGGCAGAAGGCAGCCGTAGCGACTGCCTCCACCTGCCGCTCCAGTATCAACCCCAGACTCCGGACCTGCTGAGCTATAGGAGGGGCACCCCCCCCCCCCCCAACTAGGGGGGCCACTACCTCTTTCGCTCTCCCCAAAGCATCAGCTTTGGAAAAATCCCTTAAAAAGTCATATTCAGTCACCTTTTAATTTCCAAATTAACTCACCAGATTCAGCACAAGACTGCTTATGCCCTGCTTTCCAATCCATAATCTGATGATCTCTACTACAGTAACTGGCTTTGTGACACTTGGAGCACATCTTCGGCCCCAAGCAGCCACAGACTCTGCACAGGTTAGCGCCACATTTCAGCTGCAGACTCACAGGAGTTCCTTCTGGAGGTGGTTCTTCAGGCGGCGGATCATAAGAATAAGTGTCATTCTTCCTTGATAGCTGATTCCTAAAAACTGGAATTTAAAAAAAATGGTTAAGTGATCAAACATCTGAGTGAGACAAGCTTTCATTAAATCACCTGGTAATTCTGTTGGTGTCTCCCATTAAAAGATACTTCTCCCATTAAGACACTTTTTCATTTTATCAGAACTTGAGCTATACAAGTACAGATATCCTGTATTTTAAAGCATTCCCTTATTTCAGAATTGCACAGATTCATAGCAACCAATAAGTTGAAATGTTGATCTAAGCAACATTAGAAGGGAAGCAAGAAGGTTCGAGAGAAGGGATAAGACAATCTCAACAGGATTTCTGGGCCGCTATCTTGGTATATTGTAGCTGTAGCTATCCTTCATCCGAGCAGAGGGTTGGATGACAGTCAAGACTCCCTTTCAGTTCTGACTTTCTATGATTCCATGAGAAGGAAAAAGGAGATACCTGAGCATGTGTGCAGCCAGGTGTGTGAAAGATGATGCACGAGCAGAGATGTGCAACAAGGAGCATGCAAGAGACAGAAAAAAGATGTGATCAGGCACACAAGTGAGAAAAGGAGATGCACAAGGGAGAAACACGCAAAGTGTGCGTGTATAACAGAAGCGGGGGCCGTCAGCACTAGGTGCGTGTGTGAGAGACATGGGCGTGCATAATAAGCAGGTGCGCACAACCAGGTGTACGAGTTCGTGTGAGCAGATGTGCCCGAGAGGCCAGGGGCGCGCGGGTCTCTGGCGGGGAGCGAGTCCCAGAGACTTTAAGGCGGGCGCCTCCTCACCGCTCAGGCTGCCGGGGGCGGGCCCAGAAAGCCGGTAGCAGGCGGGGCCGCGGCAGGCGAAGACGAAGAGGCTGCGGTGAAAGGCTTCGGGCCGGTCGGGCAGGAGCGCGTAAAGCTGGAGCAGAAGGGCGCGAGGCCGCGCGCAGAGGCCGCAGCGTAGCTCGGCGGGGGCCGGCAGCCCGGACTCCCCCAGCCAGGCCGGCCGCCCACCGACCTTGCTCGGGAACTGCTCGCTGCGCAGCCGCCACGCGCACGCCTCCTCGGCGAAGCCCAGCTCCACGCGCCGCGCGCCCATCCCTAGTACTGACTGACTGACACCAGCACGCGACTGGAGCGCTCACGGGGCTGCAATGGAGCTCGCCTGACAACAAGAGCAGCGCTAAGCAGAGCTCCGTGCCTGCAGCGGCTGCGCCTCAGCTAGAGGGAGCAGCGCCACCTGCCGGAGGCGGCTTGATCCTGCATTCTGTCCCGACTCGCTCTCGCCCTCTGGCGCTGTCAGACGGGGCTGGTGTGTGGGGGTGGGGGTGTAAGAGCTGGGTCCTGGAATGTGTTCCCAGTAGGAGCGTCCCCCCTCCCCAAAAATGTGAAAAGAGCAGGAAAAGGACAGTTTTGTACTTTTAGCCATTTCAAAATTGGAAACAAAAGCCAGAAAAAACTTGGTTTATTTAGCTGTCAATAACTGTCCTGTCCTAGCCTCTCCTATAGATTAAATCACAAAAACTCCGTTTTATTTTCAGCTACAGGGAGGCGGAGTGGCTGGGTTGCTAGCTGGGGAATAGGTTAATTTCCCTGCTCTAAGTCAGGAGGCATGTCATTGTCTCCTGGAGCAGACTTGGGCCCTGGCAATGTTAATGTATGTGATTTATGCATGTTTAAACTGCCTATTGCCTGACAGCGAGGGCTACAGTTAGGGAGCGGGGCTGCATTTATTTAAGAACAAAAAATGAAGCCAATCACACCAACCATTTACATAAACCAGATTTGGACCGCTGTGTTTTGCATAGCGATCTGGGGCCATTCTTTTGGTTGAGGCCATTGACATTGTTTTGTTGTCATTGCATGGTGTGCTATGTGATGGTGGTGTGTTACCAGTATGCTGGGATGGGGCCCAAGAACTCCTAAAAAAAACCAACAGACCAATTTGTTCTGTTATGTTCAGGATTTTGATGAAAGCCCACAGCTGCAGTTGTCACAGCATTTACAGCAGACAGTAAAGATACACATATAGGAAGGTAACTGTGCACATCACTTTGCACTTGTCCACATTAAATCTCATCTGCCGTTTAGATGTCCAGGCACCCAATCTTGTAAGAACCTGTTGCAGTTTTTCACAGTCTGCTTGTGTTTTAACTACCTTGAATAACTTGGTGTCATCAAACGAGATGCTTTTAGCAAGAGGGGGTGGCATACAAATTTTAATAAATAAAATAATCTGCAAATTTGATCACTTTGCTCTTAACATCCTTTTTCAGATCATTAATGAATACATTCAACAGCACCGGTCCCAATACAGCTTCCTGGGGCACACCCCTTTTTACATCTCTCAATTGTGAAAACTGACTATTCAGTCCTACTCTTTACTTCCTATCCTTTAACCAGTTACTGATCCATAGTAAGATACTACCTCCTATCCCATGACTTTTCATTTTCTCAGGAGACTTTTATGTGGGACCTTATCAAATGCTGTCTCTTATACACATCTAGATGTGTATAAGAGACAGGTTATACCAGAGCCATCAAACATGAAATTTTGACTGAAGGAAAATAAGCAATGATAATGAATCAAATTCCCTAGCACACTTTTGATCTTCTAGATAATTAACATCACACTTCACAAATGCATATTATGGACTAAATCCCGCAAAGTCCCATCCTATAATTTTGGAATTCTGCAAGAGTAATGTTGGACACAGGGAACAGAAAGTGTAATAATGGCACTGAGTTGGCAGCAGTTCTAAAAAAAAGTTCCAGACAGCTTTTACCCTTACTTTTGGTGACAGGGGTATGTGTAGCAGTGACATAAAATTCCCAAGACACATCTAGTTTATGTCAAGTCCATGTAATTATTTTCACTAAAGGAAATCTAGTGTCATGTTACACCCTATCTGCCATTGGCAACTGCACAAAACATGCTAGGGACTTTTCAAATATGGAAGAAAACAGCATCTTTACTCCAATGTGTGCTCAATCTAAAATAAAGACAGGGGGTACAATCCTGCAGCCATCTGGTGCCAGTGTTAGTGCCATCAAACTAAATGGAACTTGCACAGTACTATGCACAATTTGAGGATCATACTAAAGGTGGAAGAAAAGGATAAAACATGGTCATGGTGACGGCAGACATCTTGGTGCGGTTTTTAAAGTTTCCCCACATCCCCCTGCCATTATTCATTAGCCCCTGCATTTCCTCCCAAACAAATCCCAGCTTTGATTCCAGTGTTTTAATAATACTCTCTTCCAATAGGTAATCCCTTCCCTCGGCAGAAATAATGTTAAGGTAGTAATTGTAAATCAGCCTTTTTTTCCCCTTTTTCCCAAGGCACTATGAAAGGAGTGGGCTTTCAGGATGGATTTAAATTAGAAACTATTAGCTTTGAACCAGCTCAGGAAAAGGAACCAAACTGTAGGGGGTAACATGAAAGAAAAGGCACAGGTTACTGGGAATGGGGTGGTGAGTCTGGTATCATTAGTGGAATGGAGTAGCAAAGATAGAATGGAATAATAGGCNACATTCAACAGCACCGGTCCCAATACAGCTTCCTGGGGCACACCCCTTTTTACATCTCTCAATTGTGAAAACTGACTATTCAGTCCTACTCTTTACTTCCTATCCTTTAACCAGTTACTGATCCATAGTAAGATACTACCTCCTATCCCATGACTTTTCATTTTCTCAGGAGACTTTTATGTGGGACCTTATCAAATGTTTTCTGAAATCCAGGTATGGTACATCTACCGGGTCTCCCTTGTCTACCTGCTTATTTACACCCTCAAAGAATTCCAACAGATTAGTGAGGCATAACTTACCTTTGCTAAATCCATGTTGATTCTATCCCATTAAGCCATGTTTATCAAACTGTCCAGCAATTCTGTTCTTAATGATCATTTCCACCATTTTGCCCGGCCCAGACACCAAGCTTACTTTTTATATATTGGGGTTACATTTGCCACCCTCCAGTCCTTTGGTACAGTGGCAGATTTTAGTGATCGGTTACAAATTACTAACAGTAGGTTTGCAATTTCATATTTGAGTTGCTTCAGAACTCGGGTGAATATCATCTGGTCCTGGTGATTTGTTAGTCAATTTGCTCTAGGACTTACTCCAGTCACGTTGATTTGTGACAGCTCTTACAATTCATCACTTACAAAGTAAGGTTCAGGCATGGGTATATCCCCAACATCCTCTGCAGCGAAGACCTAAGCAAAGAACTCATTCAACTTCTCTGCAATGTCCTTTTCCTCCCTAAGCTCCCCTTTCACCCCCCTGGCCATCTAATGGGACAACCGACTCTCTAGCAGACTTCCTGCTTCTGATGTACTTGAAAAAGTTTTATTATTAGTTTTAGCATCGTTAACAAGTTGCTCCTCAAATTCCTTTTTAGCCTGCCTTATTAACTGTTTACATCTCCTTTGGCAATGCTTATGCTCTTCCCTATTGACCTCATTGGGACTCTCTTTCCATTTTTTAAAGGATGCCCTTTTGGCTCCAGTAGCCTCCTTCACCTCACCATTTAGCCACACAGGCAGACGTTTGGTCCTCTTCCTACCTTTCTTAATTTGTGGAGTACATTTAATCTGAGCTTTCAAGAGGGTGTTTTTAAATAGGCTCCACGCTGCCTGTTGGCATGTAATTCATGTATTTTAGACATTTAATCATTAACATGTGTGCAATCTACTTATCTGAGGTATTTGCATTTTAGAAGCGATTGAGCTTCCATCCCTCTGCTTCTCTCGCACACCCACCCCAAAAAAGTTCAATCCCGTTATCTATTTACAAGGTCAGATCACTTGTTTCAGGTGATGCTGACCTGGAAACCTGTAGCATTAGCAGGTATTCATCCCGTCATCTTTCTTTCTCCCCCAATTAAATTTGCATGTTTGGAATAGTTCAGGAAAGTACTTCTGTAAGCTATTCCTTTGGATAAATTATTTGTCATGGGCATGTTTAAATGACTATTAGAAAAATAACCCAAATTATGAGTACACAATGCTGGGTACTAAGCTAGGAGTCACCAGTCAGGAAAAGGATCTGGGAGTGATTGTGGACAATACACTAAAATCCTCAGTCCAGCGTGCAGCAGCAGTAGTCAAAAAAAAAAGCAAACAATGTTAGGAGTTATGTGCAAAGGGATAGAGAATAAAACGGAGGATGTCATAATGCCTCTATACAACTCAATGGTACAACTGCACCTGGAATGCTGTGTGCAGTTCTGATTGCCCCATCTCAAAAAATACATAGGGTGATTTCAGACGTGAAATCACCCCGTACCGGGATCCATTTCGGATCCCGGTGAGGAATCAGTCCAGCTATCCTTCAGATGTGCCAGCCTGATTCCTAACGGGGATCAGGGAGGGGCTGCGCGATGTGTGGTCGCACAGCCCCACCCCCCTGACCAACCACCCTCTGAGAGACGGACAGGCGCAGCTGCCAATCCAGCTGCTGCGCCCGATCCCGCAGTGTGGTCTGGGCCACGTTCCGGCCAGTGGAAGGTAACAGACATTACGTTCCAGCGATTCTGGATCGCGGCCACCGTGACCACGCTTGGGGCCCAATCCCACCACGCTGCAAAAGCGTGGTCAGAGATTCCTGCTAGGGGTTCACAGGGGTGAACAGCTGGCGGGAATCTCTTTGGGTAACTTCAGATGTTACCACAGTCAACCAGTTAACCCACTGTGGTGGCTGCGGTAGCGTATCGTAACGTCGGAAATTACTCATAGCTGAACTAGAAAAGGTACAGAGAAGGGCAACAAGAATGATAAAGGATATGGAACGGCTTCCGTACAAAGAGAGGCTTGACAAGCTGGGTCTCTTAAGCTTGGAAAGTAGGTCCATTAATGGCTATTAACCAAGTAGCTTACGGGATGAACTTCTTATTGTCAGGAGTTCAGAGTGAACAACGGGGAATGGATTGCCCATTGTGACTGTTGGTTCTTCTTCCATGCGATTGAGATTGGCCACTGTTGGAGGACAGGATGCTGGGCTTGATGGACCATTGGTCTGGCTCAGTATGGCACTAATGTTCTTGTGTTAACAGGCACAATTGCCACTGAAGTGAATGGGACTCTCAGCTGCACTATTAGAATGAACACTCTCCCACCAGAGGATTGCACTATGACAGCCTAGAGATTCACTAGCTTCAGGAAAGATGGACACAGATTCCTTTGGCTCTTTTCTATCCAGATACCTCTATCATCTCGTTCTAAATTCTGAATTCCTATTCTTTGGATAGCAGTCTTTCCACCTATTCAAATCTTTTATTTATGGCTGCACTTTACTGAATTTTCCTATCATGACCTTTGCATTGATGCAAAGAAAATAGAACACAGGATTCAAAGTGAAATTGTTCCACTGATTTAGATAGGCACCTATTTGCAATTACCACCATCTATCCTCTCCTTATTACAATACAAGCTAACAGTGTGTTTACATTTTTGACAAATGCTTACTGGGACAAGATTTTCATCCAACGATCAGTAATACTTTAATCTTTTGCTGAGTGATTAGTCAAAAATGTGTATAGACAATACCATCTGGCTTCTTGTGTGTCGTCATCTGCCATATGGCTACTAAATTACTGATGTCTGCTAGCATTACTGAAAAATGTGATACTTTGGGTGTTTTTAGACAAGCCCTCCCCACCCATTATGCATGTTGCAGGGCCGCATAGGGCACCAGTGCAGCTCTGCAACATGCATGGTGTGTGAGTGGGTGATGGGCAGGGGGGCACTTATCTAAAACCACCCCTGGTCATTGATCCCAATGAAAACTAGAAATGGAATCACTAGAGCGTCAAGATTCCCCAGCCTCACAGATCAAAGATCGATTCTTCAGTCTTGCAAGACTCCAACCATTTTCTGTGTAAATGACTGCCATTAATACAGTACGTTTCATGTAAAGATCCTACATGAAGAAACATATCAAATTAGTCATCAACTGAACGCCTGGGTGTTTATGTAAAAATACTATATTTACATTTGCCAGAGTTACCATTTGAAAGAGCGCCAGGTTTTGAACTCTCTTCTTAAACATACACACTGCTGACAAGCAATTCTCTCCAGAGGGTCAGCCAAATACATCAGTGAGGGGGAAATTATGGTCATGGATATAGAGTGAACCTCTTCATAGGTACACTGTATTACACACACAGGTCTTACCAAGCTCACTGAGAACAGCAGCAACGCTGACATGTATTTAATAAAGCCTCATTCACAAAGGCATTGCAATGAATTTCATAGTATTACATTGACATTTCCAATATGTAACAATTAAAATCAGCAGCAAAGATTGCTTTAATGCAGCTTTAAAAGGCCCAAAATAGCTTTTGTGCAGAAGTCCCAGCACCTGGCAGTGCTTGCTGTGTATAAAGGCAAAATTAATTAAAACCAAGTTACAAAACAAAGCAAGCATTTGGAACAACAATGGAAAATTAGTTTTACGAAAGGAGCAGGACAATCAGAAATATAACGGCAAGCAACAACTTTTTTTCTTAAATATTGCTTTTAATGTCACATCTTTAGTTCTCAGTTAGTTTCACAACGTAAGCCTATTTAAAACAAACCATTTCCACGCAGCAAGTCTAAAAAATGTTTTAACATATTATTGTGCAATTTTGTCAAATATGTATTCAAACGAGGATTAACGTTTTTAAAAGAAACACAGTAAATGTATAATATAATCCCATAGCATTGATGCTGATAAAGTTCTTAGTTGGCGATGACCATGTTGTAACTGAAGTACATTCCCACCCCCATAGGTCCAAAATGGAAAAGGCAAGTTGTAGGCATGTGTCACACCTCATCCGTACTTCAGAACTAGTGTCCTATGCAATTACAGAGTTAGTTGAGTCACTCAAACTCTTCAATAAATATTAAAGTCTTGCAGCCACAGGTTTCCTGATGGGTATCCTCGACTCTAAGGATGAAAAAGCAAAGACAATGAAAACTTTTCCATATAGCTCCATGTTTTGTTTTGTTTTGAAATTATGTTGTAGGAATAGATTTAGCTAAGGCTGGAAGTTACAGAGCCAAACTGGGATCTGTTATGCAAGCAACACTACAAACAACTTATTTTTCTTTTGAATGATATAGGTAGCCAATGATATACGAGACCATGGGGATGATCCTGAAAAGACATATGCCCAGTGCAGTGGTGGTTTTGTTTGTTTTTCTTTTGTCTTTTTTTTTTTTTTTTTTTTTTAAAGTACCATAAGCTCTGACCCCTGATATGAGAGTGGGAGGCTACTCAGAGGAGCTAGTACCCTGCCAGGCTCCACTCCTCCACCTGCTCCTGCTCCTTCTTTGCTAGACCTTGCTCAGAGTTGGATTGCATTTGGTTGGGGGTGGGTCTGGCACCACCACCAATCAGTTGTTCAGAGGCAAGACACATTACCAGACAGCTGATTGATGGAAGTAGCAGCACCTTTCCTGCCCATTCACAGCAGCTCCAGCCTGAACTGTTGTCAGGGGAGAAACTGAGTCGGAGGTTGGTACTACTTCATCCAGCTGTGGGTGGGGTTTTGCAGAGCAGCAGCAGCGACTGGGGCTGGAAAAGATGACAGGGCTGAGCCCTAGCATGAAGAGAGGTCCTTGGGCTTGAGCCTTACCACAAATTCTGCTTATGCCTTCACAGAACAGGATGCACCACATGCAATGCCACTAACTTCAATACGCTGCATTCTGTTCCCGATTTTGTAGTCAGGCTTTCTATAGAAAGATGGTTTGTGTGTGTACGTGTGCATGCATGCCCCTTAAATTTGGATTCTAAAGGCCAACTTCAATTTTCAAGGTAAACAGGGACCATAAATCTTATAACAGTGGAGCACTTGGAGGCTACCTTTGTACCAAGAAATCCTACTGAGTATTGTTCCCCTAAAGACACCAGGTTTCGTTCAAGCTGAGCACCTGCTGCACAGAACTACTTGCTTTAAAATTTGAGAGCCTTTTGCATCTTTTGGTGTGTGTTTTTTTTTTAAATTCCCTAGCACACTTTTGATCTTCTAGATAATTAACATCACACTTCACAAATGCATATTATGGACTAAATCCCGCAAAGTCCCATCCTATAATTTTGGAATTCTGCAAGAGTAATGTTGGACACAGGGAACAGAAAGTGTAATAATGGCACTGAGTTGGCAGCAGTTCTAAAAAAAAGTTCCAGACAGCTTTTACCCTTACTTTTGGTGACAGGGGTATGTGTAGCAGTGACATAAAATTCCCAAGACACATCTAGTTTATGTCAAGTCCATGTAATTATTTTCACTAAAGGAAATCTAGTGTCATGTTACACCCTATCTGCCATTGGCAACTGCACAAAACATGCTAGGGACTTTTCAAATATGGAAGAAAACAGCATCTTTACTCCAATGTGTGCTCAATCTAAAATAAAGACAGGGGGTACAATCCTGCAGCCATCTGGTGCCAGTGTTAGTGCCATCAAACTAAATGGAACTTGCACAGTACTATGCACAATTTGAGGATCATACTAAAGGTGGAAGAAAAGGATAAAACATGGTCATGGTGACGGCAGACATCTTGGTGCGGTTTTTAAAGTTTCCCCACATCCCCCTGCCATTATTCATTAGCCCCTGCATTTCCTCCCAAACAAATCCCAGCTTTGATTCCAGTGTTTTAATAATACTCTCTTCCAATAGGTAATCCCTTCCCTCGGCAGAAATAATGTTAAGGTAGTAATTGTAAATCAGCCTTTTTTTCCCCTTTTTCCCAAGGCACTATGAAAGGAGTGGGCTTTCAGGATGGATTTAAATTAGAAACTATTAGCTTTGAACCAGCTCAGGAAAAGGAACCAAACTGTAGGGGGTAACATGAAAGAAAAGGCACAGGTTACTGGGAATGGGGTGGTGAGTCTGGTATCATTAGTGGAATGGAGTAGCAAAGATAGAATGGAATAATAGGCTGACAAAGACATGGGCATAAATACAGGTGATCACAAGAAGCATAAGCTTGCTGCAGTGGTGAAAGGGAAGCGAGTGGTGGGATTCAAAACCTGGTGAGATAAAGGGTGAGGGTCTATGGCCACTGAGTGGCACTGCCGCAGAACTCCAATGCAGGTGGAGAGTACTTCAAACGGGTGGCTCTCAGCGTGGCTCTACCATGGCTACAATACATTTGGCTGTCTCTACACCGAGTACTCCAGATTCCCTGACAGTGCTCTGTGAATGGCCATGAGTGGGTGTTCCATGGCTCACGAGAGCGCGCATCAAGCCATTCCACGTTCAGGTGGCTCCATGACTCCTTGGTGGCCATGCAAGGTAGCATCTTGTTTGAAAACACTCAACGACAAGAAAGGAAACACATGTTTGCTGCTGAATTTTGAATGGACTGGAGCGTGGTAATACGAGCACTGCAAAGTCAACAAGGAGGGCACTACAGTAATTGAGATGGGAGCATGAGGTATCACTATTTCAGTCCAAGGGGGTGGGGGGGATCATTATTAATGTTGCATATAAGCATGCAATGAGGAGATCTTCAAGGGTGCCCAGCTCTCACTGAAAGATCAGTGGGAGCGAGATGCCTCTCTGCTACTGCCTTCAAAAATCTTCCCCTTAATACAGAGTAAACTATTATAAAAACCACACTTACCAAACATTTCTGCTGTTTTGTTAAGGGCCTCTTTGCTCACTGCATAAGTAAATCCATTGTTCCTAGACAGGATCAATAAATAGTAAGAGTCATTCTTCAAGGATGAGCAGTTAATACTTAAGGATATTATTTTCCAACTACATGAAGTACAGAATCTCTTTCTTCCCAAGTGCAAAGGCATACTTAGGAAGGACATTAAAGGCCTGCTAAGGCAGATTTAAGAGACATTCTATTTAAGGACAGTTAAGACTAAGGAACCTACTTTTTTCTTGTATTCCTACTTGTTGATTTGTTAATAGAGAAATTTCCAAGGGAAAAATAAAGGGTTGTTTCTCATAAGGATTCCACCTGAAATGATTAGGCCAGATTCTCAGCTGCTGGTATATATAGCTTCACCGAGATCAATGTAGCAATGCTTTGTTACAACAGTGGAGGATCTAGACTTTTATAACTATAATATCCTGGAAAGGAAGTTATTTCAACAGAAACAGGACCTAGAACTCACATTGTGAATGTGGTCTACAAAATCCAGTTAATTTGCTCTATCAGCACCCCTATGATGTATGAAAATATCATCTCCATTTAACACAAGTATTTACCAGAAGTCCTCCAGTGGTTATCTTGAAATCTATGTGGGTTTCAATGAGAAGGCCATTCAAACCACAATAGCATGTGCCCAAGGTCACACACAATGAACACAGGATACCTATATGAACACTCACAATAAACTGAGCACACTATAACTAAAAACTTGCTTACAAAAAGGAATTGGTCAAACAAACATGGTGAACAAATAAAGTAAATGGCTGCCCAGACTATATTTATAAAAGGAAAGAAGGACAAATGTGCTAGATAAGTTCAGTTCCAAGTTTTTGTTGTCTAGCTCTAAAAAAAAACCCAAACAACAAAACACTGATCACTAATGCTCTTTCTGCTATCCTGTCATTCGTGCGTTCCCTTCTCCCTTGTAATAAGCTAAGCAGATGCAACTGAGACTTCTCAACTTTATGAATGTATCCCTGTCCTAGACTGTAAGTCCCTAGGGCAAGGACCCATCTCATTTAATGACTGCTCAGTGTCAGGCACATTGCTAGTGCTATGTTACCAACACTAGACGTTTGAATTTACAAATATGCACACACACTAAATCGCTTTTTAAAAAAGCTAATTGCTGTGTTTGCCTAACCCCCAGTTTCATGTACAGACAAGAGTTTATTTAACCCTGCCCATTGTCATACTTGTAAAACCATTTTTAGTGTTTGGGGTGTATTTTCTACCCCAAGTTCATTGTTATAGTTTGGGGGTGTACATGTTATCCCATTCTAATATCCTTGTCTGTGGTAATAGTAGTGTGTTTCACAATACTCACTCACCCCATGCCCTGCAAACACACAGTTACATATCTGAGAAGGTTGGCACCATAGTGCCAGTCCCCATGGCTGGGCTTCTGCCCACCCTTCCCCCTGCACTGCAGAACAGACAGCCACCCTGCAAGGGCACTTACATGCAGGCAAAACCTCTGGGAAATGGATTGAACACTCCTTCCCTCTTTTCCTGGGAGGCTGCCACCATGGTGCCAGTCCCCATGTGTGTGATTGGGGGGGAGGAGGGGGGGTTTAGCAACTTGTGAAAATAAAGACACTTTGTCTCTGTGGGTTGCCACTCCCTAGGGCTTGCCTCTGCGAGTAGCCAATCTCTAAGAGCCATTAAGAGCACTTGAAGGACAGCAATGTTTGTTTGAGTCATCAGCCAAGGTTGATAGATGTATTTACATGTGTGCCTTGGGGCACTTTTCTATGCAAAAACACATGGGGTGTATTTTCTACCCCTATGCTTAACATTGGCTGGGGTAGAAAACGTACCCCATGGGAAAATCAATGCATTTCTGGGATAGGTTTTTGACGAAGGTGTTTTTTGCTTACAGAACGAAAACAGTAAATGGTAGGAGGGTGTACTTTGGAGACACTGTTCAGTGATGCGCTGGTGACAGTGTCCTAGAAAGGCAAAGTTATAGAGCAGGGATGGGGAACCTTTTTGAGGCCGGTAACCACACTGTCGGTCCCCGAACGTGCCAGGGTACTGCACGTCAACTGCTAGCGAAGCATCTCTACTCCAGAGTTCCAGCAGCAGCCAACAGCGCCGGCTCCTGTGGTTGAGTCCCGCAGAACTATGGGCAGCCGGGAGGGAGCCGCTGGGGATGAGGTAGGGATGCTGCCTCACCATTTCTGTTGCTGCCTTTGCAAGCTGAACAGAGACTGGCAATCCCAGCCAGCTGCTCCCCCCGTCCCAAGTTTCCAGGGCACTGTGGCCTTTTACTGGCGGCTGGAGAAGCTTTGTGCCGCAATTATTATGTGCGGCCTGCAAAGCCCCGCTTGGGTCACAGCAAGCCAGGCGATGGGCCACACACAATGGGGAAGGGCTTGGAAGTCAGCGGGCCAGAAGTGGCCTGCGGGCTGGAGGTTCCCCACCCGTTATTAGGGATGGACGAACGCGGTTCGGAAGTTCGGACCAAACTCGACCAGTTTGGTCGACCGAACCGAACTCAATTTTTGAACCGAACTCAATTTTCGAACCGAACCCAATTTCCAAACTCGGCTTTGTTCGCCCATCCCTAAAAGATAATATTCCATTTAGTTCAATGGGGTTTGAATTTCCGAACTTTGTTCAGAAGTTCGGACCGAACTCGAATAGTTAGGTCGACCGAACCGAAATTCAGAACCGAACAAAATTTACAAACCGAACCGAATTTCCAAACTCGGCTATGTTCGCCCATCCCTAAAAGATAATATTCCATTTAGTTCAATGGGGTTTGAATTTCCGAACTTTGTTCAGAAGTTCGGACCGAACTCCAATAGTTTGGTCGACCAAACCAAATTGAATATCCGAACTGAACCGAACCGAATTTCTGAACTCTGTTCTCTTCGGCCATCCCTACCTGTTAGAGAGCCACCACTTTTCTTTCTTTCTTTTTTACAAATCAAAAACCCCACACACGTGGGGTAGTAAAGATAATCCATGTGATTGAGCAGGGTTAAACAAAGTTAGATATAGCAATTTGAATTCATCTGAATTGTAATGCTAAAGTCTGAATCAGTATTCTATTAAGAGTCAGAATGGCTTTGTTATTCTATCCTACAAAGCCCTTAACATCTCTAATTTAATAGTAAACTAGGTATTTGTTACGAAGTACCAAGCAAATAGGACGCAATCCTCTTTATCTGAAAGCTCAAGGTGCAAAAAGTGTGTTCAGAAAAGTGATGAGCCACCAGTAAGCTGCACTGTGGGGATTCTGCAGGACAGATGCCTGGTGAAGAGATGCACTGCACTTTACATTTGAGGAACCTGGAGCATAAGTAGAGCACCAGCCTTTTCAGAACATCGATGGGGACTGAGGAATTAGTGCACATAGGAATGAGTTATTCTGATTTTATGCCTCAAGAACACCTGTAATTGTAAAAATTACATTGGAGGAACTGGTCATGTGCGAGTGTTCTCGCGACATAAAAGCAGAATAGCGCATTCCTACATGCGCTAATTCCTGTGAGAATACAGGTGCGGTTGCCCTCATGGTAGTTCTCCCCCCTCCCCCAGGCAACGTGAGAAAGTGGCTGAAGTTACAAAATCTGGATTGTAAACAATCAATACTAACTATTACAAATATATGAAAAAAAGCCCCATGGTCTTGTCTTACCACTGTGCTACTTGGAATCTTTTTTTAAAAATCACCTAAGACAAAGAAGAGATTCTCAGCCACAGGACCATTTGCTGCAACCGACAGCTATGTTAAACCTCATCCTTGCCTATTCAGGCTCATAACGACAACTCTGCTCTTACTTACAGATCAAATATTTAGGTCCATACCATACATCAATTTTTAATGCTGTCCTTACAAAACTGAAAGCCTCTTGTATTTACTCACGTTTTCATTTTCCTTGCAATACCTAGTCGCACCAGTGCTGCCAAAGCATTCTTCTGCATATCAGAAGACAGTACTTCATAACAATGACTGCTTCCTAGAATGGATGCATAGAGACCATCAGGAATCCAGTGCTCACTCATCAAAAATGCAATATATGGGAAATGCCGCACTATCTGGAGAACACGTACCTGCTGCAAGAAGCTGGAAACCAAAGTTCCCGAGACCAGATAAAAACTGCTTCTCCACGAAGGCCTCATTTGTTTCTTTTAAGAGGTATCTATAGATTATCTAGGAATTATTGAAAAAATGTCAGCTGAATTTGGTTTTGATTACAAATTAGTGTCATAGTTATTAACGCAATCATATTCCTTCAGGAATAATCCTTTTGAAGAGGCTCAGTCCAGTAAAAATACAGCATTATGTTCTATGTTACATACATTTTAAAAGTGTGAGTCTTGCTATGATTGCACTTGTATACAAAGGTGACCTTGTGAATTATAAACTAAATGGACTTTAATATTAATTTGTCCTCAAAGTGGATTCTCAGGGAGGCTGCTTCACTATCAAGAATGACAGCTCAGTTCAGCAAGGGCCTGGTCCAACTGATGTTGGTGGTTCAAATGGAGTCGGATGGAACCTGAAGAAAGCAGCCTTCAGCCCCCCAACCCAACCGTCCCACTCACTACCCATCTCTCCCACCAAAAGCCTGGTGGAACAGCCAGGTCTTACACTGTGGTCGGAAGGAGGGGAAGTCTGGGACCAGACAGACCGCCACCAGGAGGGAGTTCCACAGCCTCAGAGCGGCCATCGAGAATGCCCTCCCCATGGTCACCACTTGAGAAACTTGGGGGACCCCAAGGAGGGCGCCCCTGGTTGACCACAGGGGCCGATCTAGGATCCAGGGAGTGAGACAGTCCCACAGGTAAGAGGGGCCCAGACCATGTAGGGCTTTATAGGTAAGAACCAACACCTTGAATCAGGCCTGGAAAACTATAGGCAGCCAGTGCAACCAACAGAGCACAGGGGTTATGTGCTCATGATGATCTGTCCCTGTAAGGAAATGGGCCGCCGTATTGTGCACCAGCTGCAGTCTCTGGACCATCACCAAGGGTAGCCCCACACAGAGCACGTTACAGTAGTCTAATCTTGAGGTGATGACAGTGAGGTGATGATAATCACAGATGATAGTGGCCAGGTCAGAGTCCGAGACATACGACCAAAGTCATCGTACCAGATGTAACTGGCCAAATGCGCTACTCGCCATATTCAAGGAACTCCTCAGTAGAGCACCTGAAAAAATGCCATGGAATCAAGGTCTGTTCACCAGGCATGTCAGTTTCAGCAGGGGACTTTGTGTGTGTCAATTTTACCAGCAGAGTCTTGCCTTGTAGAGGGGAGAGTTCACTTTACCTGGTCAGTTTTATCAGCAGGGAGCATTTTTGGGCAGAGCCCATAGGGTGGCAGAATAAACATGGAACAGCGTGAATGTTTGTTCATGCTGCTCTACCATGGGATGACATCACAGCGGGTACCACAGGGTTGATCTCTTCCCATGATCAACAGTAGCATGTAGAGCCACCTTGCGCCTGACCCTTCATGTTAATTCTGCTGGAGGACGGGAACTAATTCCGATGTAGTACTGGCATTAAAACTCATTAATGCTTTGCAATTAGATAGCACCTCTCATCAAAAGACCTCTGAAAACTATATGAATCTTTAAAAGCAAGCATAGTTCAGTGGTCAGAGCATGGGACTTAGGAGAGGGGAGATTCACATTCAAAATCCAGCTATGCTGTGGGCGTGGGCACCTCACTATCTCTCAGCCTCAATTTCCCACCTGTGAAATGGGAACAATGCTGGCACCTATCCTACAGAGTTATTGTGAAGGATACAATTATACAGAAACACATCATGCTATTAAAACTATTTACATCACAATACACAAGGCCGCCTTTGATGACTTTCAAAGCTGCAGCTGGTACAGAATGCAGCGGCTTGGTTCCTTTCAGGGGCAGGTCACTGTGAGCAAGTTACACTTGTGCTTCAAAGTCGACATTAGGCTTCCAATAACTTTCCAGCAATAAGATACTGGTATTGACCTATAAAGTCCTACGTGGTCCACTCAGATACGTAGAATCAAGGCCACCTCCTCTATGTTACACTGCAATCACTAAGGTCTGCCAAAACAACCTCTTGCAAGTTCTCTCAGTGAACCACGCCTGTACACCAAGGGTACGTAGAGATGCATTCTTGGTGGCTGCTCTACAGCTTTGAAACTTCCTTCCCCCAAAAAGGTCTGGTAAAGCCCTAATGAACATTTTCTGGAGATGATGCCAGACATTTTTATTTGGCGAGTGGGGATAGAGTTTATGGGGGATTGGCTTTTAGGAGTTTTAATTTGGTATGTTTTATTAGCTGTTACTTGCCATGAGTTTTCAGCATAGGGTGGGATACAAATCTAAATAAAAAAAATAAGTATCCCTTGATCTGTGTAAATTTTACACCTATTGTATACAAGGGGAAAATGAGACACAGAAGGGAAGCAATCTGCCCGCAGTCAAACAGAGGATCGGTGACAGAACCCAGCAATAGAACAATGAGCGCCTGACTCCCACCCCTCTGCTCTTTGCCAATAGATTACACAGCAACACAGAAGTTGGAGTTTGTAAGCAGCTTCTCTGCCGACAGTCTCATTTTCTCACAAGCGTAAGGAGTCATTTAGTTTTGAGTGCCATGCTTCAGAGAAAAAGACAATCAAAATAAGTAATGAGTTCCAAAACTGGCATGCAGAGATATTTGATTAGGATCCCTCTCAAATAGGCAACTTCTGAACGTTGCTAGCTAGCCTGCTAATGGATTCAGTGAGTGCTTCTTGTAATGGTAATCAGTCTCATTATCAATAGATTTCCTGAGAGACTGAGTCCATAAACCCACAGTAGGAGCTGCAAGAAGCTAGAGCTTCCTCTTCCCTCAACTAAGGGAAGTGCTAAGTGAGCTATTAACTTTTGATTCTTTTGAGGAATGGCTTTTCCTTTTTAGGTAAGGAGCTAAACTGGATGGGATGTTTGTTATTCTGGATTCCTGTTTTTAAATAGCTGCACTTTGCAGGGGCAGAACTCCACACATGCAGAGTCGTTTATCTGCTAGGGGTGTGCAGAAGGCACCCTGTTTGCTTTAGTTTTCATGTACAAACACCCTTTCATTTTTGGCAGTTTTCATAAATGACCCGTTCGCTTCAGGATTTATTTATTTTTTTTGTTTAAATTAAATAATAATTTAAAAATCACTTTGCATGCACAATATGGCCACCAGACCATTCTGCACAACTTGCCCTTTTCCAAAATGGTGCTGGCAGCGTTGGCACCATTTTGGGAAAGGGCCGTGCATGCGCAGAACGGCCATGGTAGTCATTGCACAGCAAAATTTAATTTTTTATTTTTTAAATGAAAACGGATGAAAGCAAATGGGAATCATTTGCTTATTCATCCATTTTAGTATCTTTAGTGACTAAAACAAATGGTAGCACTACTTCAGTACTACCATTTGTTTTAATAACTTAAAAAAAAACAAAAAAACCGCACCAAATTTGCATACCTCTATTGTCTGTGCTGGTAGCCAGCCTGTCAAAACAGCCTAGTACTAGCAAAATAAAAATAACACTCTTCTGTAACACTCTTAAATGTTTGTCAGAAGTGGGATTCACAAATCCTACATCTCTACGTAAGCATTTATTTTCTCTTGCATCCTGATCCATCCTAATCTTTTCTCCATCCACCATGACACTCATCATTCCCCGCAAAACGCACACGAGTGCAAGGAGAATGAAAGAACTTTGCAACAAGTTACATACCTGGTAACCTTCCACAAAAGGCTTGAACATAGCTGTCAAAAATGATACTATAGTACTTCCTTTCTCTGTAACTAAGATTTCCTGTGCAGTGACTTGAATTGCATCACATTTTGTAAGCAGGAAACATCCTTCTTCAAAGTCCTAGGGATTTAAATAAATAGATAAATAAATAAAGTGGGGTTGGGAGGGGGGCTACACAAATGGGATCAACATGGCTAAATCTCATGGAAGTAAAGCAGGTAGTTACTGTCGTGCAACACCAGTATTAGTATAAATTAACAGATTTCATATGTTCCAGGAATCAATTTCTAGCCAGGGATTATATTTACATTCTCCAGTTATGAGCACCTATCTTATAATTGCATCGCTAGCCTCACAATAGCCCGTTGGACCTTTTATCTACATGCCACGACACCCTACTTTAGGAGGGACAATTGAGTGGCTGGACGTAGCCAGCAGTGGGTGCGCAGGGTCTGGTGCAAGGTGATGGCGGTTGTGCTATTGGCGGGTAGGAAATGCCACCAGATGGCGGTTTAGAATTGTGGCTCCGCTGAGGCACGGCCCCCAGCATTCGCCCGGCTTGGCCTGCCTGGACCCCACACCAACGACATAGCAGGATTCCTGGGGGTGCCAGCCCGGCTGAGACTGGCCTTGGGGATACCTTTTGGAAACATTAGTGGAAAGTTCTATAACGGGATCAACTAGAAGAAGCTCCTTTTAGTTCGACTAACATTTCATAAAAAGTGCTATGAAAAGGATTACTTCAGAGTTGCCAGTGTTACAGGATTCTACAAAGGAAACTACTGCACATTCAGATGCTGGCAGTCAGCTTGAAGAAACAGAAGTCAAAAGGAAAGAGAAAAAAGAGCTGTCCTGGCAGACCTGTCTGCCAATAAGCCGCCTAGAAAATCTCCAGGAGATAAAATCTGTTCTGAACCTGGAACTAGAGGAGTAGGTCATGGGAGAGCCAATGGTAACCCTCAACAGAAGGAAGAAGGGGACCCAGTCACTTTGTTTGATGTGGGGAAGCCTAGGGAAAGTGCGATGCAGTCTGTGGTGGATGACTAGATAGAGTCGTATAAACAAGAAAGGGACATAGCACTCCTGAATTGAATCAACTTCTTTAGCCAGTGTTTAGGCTGTCGAGGCACTGTAAGAACTGAAATGTTCAGGAACATGCAAAATGCAGAAATCATCAGGAGGACTAATCATGCCTTGAGCTACCCAGTCATGCTGCCCCCAGAGGCTAAACAGGACTGTGTAAATATTCTACCTGACTTCCAGCAGAGAGAGACAGAACCAAGCACCCAAGCTGTGGTCATGCAATGAAGCCAGAGCTGGCCCTGTGTCTCACAGCTGGGCGGCACACACCAGAACGGAACCTCCACTTGTCACATCCACCACCACCAGTAAATGTGAATTATTGATTTCTTGTTTTCTTCCAAAAATAGCCTCAAAGTTTGAAATAGCTCATTGCCTAATGTACATGATTTACATACATTGTGCTAATTTATGATAGTCTGCATATATTTATGCAAATCCAGGATAAAGGGGGAGAGCATTTGGCATGTTGGTTGGCTGTGGTCAGTTCCTCAGATCTTCATTAATATCACCGCAACCAACCCAGGAGAAAAGCTGGTGTTAAAGCGGTGTACACCAGGGACAAAGCCATGGTTGAAGTGGTGGCATTTGACTCAATGCCAACCAACATTTATAAAGGGATCTATAATTCCTGTACTACTTCAGGACTGATATTTAAGCACCTCTTTCAGTCACATTAATCTTCCTGTTCCAGATATGTCTTTGGCGAGGAGCAATGCCTTTTACATTTTTCAAATCAATAGCAAAAATAGCTTACAGAAAAATAGATCTCTAGCTTACACTGATATCTTAAGGATTTTCTTCCCATTTACTGACTGATTCTTTAAAGGTTTTCCCAAGGCATCATTCCATTCTGATGTTTTTCTTGATGTCAAAATACATTCAATACAGTCAGTTACCAATTATCTAGGTGGAGAAAGCTGGAGGAGCAGGTACAGTCTAAACCAGAGGTAGAGAACTGTCAGCCCATGGGTCAATTCCTGGATCTGGCCCACAAATCCGGCCCCTAGCCTCAAGCACAGAGTGAGCTCAGAGAAAGGGAACAGGTGTGAGGGTGTGAGCTTAAAGACAGGGGAGAGATCCATCACATAGATCCATCATCTGGATCCTTTCCTTTCTTCCCCTAACTTGAGCACTTCACTTAAGCAGCCCCAATTCCAGCTCTTATACAGCCTGCAGAGCTTGAAATAATTTTCAGCGTGGTGTATGGAAAGGAACAGGTTTCCAGCCCTAGCTTAGATCCTTTTGAAAACACAGATAATCTGGGCAACAACTTCCCCTCATTGGTCCACCAGCTCCAGGAACAGGCAGTTCTCCTTGGGCAGCTAGAGCCCAACTAATGCACAGATAATCCACAAAATGGACTATTCCTTCTTGGATAAATCGGGAGTCGACTGTACTTCTAACACCCTACATGAGACTAGGAGAGAGAACTTGTAATTTGGAGAAATACTATCTAAAGACTTTTAAAAGTGAGAGCCTCTCAACTGTACCCTCTTCAAACTCTAGAGTGATTCTGAAGCATCACAGCAGGAAAGTCTTAAGTGTGCTTCAAGAGCGGAGCTTTGTAGTGACATTTTTGTTTCCCCCTGCCCCCAATAGATGTCTGAAACCATTTTAAAATTGTTCTCCTGCAAAATAAATTTGGGATCTTAGTTACTTTAGTGTTTAGGTAACAAACCTTTGTGATTAAAGTGATATAACTCTGCCACCAAATCCTGAACCCTTAAAAAGGGAAGTTTTACTACTGACTTCTACTGGCGAAGAGCTAGGGACGTAATGGGTATCAGCCATCTAACCTTAATGTCACTTTTCCTTTAATCCAGGGGTGGGGAATCTTTTCCCTCCAAAGGGTCACTTTGAAAGCTCCAACGGCCGCATAGAAGATGAGGGGCAGGAGTGCTTCATGGGTGCACTCAGGAAGAGCAGGATTGAGATCATGGATCTGTGCCATGCATCTGTCCCCTATTTTTTTGTGCATGCCTTACTCTTTGCTCACTTACCCCAAGGTCAGCCTTTCAGCTCTTGGACACAGGAACTGCATCCAGGGGCCAAATAAAGAACTAGCCGCAGCATGCATTTGAGCCTGGACCTGAAGTTCCTCTACTTTAAACTAAAAGTACCATGAAAAGTTAGAATTGCCTTAACTCTGTCCTTTTGCGTAGAACTGCATTGTGTACAACCGATTGTATAAATTTGTCTACACTGACATTGTCAACAGTTCATTGTATAACGTGTTTAACATTTTCATATATGTAAACAACAGTTAAGGCAGTTTGAAAAAATTGTTCGTCTAATTATGATAATAAAGAAATGATCAATAAAGAAATGTGATAGTTTAGTTAGTGATAAATAAAAGTACGTATGGTAAGGAATCAAGTAAGTGTGTGTGTGTGTGTGTGTATATATATATATATATATATATATATGTGTGCGTGTGCATGTGTGTTAATGTTGATGGTAAATTATGGAATGTAGATAGAAAATCTGTAAATAATTTCCATACTTTTTGGTGTTTAATTTTTGTTGTAAGATATGTTTTAACATATATTTGTTTGTTAAATTAAAATTAATTTTCATGGTTTTTGCAGATTAAGTTAGGGAAAATGTATTTTGTGACATGGTTTTGAAAAAGAAAGTTTTTTGTTTTGGAAATGGTTCTGCCTTCAATGTTTTTTTAAACTGTAAAGTTTTTTGTTTTAGAAATATATATATAGTGCTACTACCTATATTATGCACGTAGTTATATAAACACACCAAAATGATATTACCACTAGAGGATATGGATTTGTTATAAATACACCACCTCGCACACTGGGCAAGTTGCACGAAGTAGCTTTGAAAAATATGCCTATTACAACATCACTGCTGTGACACGGGTGTTCTAGACTAAAGAGTACTTCAGCACATGGGCTAGCTGTATGTTGAGGGACTACTGTAAGTCATACTCAGACTTCCATTAACTGAGTAATCACCGTTTACACTTGACTTTGAGATCTTTGGGTATTTTCAGACGTTACGAGACCATGCTCAACCACAGTCAATACCCTGTGGTGGGGAATGGCCTCGTAACGTCTGTTGGGGAACTGGACGTTCCCCCCCAGATGTTTGCCACAGTCAACGGCGGCGGGGAATCAGATTCACCAAGCGATCGGAATGATATCCCCCCCCCCGTGATTAAGGGGATAGTAACGTCTGTCCCCTGACTACGGCCCGGAATCCACGGCGGGATTCCGGGCCGTGGTCAATGCTGGGGGGGAGGGCGGCCGGGCGTTGCGGCCGCATTGGCCGCGGTGCCCGCCTGTCTCCTGGAGGGCAGGCAGCCGGGGCAGCATGGGGGGGAGGGGTTGTGTGGCCGCACGTTGCGCCGTGCAGCCCCGCCCCCTCCCCAGATTCCCGGCCAGGATCGGCCACCATGTCTGTTAGCCCGTGACGTGGTGGCCCCGGCAGGGAATCAAAGGGTTGTTTCCGTGCCAGGGCCAATCGGGCCCGTCATGTCTGAAAATACCCTTTCTTCCACAAATTAACCAGGTCCGTTGATGCTTAGCTGAGGTGGGACAAATCTCAAACCCAAAGAATTTGCACAAAAAAACCCCTCCTCCCATTAGTAGTAATCGAAAGCCACTTTAAACCCCCCTTCCATTTAGACACATTGGTTGTTTTACCTTCAGTGCAATACCAGGGAAAAAAATGAACTCATCAGAAAAAATGCCACGCAAAAAGGCGAAACAGCCATAGACTTCCTCTGAAAGACAGATTGTAGGTTTACAGCATCGCTCATTTAAGTCATTCATAAAATAAGACAACAGAAACTTGCAATAACTGAAAAAGCTATAAGACACCATTTCAACTAGGCAAATGTTATATTGGACTTAATGAGACCAAAACGTACACATCACAAGGCCAGATCGAAATGGTATCAGCCATAGAATGCCTGCAACTAAAGAAAAATTGTACAAGTTTTTAAAATGTTTTTTATCATTCGTTTTTGCTAATGGTTTCGTTACAATTCGTTTTTGCTAAATAATTTTTTTTTTTAAAAGGCTGTATGTTTAAAAGGATAGTACACAGCCTCTAAAATACTTTAGACACTATTAGTGTAAAAAGCTGGAGATCTTTAGAAGCCACCTGTATACTAATATATATGAAGGCCCTCAAGAGCACAAACAATGCCAGAAGAGTCTGAATTGGAGCCCTTTTTGCATCCCATCTCCATCCTCTCTACCAGGCTCCCCATGGCACAGTTAATTTATTTCCCACACCCACCCACAGAATTCCTTGTTTACTACCAGCTGGGAACGGGGTAAAGCATGGGAAGTTATCCTTCCTGCTGCAGCACTGCAGGTGGGGCTGATCTGTTCATTCCTAGTCAGAGAGAGGGGATAATTGCCATGTTGATTCCAAATATAGGAGATGGCGGAAAAGTAGTCCAGATATCTTTTATTGGACGAACTTCTGTGGCGGCTATGGAAGCAAAAACCAAGGAGGTTAAAAACCATTGGTGACCGTGTTAAAATCGAGAATCAGTCAACACCAGAAAATACAGATTAAGAATACCTGAGGGGTTTCAAGCCATTTAACTGAGAGTCTGCTGTTTTTTGGCACCTACTGTGGTTCCTACATTGTATTTAGTATCATTGATATGCGAGTTTCCTTCCCCTGGAAAGTTAGTTCCAGATTTTTAACACCATCCTCAATGGTGTTTAACCTCATTGTTTTAAGTGGAAAGACTTCAAATTTTTTTTTTTTGCATCAGCGCCCTCAAGTATATTGTTCTGTCTTGCATTTTTTCAGTCTATAGTTCTGACTTATTTACATACCTGAGAAATGGCACTGTGTGGCCCCAAAATTTGTACGCTCGCACTAATGGTAATTGGTCCAATGAAAGATATCATCTGAACTACTTTGTTTTCAAGTCCTGTTAATCATCAGTGCTTTTGGGTGGGTGGGGCTGTCCTACTTCCATCCAAACACCACTTCAGGGTGTGGAACAAGACAGTCCTGCATGCTCTGAAGCACTACAGATGGGAGGCTTGTTCCCCACAGCTGGCTATAAATCTGCTCTTGCAAATCACTGCTGGAGTGGACTTGTGCTTTTCCAGTCCCGCCCACAGGTAGTCTCATAAGACACTCACGACAATGTTATCTGCAGCTCAGTATAAACAAAGTAAAGATTCATGGGATCTGCCTTATCTTTTCCCATGACCTTATACACTGCAAAATGTATCTGGCATTGTTTCCTGGAGGTAAACAGTTTAGCTTCATGCTCATCTCCACAGAGTAAGAAAATTGCATCAACAAATTCACACCACACATCCAATACCAGTGGGCCTCATTCCAAAGTAAACATTAAGAGTCTGATTTTTGGAAGTGCACCTACTGACATCCACAGCTGTGAAAACCAGCCCATAAGCCTTTTGTGATGTTAAAAAGCTGGTTACCTTTTCTGAAATTGTGGGTCATCTGCAGCGCGACTGCCACCAAGGACGGACGTACAAACACGTTTAGCAACTGGTTCCTGTATGCTCCACACATGAGGATGGAGAGGGCTCGTTTAAACACAACTTCCTCTGTAGTTCCAGCTTCCATTCCTTGGTCATTTAGAACCACTTGGTCATTGACAAGGTTCACGATGTTGGAGTGTAGGGCAAGGCTGGAGCGTACTGCTTTCTTGGCACATAGATTATCTAGTCAAAAGACAATTTTATATTAGATTATAGCGAGAACAGTTGCTGTGCTTATCCCAAATATAAGAGATGAAAATAAAGTCGTTCACATGATATCTTTTATTGGACAAACATCTGTTGGTGACAGCATACAAACTATCGGGCCACAAGGGGAGACCTTCCCCAGGTATGCAAAAACTCAAAGTTATATACTGAGCAAATGTAGGACAGGTGTATACATGAAAACAATTGCTTGAGAGAGTGCAGTTGGGGGGGGGGGGGAAAGAGTCATTAACAGTTAAATACAGTAAGGGGAAACCAATAATCAAATGATAAAGAAAATAAATGCAGCCATAGTAAAAAGGTAATAGCAAGCACTTGGGAGAAGACTGTTGTAAAAGAAGTTATAGGTAGGTAGATTTTCAAAACAATTTAAACACAATGAAGCAACAGCAGGTACAGTTTGCATTTATTTTGTACACCATTTAATTATTGGTTTTCCCAGATTGCATTTAAAATATTGGAATGCTACTGGATCTCCTCCCCAACAACTCTCTCCCAAGTGATTGCTTTCATATATAATTAACCAAAACGAAAAACTTAACAGTTTTTAAAAAAGCCTTAAATGCACAAAACTTTTCTTAACAGCCACAAAAAAAACCAAATTCAGTACAATTACAATTTAAAAAACCTCCCACTCCATACATTGCAACAAAACATAAATGCCAAAAAACATAGACATTTCAGAATTTGAGCAATATTTAAGGACATCAACATACATGTAATATATGTACTTAATTCCTTACCATACATGCTTTTATTCATTTTAATCAATAACTAATCAATGATTAAACTTTAATATATCATAATTCGACAAGGAACAATTTTTTCAGAGTGCATTAAGTCTGTTTCTACAGAACTTCATTCTGTAGAATGAATTGTATAATGTTGTCTACACTCACATTCTTAACTTCATTGTATGAACTGTATACAATTTGTATACATGTAAATAACAGACTTAATGCACTCTGAAAAAATTGTTCCTTGTCAAATTATGATAAATTAAAGTTGAATAATGGAAAAATGTGAAAGTTTAGTTACTATCTTAAAATGAATAAAAGTATGTATGGTAAATAATTAAGTACATATATTACATGTATGTTGATTTCCTAAAATATTAAATATTGCTCAAATTCTGAAACAATTTTTATGTTTTTTGGCATTTATGTTTTGTTGCAATGCATGGAGTGGGAGGTTTTTTAATTGTAATTGTACTGAATTTGGTTTTTTTTGTGGCTGTTAAGAAAAGTTTTGTGCATTTAAGGTTTTTTTTAAAACTTAAGTTTTTTGTTTTGGTTAATTTATTGGTTTTGTGGGATATGATATAGGACGACAACTTTGCACAACTTCTAAACGAGTTGTGGAATTATTTTTACAACTGAATAGTACTAGGGATGATAGGAAGGAGGGGACGGAGCAGGGGCAGGAGGTTGGCACGGGGCTGGGGGTGTGTCCGGGTCAGAGGAATGCAACAGGGGGCGGGAGGTTTGCACGGGGTTGGGGGGCTCTCCGG
>QEPC01001496.1:1206036-1224918 GCA_003113815.1 Sphenodon punctatus
GCAGGAGGTTGGGGCGGGCGTTTTGGAGGGGCTCAGGAAAGTAGACTCACGTAACTTTCCTGATGCTGTTTTGCCAGTGAGCAGCTGCTCTACTGAGCATGTGCGAGCCAGCAGGACCGTGCTGTATTTTGCCGGTGAGCAGCTGCTCAACTGCGCATGTGCGACCCCGCACTACTGAATTTTTGATCAATTACAACTTTGTTTTGGTTGCATCAATCAGTATCATATTTCAGAAGCACTTGTTATTGATCTCATTCTCGAAGCCTGTGAATTTCGGGGGCTCAACTCATCCAGGGAGAGGAGATATTGAAGATTCAAATACGTGAGGATGGTGTGCATTTTGACCACAACCAATTAACGTTTAAGCAGTTATAACATTTTAGTTTCCTAATGGATCTTTTTCAAACTTTGTGGATACGATGGTCCTCGCAACTTACAGCCATGGTTAAATTTTCAGAAATGTAGGTCAAGCCATTTCCTCAAAATCGGGGCTTCAGCAGTCCCCTGCTTATAATGAACAGTGGCTGTGCATTTAAGTTTCAGGCAGCTACTGCTGCCTGAAAATATACACTCATACTTGCAGCCCAAAAGCTTATGTACTCCCATCAGTAGAAATTGGTCCAATAAAAAGGTATCATCCGAACTTTGCCTCCATCTTTTACATTAGATTAAGGCATTTGTTCAGGTCACATCAAAAATCGATTGGTGTTGAACTTCATTTTGTATACTAAAACAATCTGCTTTCTAGGAATGTCTAGAGACATATTCCAAGATGGTCCATAATGAAAAAAAAAAAAACAACCCAGGCAATAGAGGCACAGGAGTGGGAAGGAAAACAACAACTTGAGTCACTTCTATCCAGTACAACCTGCTGGGGTTCTCCCAACTAAATGAAACATGAATCGGCCTCTTCTCCCTTTTTCTAAGCCAAGAGCAAGCAACCACTATTTTCTCTCTCTGTGACTGCAACAAACAAAATGATATTATTAGACAGCTAATTTAAATAGCTATCATACATCACATTTTAGATGTGGAAGTGTACAGTTTTAAATTCCCCTCTCCCTCTCCACCTATGAAAACAAACCAAAAGAGGAAATCACCTCGCCTCTCAGATTTGCAAGGTGGATCTAAACTCCAGTACTGTGCAGGCAGCAATTGCACAAGTCTTAATGTGTCATGGGAGTTTTGAGCACATAAGAACAGCATGTCAAAACCAGAACAGGATGTGAGCAATGGAGAGATCAATTTTAGTTTAAAGACTTGGCACTGACCTTGTTTCATGTAGTTCACCTGACTAAAGCGCTTATTAATTTATTTATCTTTAAAATCTTAGCATGGATGTGATCCATTTTCAAAAGCAGGCACACTGCTGTTCCATGTATAAGAAAGTCATTTATAATTAGATAAATCATTGTGAGTGACTTAGCAGCCCAAAGTTACTGCTGATACAGGAAACTACTTTTGGAGAGAGATGTTTCCTAGAAACATCTTTTTCAGCAGTTAGTTGGGATTCTGGATTCACAAAGACAAATGGTGGTAGGTATTCAGCAGGATTTGCAGGAATACTGTCTTTAAACCCACACCCCATAACCAGTTTATTTGCACCCTCTATATAATGAATTCACACTGCCCTGGGAGCACAAAACTGTTAGTCTTGTGATTTTAGGTGTTTTCAAAAATGCTGGAAATGTGATGGGGGGTGGAGGGCGGCAGCAGCAAGCCTGCCAGGCAACAATGCTGGCCCTGGGGAGGGGGCATGAGGGGGAGGGGGAATGGGCAGGTGCTCAATGGTACGGGGGTGGCAATGAGATTTTAAAGGGCGTGTTTTGGCGCGAATACGCGCCAATCATCTAGAAAAGTAGCCTAGGAACTGGAAAAAGACCACATAAATGCATATCTGCATTTGGCCCATGGGCCTGAGGAGAAGCCCTAGGACTGTGCTGGCAGATCCAGTGAATTGCGGGGGCAGTGTGTCTGGCCAAGGGTGAAGCTGTCATGGTGCTTGCTTGGCAGGGGGCGGGGCTAGAGGTGGGGTTGGAGGCAGGGCCTAATCATCTGGGTGGGGCAATGCTAACTTTGGACTTCAACCCCCCCATCCACATCACTTCTAGATCCGCCCCTGTTATCCACTACACCACAGTGGCTCTCGGATCTCTCCGACATCCTCTGCAGTGAAGACCAAAGCAAGAAATCCTCCCTGAACACCCATTTCACCCACTGGTCGTTTAAATGGCCCAATTAACTCTCTAGCATGCTTCTTGCTTCTGATGTACTTGAAAAAAATAATTCAATTATTAGCAAGTCACTTTTCAAATTTTCTCTTGGCCTGTCTTATTGCTTTAATTTTAATTTTAATTTGGCTTTTAATTTTAAAGTGCTTATGCACTTTTCTATTTTCCTCATTAGGACCAGCTTTCCATTTTTTAAAAAGGACTCTTGGCTCAAATAGCCTCCTTCATCTCACCATTTAGCCATGTTGGCAGACGTTTAGCCTTCTTGCTACTTTTTTTACTTGTAGAATACATTTAATCTGGGCTTCCAAGATGGTGTTTTTAAATAGTCTTCACGCCCCTTGCAGATATTTAATCCTCACAACTGCTCCTTTTAGTTTCCCTCTAACTAGTTTCCTCATTTTTGCATAGTTCCCTGTTTTTTAAAGTTAAATGTTACTGTGGTAATTTATTTGTCATTCTCCCACGTGTAGGTAGGTATATTAAATTTTACTATATTATGATCACTATTGCCAAGTGGCTCTACCGCCGTTACCCCTTGCACCAAGTACTGCACTCCACTTAGGGGACTAGATCTAAAGTAGGTCCTCCTTTCATAGGTCATTTATGATGACCTGTTCACCCAGGCCTTTGGGAGGGAGGGGGAGGGCCCCTCCCTCCCAAAGGAGGCTATTTGAGCCAAGAGTCCTTTTTAAAAAATGGAAAGCTGGTCCTAATGAGGAAAATAGAAAAGTGCATAAGCACTTTAAAATTAAAAGCCAAATTAAAATTAAAATTAAAGCAATAAGACAGGCATTTTAGCTCCCCCACCTACCTGTTATACTGGAACTTAGTCCTGTTTTAATATTTTATAATATTTATGAGAGTTTTAATGGACTGTATTTTAAATATGTTGGAAGCCGCCCCGGGCTGCATGGCAGGAGGGGCGGGGTATAAATTTTTAAAATAAATAAATAAATAAAATAAATTTATGAAAATAGTCATTTATGGCATCTAGAAAGTTTACCTCCACATCACACCCCAAGGAGGCATTCACCCAGTCAGTATTAAAGTAACTGAAGTCACTCATTATTATTGTGTTTTTGACTTTAGTAGCCTGTCTAATCTCCATTAGCATTTCAACATCAGTCTTGACGTCCGCACTGCAGTCCCGTCAATAGTATAGTCCCACTACTACACACTTCCCCATTATGCAGGGAATTTCTATCCACAGCGATTTCGTAGTACAGTTTACTTCCTGAAAATTTTTAATCCTGCTTGATTCAATGCGGTCTCTAACATATACTACCACCCCACCACCGGTTCCCGATCTACTCTGTAATTTCAATATATTTTTTGTACCCTTGTATTACAGTGTCCCATTAGCTATCCTCATTCCCCCAGGTCTCTGAGATTCCTATTATGTCTAAACACTTTATTTTGTGCCAAACACTCTAGTTCTCCCATCTTACTTTTTAGACTTCTAGCATTTGTATATAGACACAAACATATTCTTTTTATTCTTATTCTTCTTGTTATAAATGACTGTTTCAGTTCATTTGGAATCATTTAAATTTGTCTGTTCTGCACTGGATTCCCACCTGAGTGCTCTCAGCTTCTTTCCTATCCTAAATATTGCGATACTCAAATCCCCCTGAATTAACAGCATCCCTTGGAGATGCCTCAGCCTGAACCATGCGCTCTTCAATGGCTGTTGGCTTTCCCCCTCATCTTAAAGAAATCAGAGTAAAGCATTGTATTGTAAACCAGCTGATGGAATTAACCATATTCAGATCATACATATACACGTGTCATAAGATGTGAGCCTGGCACATATTTCAAAGTTTTAAAAAGCAGGCAGGAAAGGGGGTTCATATTTAAATGGTATTCAAAGATTATTTTGATATTTGCAAAGCTAAGAGAAAAAGAAGCACACTTCGGAACTTTTGGCATGAGAACAAAGCACATACTGAGCTCCTGTTACCCAATGTAGCCTAGACCATGCTATTCTACTTACACCAATTCAAATATTTACCACTCCAGGAATATAATCTTAAATGTTTCAAAATATTCTCATGGAGTTTTATTTGTCCACGATATATAGGCAAGTAACACAATGGGCGACAACCTTATACTGAACACATTCACATGGAACCTTTCCCCTCCCACAGGGCATAAAGCCTGTTGGGGGCAAGGGGGTTTAAAAGGTGGGCTCAGGATGGTGGGGGGAAAAGGAAGAAAAGGGTCCAGATCATGAATCTATACCATCAAACCATCCCCTATCCCATTCCCTTTCTCATCTCTGCTCTTTTTACCTGAGCTCAGTCTTTCAGAACTTGAGGGATGAGATTGGGTCCATGGGCCAGATCAAGGATATAGAAAGGGGCCAAAATAAATTTTAAACAACAAAACATTGTAGGCTGGATTTGGTCCACGGGTTATGGGTTCCCCACCCCTGATGTACACTGTACGATAAGACCCTAATAATCAATCTATAGTGCACTGAAAGGACATTTTAAAGTTATTGGTAGTAAAATTAGTATTAAATTCTGTCCTGAGGTAGCTTGAGCCTTAACATTAAGCCACGCAGACTGCTCAGAAGACCAAGAGGAGACAAAGTAGAGATTGGCTGGTTGGCTTGCAGTTCTTCTAATTAATATTGGAAGACATAAGGATGCAATTCCACAATTAAGAAACACAGTATGATGAAGGAAAAAGCTATGAGTCTGGCTGGAAGTTAAGCAACTTAAGGGTCCAGTCTCATGCAGATGTGCAAGCAGCAGGTGGTGCATAGAATCACCACTTTTCCTTTCAGACACCAGCTGTCTGTGGCAGCCCTTGGATATAGCAAAGACCCCATCTACTTTCAACAGTTGTAAAGCGCCAGGTACATCGCTGGTGCTATACAAATACTTAATAATAAAGAATAATCTGCAAGGATAGGCAAGAGTCTTAGGGACTCCAAATTGACTGGAAGATCAGCAACCCCACGTACATTATGTTCCACCCTGCAGACAGTTCTTTCTCTGACAGCAAAGCTTTTGCTACAATCCAGCCACCACTTTTCAGTGGAATCTTTGATTACATAACCTTAAGACCGAGCTGAATTTTTGTGGTTTAAAAAGCAACCTTAAAATGAACGAAACCACCACATCAGGCCCTTGTAACAAGACTACTTTGAACCCTCGAGCTACCCCTCACCTTTTTCCAGTTCTACCAGAGCTACGAGAGGCAGTGCTGGCTACTGCTTTTAGTTCAGCCACTAGAGAAGGACTCCGCAGATTGCTCAGTAGGCTAAAATGCTTACAATGTAATGCTGCCATCACAATATTAGTAGTGTGACTGAGTACCTAAGTTTCGCATCTGCCATGCTGGCAGTGCTAGGTTCTAGTCTGCCCCATATGATCTAACTCGCCGTTAGCTTCCTAAAAAAATAAGTTAGGGAGGAGCTCTAGTTTCTCAGCTAAGAGTGTTGATCTAAAAAAGAGAGAGAAGCAGTTAGGGGAAATAAGAATCAGGCTCACAACCTGTACCACTCCTTAGGGAATATTCCTCAAGGTTTTGTCAGAAAGTCTCTGTCTTGTCAACATGGAATTTTGCATTAGTTATCTAGGACAATGACACCAATGTCCACATCCCTGTCAGATCTGAAACGATTGAAAAATATGGCTGCATGACTTCCAGAATAAGCTCCATAGCACTGCAATTGAATATTAAAAGAATAATCAGACCCTCTGCCACTTCAATTTACAACTGGAGCACTTTTCTAAAGCATCCAAGGCCATTGACAAGAGGCTTTAAAAAATACAGAGTAGAGAAATTTAAGGAACAATTTAGAACACCAATTTGGTGGGTAACCACCAAGAATGTGTGAGTGTGAGTGAGTGAGTGTTGGGGAAGGGGGGAATGAGGAACCTAGCAATCAGGAAGTTTCAAGATGCGAGTTGTCCATCTATACATGCAACAAGCAGGTTTTCAGGAACCTTCTCTGAATAAGTCTACTGCACCTGCCCCCTCCTGCAGCAAAAACAAGACTGACATGTGCTGAGGCAAGACTACATAGTAGGGCTAGGCTTCTCTCTTCCCCTCTGTTTCTTCCAGCCTCTAAGTCAAAGCCCCAAAACTCAAGTTAATTCTACTGGGAAATAACTCTTTCTTCTTCAAGCAACTGTGTCCATTTGCACCAACAGAGGAGAGAAAAGCTGTACACTACTCAGTCCTCTTGGATGGTGGATGAGGAGAACTAGTTAAACAATGATTGAAGCGCTGGTCTCTCAAACTGCACATCTCATCTTGCTCCCAGATCTAACACCTTTACAAAAGGCTATTTACAAAAGGACACCCATGTTGAAGCTCCCCAGATATCCAAGATATGACTCTAAGACAAACGGTAGTGGATGCTGTGGCCATGGTGAATTGGGAATGTGTGGGTTCCAATATATTTCCCTTCTAAGCATGTTTCAGGAACAGCCAGGACCCATATGGGTTCCAATATGGATCCTTTGGCCAGTAGGGTATAAGACAGAGAGGGAAAAGAGAAGGGTCTCCGCACGGGGAAAAAGCTTTCTGATCTTTTTCTAGCTTAGATTTACTGGGTCTTCGAGGCTTTCCAAACTCCTGATGCCATCTTGGTAGCTTTTCAGCAGGCTGGCTAAAAGCAGCTGGTGTCAAATACAGATCTAAGATGGTCTCCCAGTAATTGAGAGGTTTTGAGTAAAAAAACCAAGTCCTCTGAGGGGCTGCAGGAGTGAAATCATCATCAGGGAGGGTATTCTCAGCACTGGAGGAAGACTTTCCTGGGCAAGAGATAAAGACTTCATTGGTGCCAGTAATTTTTTTTCTTTTGTCTTGTAAGAGATGAGGAAAGTGTGCTCTGCCAAGAACTGCCTGTGGGTTCTTGTGATGGAACTGCAGCAGAAGTCAACTTTGGTAAGTGGACGCTTATGAAAAATACATGGTGCAGGGCTGCATTGTTTTCAATGCAGCCCTGCACCATGCATTTTTCATAAGCGTCCTGGATTAAAGGGGAGGTATGGCAACCCTACACTGGGAACCTGTTAGTAGTCTTCAAGGGCTTGTCTTTTGGGGGAAGATGGGTCTCTACGAAGCATGAAGCTCTCATGAGAAATGTACAAAGCCTAACAAGGCGATCCTACCTTGCAGGTCTCTCTCAAGACACTGTCCATACTGTTAATGCCGTTTTTAGAACAAATGGATGGACACTCAATGATTTTGGCTCTGCAGTGTTATAGCACGAAAGGTGCATGCAGCTTGGCATGAGGTTTGTTGATACCAGCTGACTCATCAGTGCCATGAAGAAGAGACCCCAATGCTGGGTTGCACTGGGCAGATGACCACAAGTCTCAAAAGAGGTAGTCTGAAGAGCTGTAGGGGGTTTGGTCTGAACAGACGTACTGTTAAGTTTCACGCAGAAATACAGGTGTGAGACAAGTCTCAACACTCCACTGAACTTTCTCTCCCTCTCCTCCGCCAGGCCTACAACAAGAGAAATTAGCATGGCTACCTGCGTCTCCAGATAATTGGGTTTTCAGTCAAAATCTCTTAAAGCTAGACCCAAAAAAATCTTCACACACTTTTTAGTGAATCCTCAAAATAAATGAACCGCACATGAATACATTAAAGACATTTGTCCTAAGTTACCTGTTGTTTAACTTTAATAAAAATAATGTTCTGGAAAGTAAGGAAAAAGGAATAGAGCTTTATTACATACCAGGCCACTCAAGGAATCCTCCAAACGCCTGGGTTAAGTCTTTCAACCAAAGTGTCTTCTCAGCCAATAGGGCAAAGTCTATGGATGGCAGATTCTGGAGCAGGATAGCAGCAATTAATATCCATGGGCTCAAAACCATGTTTTCTATCTGTAGAAGCTCCATTTTGTAGGCTACATCACTGATAAAGTCTTGGATTTCTTCAGATGGTTTTTGAGGAAGATGTCTAAAAAGAGAAGCCTAATTAACAGAGGCATTACAGCACATCATCTCTCCATCCCCCAAGTTAAGAGAGAACTTCAGATTTCCATATTTGCCTTGTACGGAACCTGCATAGCAGCTTTTTAAAAGGTACAGATTCTTCCACCCACTTTAAAGCATTTAAAATACTTCAAGCAAGTATGTACATAATTGTCATTGTTATGGTCCCTTCATTGTATTTAAATGTTTTGAATTGCTGCTAATGAGCTTCCTTCCTTACAACCTTTTATCTTAACAGCCCCCTCTCAAGCAATTGCTATCATACTGTAAGCCAACACCCCATGAAGGTTGTTGGCAGTGAGGTGACTAAGCTGGGGACCTTTCTTTCATATTCCATCTCCATCTGGCTAAATCTGAGCCAGACCTCCATTCACTGTGACAAAATCTACAGAATTTGCATACATTTCATGATATGCAAATATGTTTTGCAGCATTCACTTGCAACGGTTTTGACATAAATACACCAGACATCACACAGAACATGTAAAGAGAAAGTACTTGTAAAGTAAAGCAAAATACACTTCAATGTATTTGCATTGTACTTACAAGACAAACCGTAAATAAATAAAAATGAAAAAGTAAACCATCTGCAGCAAAAAACCCAAACCCCTAAGATACATGCAGCAAAAAATTAAAAATCTAGCACACAATCACTTGAATGGTGCATTCTCAAATCATATCCCTAGCTATTACAAATAACTGCCTGCCTTCAAAGCCCCTTATCACTTATGGGGAGGGAAGGGGGTTCCCACCTACCAGCTCAGGAGACCCTCTCCAGCTACCCACCTCTCTGGGTCCTTGTGCACCTTTCTGGGGAATTGACATTCGTGTACGGGGGAGGGGGCGGAGGGGCAGCCTGTTTGGAGGGGATGGGGCAGCCATTGGGGTTGAGTTGGGCATGGGGGAGGATCGACCATCAGGACTATTGAAAGAGAGAGAGAGAGACCTGGTGTCCGTCTCTGTGTCCCACTCCCCTCAGTTGTGGGATATTTGGGGGTTAAGGCTGGTGGGCCCCTGATCTGACACCTGATGCTGCCCAATGCAAGGTCGGTGACTAATAAAAACAGACCATCTGTGATCTTATTCAGGATGAGGCCACTGACCTCATTTGCATTACAGAGACCTGGCTGGACAAGGAGTCTGGGCGAATTTTGTCCCAGATGGTGCCAGACGGGTACTCGGTGCAGCATCAGCTTAGGGTCAGGGTCCAGAAGGGCTGTGATCTGTAAAGGCACCTTGTCCTTTCAGAGGTATCCGGGGCTTGGCTCATTCAATATGGAGTGTGTCCACCTCATGTTGGATTTGGCTGGGAATACATTGGGGATCTTGCTGCTGTACTGACACCCCCCACACCCCCCACTGCACAGCTGATTCCCTGACTGCTCCATCCGAGCTGGCTTTGGAGGTGGTGTTGGGATCACCCAGATTTATCATCTTGGGTGATTTCAACGCACACACTGAAGCTGGCTTTTCGGGGCAGAGCAGGAATTCATGGCTGCCATGACAACTGTGGGCCTATCATAGGTAGTATCTGGCCCGACACAAGACACATTTGGTTTCCAGAACTCTCGGGGGGAGGGGGGGAGGAAGGGGCAGAGAGATTTACCTACTGACCTGGACAGCTACTCTGTTGATGACCTGGTTGCTTTATGGAACAACATCTTGACTATGGCCATCGATACAGTTGCACTCAGGCGTCCACGCCCACTGCTGCAACAGCACAAGTCCCCTTGGTAAAAGGAGGACCTGGTGCAGTTGAAACGAGAGGGTAGGGGGTTAAAGCACAGGTGGTGCTCGAATCACATTGAAGCGGACCAATTGCTGCATAGACTGTTTTTGAGGAACTATGCCGTGGCTATGATGGCGGTGAAGAAGGTTTTCTTCTCCACTATCATAGTGTCTGCGAAGTCTCATCCGGTGGAGCAGTTCCAGGTGGGGAGAGGCTTGGTTAATCCAGCCTGTCTCTGCCAGAAACCAGAATAATCTACTGCCAGCTGCGACATTTTTGTCAGTTACTTCTTTGCAGACAAAAATTGTTCGTATTCATCACGCCTTGGGTGCTGCCATTTCTTTTCTTTTTTTTTAATGTATTTTTATTATTTTTCATAACTCTCAGTAACTCACATAACAAACCGACAATAATCGATATGGACCGAGGCAAAATGCCCTTACAGCGATGGTCCAACCCTACAAAAGTAAGTTACCCCTTTTTTAAACTAAATTTTTGTTAAACATAACAATACATTTTCCTTGTCCAGGTTCAACTGTTTTTGCAATAATTCCCATATGTTACTCCATACAGCGTAAAAGGATTCCAGTTCTTGATGGATTTCAGCATGAATACGTTCCAAGGTAAGTGTATACCAGATCCTGTGGATCCATTTCTTAAACGAAGGTCTTTTCTTTGATTTCCAGTTACAAATAACAGTATATATAGCTGCAATTCTTAGTTGTTGGCATGCTTGTTGCCGCTCCTTAATAACCTGTATCTCTGGAAAGATGCCCAACAAAGCAAAGGTAGGCTGGAATGGTATCTCCTGTTGAGCTAAATCATTCATGTGTGGCCAGATCTCCTTCCAGAACTCACTTATATATGGGCAAGACCACCAGCAATGCATCCAAGTCCCTGGGGCTGCGCACCCCTGCCAGCAATTACCAGGATAAGCTGTATTTATTTTATGCAATTTATATGGGGTATAATACATGCGGTATATAGTTTTTATTTGCGGTTCTCTAAGAGACAGCGATCTAGAGCCTTTATGCATGTTATCCCATATTTGTAACATCTCTTTTTTTTCTATTTTTATTTGCAGGTCTTCTTCCCACTGAGAGATGTACCCTGCATCTGGTAAGTTGTATAGATTACGTAGGACTTTATATAACCGAGATATTATGTGTGTTTGGGATGAATCTCCATATATTACTTTTTCCAGATCCGTGCTTTCTCTAATGTAGTGGGGTTTATTGTTTTTATTATTAAATTTACTTTTTATTTTTGTATAAGTGAAGGGGTCTGGCTCCCTACCCAATTTGTCTTTAATGGTATCTATGGTTAGTATTTCCTCCCCTACAAACAGATCTTTTGCTATTTTTAATCCTTTTGCTTCCCAGGTCTTGCTGATTGCCACCGGTATATCAACCCTCCTTGCCCAGCTTCCAAAAATTGGGGAGAAAGGGGATTTATTTTTTATCATCTCTGCTTTATTTGTGCACTGTTCCCAGGTATGGATAGCCATGCCAATGAACGGATGTTCCATATCAATTTGTTTTTTAATATCCATATCTTCCATGAGAAGGGTTTTAAGGTTCTCTGTCTCGCAGAGGCTTTTTTCCATCTGTATCCACTCAGGGATCTTGCTGCTGTGATACCAGTGTTTTATACCCCTGAGAACAGAAGCCCAGTGGTATAATTTGATATCTGGAGCGCTCATACCTCCCTTTTCTTTTGAGGTGTATAGGATTGTTCTTCTAACTCTAGGTTTTTTTCTGTTCCATATAATTCTGGCAATAATTTTATTTATGGTGGAAAAGTATTGCTTGGGGACATGTATCGGTAAGGCCAGAGAGGTATACAATAATTTAGGTAAAATTACCATCTTTATTAAATTCATTCTACCGGCCCAAGAAATTTGCAAATTTTTCCAATCTGCTTCCTTTCCATTAACTGTTTCCACTAGCGGGAGGAAGTTGAATTTATAAAGATCTTTAGGTTTTTTAGTAATGTTGATACCTAAATATTTTAGTGCATTACTTTGTACACTGAATGGTGTGACTTTTTGTAATTCTACTCTAGAAAGCTTCTCCTCATTAAATATTAGCATTTGCGATTTTTCAACATTTATCTTATATCCTGAGACCGCCCCAAATTTTTCCACCATCTTTAACAAATTGGGCACTGTATTTGGAAGATCTGTGAGAAACAACATCATATCGTCTGTGTAAAGAGCTGTCTTATATTCTTCCTTTCCCATTTTTACCCCTTTAATATGCTGGGATTGTTTTATTGCTATAGCCAAGGGTTCTATTGCTATATCAAATAATAACGGCGACAGGGGACAACCCTGCCTAGTGCCTCAGGTCAAATTAAACTCTGGTGTTACTACCCCATCCAATATTATTTTTGCCCTGGGTTCTTTATAGATTAATTTTATCCACTCTGTAAAATTGCCCTTCATTCCCATTTTTTCCATAGTGTGTATCAAATATTTATGTTCCACCATGTCAAATGCTTTCGCAGCGTCTAAGGAGACCACTGCGGCCGGGGACTTATTTTTACGAATTTGGTGGATAATATTAATTACTTTTCTTATATTATCAATCCCTAACCGGCCCGCTATAAATCCAGACTGTTCTGGTGCAATGATATTTGGTATAATTGTCCCCAATCTGTTGGCCAGTATTTTTGTAAAAATCTTGGCATCAGTATTGATTAGGGAGATAGGACGAAAGCCGCTACATAATTCCACATTTTTTCCCGGTTTTGGGCACAACATGATATGTGCCTCATTGAATGTTTTGGGCATTTCTTGTTTCTGTAAAAAAGTATTAAACATTCTGGTTAGTATTGGGCTAACTTGTTCTTCAAAAGTTTTGTAGAATTCTACGGGGTAACCGTCGGGGCCTGAAGCTTTGTTTTTTGGAAAAAAAATTATTACTGCTTTAACCTCCGTTAACTCTATAGCACTATTGAGGTATTCGTTCTGCTCCCTTGTAATTTTAGGTAACTTGATTGAGTTTAGAAAACTATCTATATCTTCTTTTTTAGGATTCCTTGTCCTGTAGATATCTTCATAGAATTCCATAAAACATCTTTCTTTTTCTTTTCCCATTAACAATATTGAGTCCTGTCTTTCTCTAATATATGGGATGCTAGTTTTTTGTCTCTTTTTTTTTACCAATCCAGCCAAAACTTTGTCTGCCTTATTAGCTTTGTCAAAATAATACGCCTTAGTGTATCTAATCCTAGATACCATCTGTTCTGTTTCTATTAAGTTTATTTGACTTTTTAATATAGCAATTTTTTCTGCATTAATTGCTGGTTGCTTAGCTAAATGTTTAATTTGTAATAGTAGCTCGTTTACCTGTTTATTTTTTTCTTTTTTTAGGTATGCTTCTAAGGAAATGAACTGTCCCCTGATCACAGTCTTAGCCGCTTCCCACAATGTTATTGGCGATATCTCTGGCCCATCATTAAAGTGAAGATATTCTACTATTGCATTTTGTATCTGCTCTTTAATCCAGTTGTTGTTTAAATAAAGTTTCTTCATAGACCATCTATGTGCATTGGTGTTTTTTTGTGTTCCCTCTTTTATCTCTAGCTTGATAGCATTGTGGTCTGAGAAGGGAAGGATTTGGATATAAGCTTGCATTCCATCCTTGAACAAATTTTGGTTTATTAAAATATGATCTATTTTAGTGGACACTTTATGCGGATTAGAGTAAAAGGTGAATTCCTGTTTTTTTGGATGGAGAACTCTCCATATGTCTATCCACTTGTATTTTTCTATTAACTGCACAATTCTATTCTGTTGCTTATTTAATTTGTTTTTTGTAGATAGGTCCAAGGATGAAAGTGGGCAATTAAAGTCACCACACAACACTGCTTGTCCTATTATTTTTTGTTCTAAATTTGGTAACAGCTCTGCAAAGTAAGCTGCAGTGTTGTTGTTTGGTGCGTATATAGAGCATATAGTGTATTGTTCTTGCCCTATTGATCCTTTAATTAATATCATCCTGCCCTTCTCATCTCTTTCAATGCTCTGCGTCTGCCATTTTATTTTTGTTGATATCCCAATCGCAACTCCAGCTTTTTTTTTTTTTGCATTTGAAAAAAATACTTTATACCCCCTGTTAGCAAATCTATGATTGTCCTGCCTCAACAAATGAGTTTCTTGAATTGCGAAAATTTCTATCTGATCTTTATGCAGCAGCTGCCAGACCTTTTTTCTTTTTATAGGATTGTTCAATCCACATACATTAAAGGATAACAGTCTAACTCTATCCATCATCTCTCTTTAAGAGTTGTTTTTTCTTGTGTTGACTTCTCCTGTTATCTTCGTATTTTGTACCTTGCTTACTCTGCTTTTTTGACTGAATCCTAGCTGTTTCCCTTCTTTTATACCTGGATGAGCATATCAATAGTATATTCCCTCTATTTTTAAACCAACAAAAACCAATAAACTTTCCCCCCTTTCCCCCCCACCCCCCATAGCTTCTTGCTTCCAATTCCTTACACAGGACATTTAGATTTCCCCCCTATCTATAATTTCTATTTTAAACTTTTGTGGGGAGCTCCCTTCTAGGAGTGACGTGCCCAACAGGCTCTTTGCATCCCCCCAGACCCTTTGCCATTTCCCATAAACCTTTCTTATAAACATTCTTTTCTTTGTATCCGAGATAATTAAACATTTCATTTGCAGACCATTTACTGCATCCCTTCTTTTATCTAATCATCGTTAGCTTTGTGGAGCTTTCAAAGTTCAGTCAAGCACTTTACAGGCCCTCTCTCTTGCACTTTTTAAATTTCTCCCTTCAGTCTTTAAAGTTTTTTGCCATATAGTCCTGTAGCTCCGGTAACTGAGAAAAAAATCTTCTCCTTCCTTGATGGACAAACGTGAATCTTGCTGGGAAGAAAATCTGGGCTCTTATATTTTTTTTATGAAGGGTTTCAAGCATGGGTTTCCAGGCCTTTCTCTTCTGTATGGTTTCATATGCTAGGTCTGGATAAATAGAGATCCTTGCTCCTTGATAAGTCATTTCTGTTGCCCCTCTGGCTGCCTTCATCAAGGCTTCTTTATCTGCAAATCTAAGCAGTTTGACTATGATTGCTCTGGGGGGGGGATTGCTCTTTAGGTTTAGGTCTCAGTGACCTGTGAGCTCTTTCCAATTCAATATGGTGCAATTCCTCCTTGTCAGGGAAAATTGTTTTGAATACATGCAGCAACAACTTACATGTACCTTCCACTTCTAATCCCTCCGGCACCCCCATCACTCTCAAGTTGTTCCGCCTGGAGCGATTTTCCAGGTCTTCTATTTTTGCTTGCAGAGCAGACAGTTGTACCTCAGTTCTAGTAGTTCTCTGCTCTGAATTGTTTTCTCTATCCTCCATATCACTTATTCTTTGCTCTGCAGTGTCTATTCTCTTATTAACCACCTCAATTTGGGTTCTCAAATCTCCCAATGCAGCAGTTATGGAGGAAATCCCCTCTTTATATATGGCAAGATCCTCTTTTATTGATTTAAATAACTCCAGTATTTGCGTTAAGTTGTCTGGGTCCCTGGCTTCTTCCCTGCGTGCTGCGTCGGCCATTTTGTTGCACACGGCCTCCCCTTTCCTTGTGCTTCGCTGAGGGAGGTAATATTTATCAATTGTAGAGTCTGTTTCTCTTTTTTTTTCTAGGCTCATTCCTTTTTGCAGGTTTTCCCTTTACTTTAGGTTATTTTATTTTTCCTCAGTTGTGTTTTTTCCCCCTATTTTGGCATCGGGTCCAGCAGGAGCACAGCCACGCGCGTCCTAATGCTCGCACATGCCCTGACAGCCCCCCGGGTGTTCCCATTTCTACTGCAGAGTCAAAGTTTGCGGTTATGAAGCTCACCCGTGTCCTGTTTGTTTGGATCAGTTTCAATCAGTGTCACCCTCTGATGCAGAGGATGTGCTTGGGGTGATGCGGGTGACCAGTTGCGAATTAGATCCTTGTCCATCTTGGATAGTGAAAGTCAACCAAGAGATGGTGGAGCCATTGCTGGTTGGGATTCTCAATGTTTCCCTTTGGGAGGGTAGTATGCCAGATGGCCTTAAAAATGCAGCTCTTGCTTAAAAACCCAACTTTGGATGCTGACTCCCTGGCCAGTTATCACCCTGTCTCTAACCTACCCTTTTTAAGGAAGTTTATTGAATGGGTTGCCCAACCGCTCCAAGCTCATCTCAACGCTGTTGGATTGCTGGACCCTTTTCAGCCAGGTTTTCATCCTGGGTATGGCATGGAGACTGCACTTGTGGCCTTGGTTGATGACCCGAGTTTGGAGACTGACAAAGGGAATTATACCCTGTTGATTTTGTTAGATCTTTCAGAGACCTTTAACGCAGTTGATCATGAGGAGTTGACGCAACTGTGGGACCTGGTGGGGGTGTGCAGGACTGCTTTTGAGTGGTTCAATTCATTCATGTCGGGGAGGTCTCAGCAGATGATTACTTGTTGTCCCACCGTGAACTCCCCTGTGGGGTCCCGCAGGGTTCCATCTTGTCTACCCTCTTGTTCAACGTGTATATAAGGCCACTGGGCAAGATCATTCCGAGGACTGGTGTGAAGCATCATCAATGTTGAGCAGATAGTGGCTCAGCAGCTGCAGGAGCATCTGGACTGCATCAGTTTTCTAGATTCTTCACAGTCTGGCTTTCGCATTGAGACTGCGCTTGTGGCCTTGGTCAATAACCACCACCACAAAATGGATTAGGGTAGATCGACCCTGCTGATTTTGTTAGATCTGTCAGCTGAATTTGATACCGTAGAACATGGAATGTACGTGACCTGCCTGCGGGACCATGCAGGGGTGGGCGGGACTGTTCTCGAATGGTTCCACTCTTTCCTGCTGGAAGAACTCAGTGAGTGGTGCTGGGGGATTGTTTTTCGTTCCCCCGTGACCTCTTGTGTAGAGTCCTGAGGGTTCTATTCTGTCCCTTCTCCTGTTCAACGTGTACATGCAGCCGTTTGGTGATGTCATGAGAGGGTCTGATGTTCGGTGTCATCAATACGCTGACAACACCCAGCTCTACCTCTCTTTTTCATCAGACCCAGACCCGGCAGTCTCAGTGCTTACCCAGTGTTTGGTGGCTGTGGGGGACTGGATGTGGGTGAGCCATTTGAAGCTGAATCCTGACAAGACAGAGGTGATGCTGGTGGGTATCATTGATGGGGTGTGCCCTCCGCTAGTCCCTCAGGTTTGTAGCCTGGGGGTGCTTCTTGACTCTCGGCCCCGCCTGGATGCCCAGGTGGGGGCTGTAGCAAGGAGCACTATTTTGTCAACTACATCTGGTACGGCAGCTTCGGCTGTATATCTCAGACTCCAGCCTGGCCACCATCATCTATGCTTTCATCACCTCAAGACTGGACTATTGTAATGCGCTCTACGTGGGACTAACCTTGGTGACAGTCCAGAGGCTGCAGCTGGTACAGAATGCGGAGGCCCGCCTCCTCACGGGGGCGGGTTGTCATAAGCATATTACACCAGTGCGGTTCTCTGCGTTGGCTGCCTGTAGTCTTCTGTGCCCAATTCAAAGGTGTTGGTGCTTACCTATAAAGCCCTACACAGCTTTGGCTCTACCTATTTGCGGGACCGCCTCACTCTCTGAGCTCTGGATCGGTCCCTGCGGTCTACCAGGGGCACCTTTCTCGAAGTCCCCCAGGTATTGCGGGGGGCAACTACGGAGAGGGCATTCTTGATGGCTGCACAGAGGCTGCGGAACTTCCTCCTGGCAGAGGCCCATGTGGCCCCAGACCTCTCCTCCTTCGAACGATTGTATAAGACCTGGCTGTTCTGCCAGGCTTTTGGCGAGGAAGATGGGGGAGGGGGGTTAGGGAGGAGAGTTTTTCGTTTTCTGTGGTGCCTCATTATGTGGGTTTTATATTGCCGTTTTATATATTTTATATAGTATACTTTTATGGATATGTTAGCCGCTCCAAGCTGCTATTAGCAGGAGGACGTGGGATAGAAATGTAATAAAATAAACAAGCAAACATACATGCCGATGACACTCAGCTTTACCTCTCATTTTTATCCGACCCAGGTCCTGCAATCTTGGTGCTTACCTATTGTCTGGCTGTGGCTGGGAACTGGATGAGGGTGAGTCAATTGAAGTTGAATCCCAACAAGACTGAGGTGATGATGGTGGGCCAGCCATATGACTTGGTGAGGATTGGGACTTTGTTACTGGTGGGGTCTGGACCCCTCTGGTCACTCAGGTTCACAGCCTTGGAGCGCTTCTGGACCATTAGGTTGCAGCTGTGGCACGGAGCGCTTTTCATCAACTCCGTTTGATGAGGCAGTGCCAGCTGCAGCCTTTTCTTTCTGATTCGGACCTTGCTACCGTCATCCGTGCTTTCATCACCTCGAGGCTAGACTATTGCAATGCACTCGACATGGGGCTAACCCTTGATGACTGTTCAGAAGCTGCAGCTGGTGCAGAACGCAGCAGCCCAGCTCCTTTCGGGGACAGGTCACCAGAAACACATTACACCGGTGCTCCAGAGCCTGCACTGGCTTCCTATAGATTTCTGGGCATAATTCAAGGTGCTGGTTTTGACCTTTAAATCCTAAATCGCTTGGGCCTCACTTATCTGAGAGCCCACCTGTCTTACTATATCCCATCGTGGCCCCTGCAGTTGGTCAGGAGCGCCCTCCTGTGGGTTTCATCTGTTACTCTTTTCCATGGCACAGGGGTGAGCAGGGAAGTGTTTTACCCCAGTTTTGTGGAACTCCTTTCCCCCAGAGGTTCAACTCAAGTCCGAGTCCGAGCATCTTCCGGAGGCGGTGCAAAGTGTTTTTGTTTGGTAAGGCATCTGGCAGGTGGGGATAGGAACTGGGGGTTGGTTGTGTAGTTGTGGGAGCGAAGTTTTTTTGGGAGGGTTTGGGGGTAGGGTTTTAGGGCAGGGAATGGAGTTTTGTTTTCGTTGGGGGGGGTGGGG